>CARXXK010000002.1:54670929-54873559 GCA_949089665.1 Macrosiphum euphorbiae
AAGGTTATACGACAAAATATCTCCATTAAAAATATCTCCGTCAAAATATCTCTACCAAAATATCTCCAGTATAAAATATCTCCGTCAAAATGATCTCCAATACAAAATATCTCCCGATTTATGCCATAGCTATCTGATAGAGAAAATGTTATTGACGTTGATAGTGAGTGTACTTTGTACTTCCCTATCATGGTCCGCTTGGCGTTTACCAATACAGATTAAGTTAAAGATAGGTAATTTTATTTGATTATACCTAATCGATAGATAAAAATTTAGACGAGAGAGCCGGAACTGTGTCACACACTGACACTGCGTGACATTGGTTTGTGTTAGGTGCATGTGCGTTAACGTACTATTAAATAAATATGCCTTTAAAATTTGTTAAAAGCCAAAAAGTTAAACAACTTTTAATAAACAATGGATATTTGCATATATATTATAAAAAGGGTAGTGATAAATTCATTTGGCGTTGTGTTGATTATCAAAAATATAAATGCAGCTCATGCTTTACGTCAACAATGGATGAAACTGGTATGTGTTACACTTTATTTTAACAATATTTGAATTTAAAATACTTTTTTTTAACAATATTTATATTTAAAATAATTTTAAAGGGACAATTATGAAAGAGTCAGTTCATTATCATGCACCAGATATTTCAAATGTCCAGGCAAAAATAGTTATTGAAAAATTAAAAGAAAACGCCTTAATCACAGAATTATCAACAAGAAACATTATTAGTAGAACAATGTCAACAACTGAAGTTGGTGTGGTTGGCCAGTTACCAAGTATAACTTCGATGTCTAGTACAATCCAAAGAGTGAGAACGAAAAATGAAAAACCACCTGAAAACCCACTGACCATTCACGATTTGGTATTACCCGATGAATATAAGAACATACACGGTAATAATTTTTTAATGTATGATAATAAAAAAGAAAATAGAATATTAATGTTTGCTACAAAAGAAAATTTGGACACACTTCATACATTTAAAAATTGGATGGCAGATGGAACATTTCGAGCAGTTCCGAAATTATTTTCTCAATTGTATACAATACATGGTTATAAAAATAGAACAACTATTCCGCTTATCTATGTTCTCATGACTAACCGAACTACCAATTCGTACAACGAAATGTTACAAATGCTAAAACATAACAACCCAAATTTAAACCCTTATTCTATCATAATAGATTTTGAAAAAGCATTTGAAACAGCATTTAATGATAAATTTCCGCAAACAAAGATAAAAGGATGTTATTTTCATTTTCAACAATGCCTATGGCGGAAAATTCAAGAAAATGGTTTACAGGCGTTATACTCTGAAAATGTTGAATTCGCATTACAAGTAAGACATTTGGCAGCTTTGGCATTTGTACCAACAAATAAAGTTATAAACTATTTTGAAAAATTAGTTGACTCAACTTATTTTATTAACAATGAAAACAATTTATCGACGTTAGTAGACTACTTCGAGGATACTTGGATCGGCCGTTCAACACGTAATCGTAGACGCCCGCCTAAATTTCAAGTCAGTATGTGGAATTGCTATGAGAGAGTTTTGAAAAATAAACCTCGGACAAACAACTCAGTTGAAGGTTGGCACCATGCATTTAATTCAGCATTAGGAGCAAATCACGTTACCATTTGGAAGTTTATCACATTTTTAAAACAGGAACAAACTTTACAAGAGGTATTGTATTATACAAATTTAAAATATTGAATAAAATAAATTATATTAAAAATTTAATGTATATTTTACAGGTTCGGTTAGAAAAATTAATTTCTGGAGAGCCTAGTCCAAAAAAAAAAAAAAAATATAAGAACCACGATGAAATGATATTGAACGTAGTGCAAAAATTCAATGAAACTCCAGCCGTTCTTTACTTAAGAGGAATTGCTCAAAACATAAAATTTTAATTTTAAATTTTAAAACATGATTTTTTTCTATTTTTTTTTTTTACGATTATGTGTAAAATAATATTTTGATATTTGTTTAATTGATTTAATTTTTGCTCAAAACATACAATTTTAAAACATGATTTTTTTATATTTTTTATTTTAAAATTTTTTGAAAATATTTTGTCGGAAATATTTTGTATTGGAGATAATTTTGTCGTAGATATTTTGTATAGGAGATAATTTTGACGGAGATATTTTGACGGAGATATTTTTAATGGAGATATTTTGACGGGTCACCGTTGTAAACACTGGGTATGGACAAATACCAATCACTCAGATGATATCTGAAAAACAAAATTGTTTCACGATGTACAAATGGCTTGGTGATTGGCTTAATTCTGGTATTCAACCACCTAATGAAGCTGTATGTGATTTTTCTATGGCTCCTTTAGGTGCCATATCTAGAGCATTTTTTGATGGAAGCAGTCTACGTTTTTATTTGGATAATTGTTTTAACATATTCTTGGGTCAAGAGAGACTATTACCCCAATGTTTTATACGTATTGATGTCGCACATATGATGAAAATATTTTGTTGATTGAAATCCTTAACTGGAATTAAAAACAAACATCTTAAAAACTTTTATGTTAGAGGAATTCGACTTTTATTAACATCGTATGAAATTAACGAGTTTAAAAATATTTTACCGTCATTATTAACTGTATCTAATGATGAGTGAAAAAGATGGTTGGTTAATCGATAACTCTATTTCTCCTGCTGAATCAAGTCGGGAACATATATTGGATTTAGTTAATGGTATTAAATATGATATAGAGAATGTATAAGATGAAGATGTTGATATAGTTCCAAATGAAGAACCAGGGACGGAGTTTGAAGAAACTCCAAACTCTATTGCCGAGTTTTTGAGTGGTATTGATATTATATCTTCTGATAATGTTAAGAAAGAGGGGAATCGTATTTCTGCTTATTATATTCCCAACCTGGCAAAAGATGTACAAAGGCTATGTAAATACTTTCCTCTTTGGACTTGAGTCATGAAACCGAAGTTTAATTCTCCATTTAATATCGCTTCCTCGGCAGCTGTTAAAAGTGATTTTGGAGAACTAAAACACAAGATTCTTCGTTTTGAAGGACAACCTATGACCGCGGATCGGTTTGTATGTAAACATTTAATATCCATCAACAGTAATACCAAGCTTTTTAGAAGTTCTCAGCTAAGAAATGAGTTACCAAAAATTTCTACAACTGACATTTCAATTGATATTCATGAATACAATAACCAGAGTGATGAATAAAAAGTTAGATATTCTGAAAGTTCAGACACTTTAAAATCAACAAAACATAATAATATTAGTATTAATGATCGTATTCTAGATTCTGTTATGGAAGATACACAGTTTCCTCAATCAGACAGCAGTGACTCAGGTAGATCCAAAACATCTTTAGATTTAACTGTAAATTGGCGTGGTAAAGGTAAAAATGAAGACGTCGCACCATATGTTAAAGAAAAAAAGAAAAAAAAACAAGATTGACAATGTACATGCGATCATCACCAGAAATTGATCAGATTTTAAACAGAAAAACCCGTTCTAATTTGAACACATTGTTAATTAATGGTAATATTTCTACCCTTCTTCGTAGAATGAAAAAAAAATACATCGTTAACAAAACTTGTTCTTTTGACTCTATTGCTTTCATACTATCTATGGCATATTTAGATCACCCTCAGTATAAATCATTTGTCGATGTTAGTGATAATACGCTTTTACAGTTTTGCAAACATTTGGCATTAAATGGAACAAGCAAAATATCATATATGACCCGCTTGAAAATACTAGGCATTTTTGACGAACAAGAAAGTATTAATAACGTAAGAGTTATTGATGCTAGATGCAACGTATTATTTATTATCACAAAACTATTAAAAACAGCTCCATCGGCAATTGAACATATGATATGTTCTAACAATATCAATTGTCCTCAATCTACTAGAGATGTACCAAGTCCCACAATAATTGTACGATTAAAAAACAATATGCAAGATTTAAATAATGCATTAAACTTGTATGTATTTCCCAAAGAGATAGAGAATGTCCATCAAATTAATGTACAGGAACAGTAATGGAACAGGACTTTTTCAATCATACTTATTTATTGAAACTGACGTATTCGCTGAAAATCAACATATCCCACTTCATGAATTTCCATTGGCATTGTTTATTTAAAATTCAAGGTAAACAATTAATTTATCACTAAATTAAAAAAATTATTTATTTAATATTTTTGGGTTTTAATTCTGTGATAGATATGTTTTTTATGGAGTTTTTGCATATGGAACGGATCATTATATGTCATATATTCGAAGAATTGATTGAAGAATGATTAAACATACTAGGCCATTGTACTGACATGGTATACATTTATCGGTGACTACAAAAAGTTATATAAATTATACCAAGTTGCAAAAAAAATATTAGGAAATTCAGTCAATATTGTCCAACAAAGGCTGTAGGATAGGATTAAACTGAGTATTTTAAATGTTCATGGGCATTGTTAGATTTTTCAAACGCTGTGTAGAGTCGACTTAACAGTAATATTACTATCCATGATTGTATGTAGTTTTTTTATGAATTGAAATTGTTAACCTAGTTTTAATATTATGGCTTATGGGTATATAATTATTAGGGCTGAGAACTTCTGGTTTTTTCTTAGAAAAATTAAGAACATATTTGGCAATTTTCGAAATTAGTTCTTAAATTAGATAAGACAAAAAAGAACAAAGTGGTAAATTTTTCATTTCAAAATAATATTTTTAGTATCGGTTAGGTAATTTACAATCTGACCGATAAAATATACCAATAAAATCGATAAAACCGAAATGCGCATAAGTAATAAACTTCAGTTGTCCGTCATATTTCGTCGCGTACTCGTATTATTGTGCACACTGCATGAAATATTTTCGTCGAGTAATTATTTCGTCTCTTTCAAATTTTTTTAGTAATATTTATTTATTTTTGTTAAATATGCCAAAGAAAAAACAATCATTGGCTTCTCGTTTAAATAGTTATGTGTCGGAATTTAGTGAATGTAGTGGTCCAGTATTTACAGCTGACGGCAAAATATTGTATAGTAAATTGTGCGATTCAAAAGTTGAAAGTGGCAGAAAATTCAACGTTCAACAACACATTGACACAGCTAAACATAAAGCAGCTATTAAACGAAAACAAAGTAAAAATAAAATTGATTTACAAAAAACTCAACAACAAATTTTAAGTAACACAAAAAAGTCTTCTTTTAATCTATATATGTTATGCTTTGTTATCGGCTAACATTCCATTAAATAAATTAAATAATCATAATTTTGAGTCATTTTTCTAAAAATATAATTCGAAACAAATTCCAAATCAAACTACAATTTGTAAAGGTTATGTGAATGACATTTATGAAGACACTTTAGTGAAAATTAGAAGTTTTATATTTGGTAAAAAAATCTAAAATAATTTTTTAGAGCTTATTTTAAGTGCATATTTCTTGATTTTTAAGTGGATAAGTGCATGCATATCATTAGATTTTTAAGTACTAGAAGTCCTCAGCACTAATAATTATGTAAAATATTGCTAAAGCAGTTTGAAGTTTTTATGACCACGTGAAGAGACTGCATGAAATTGCGCTCCACTGGCCATTTCGTGTTTTACTATCCGCTAAACGAATTGCAATTTTTTTCGAGAGACATGCAATTAGTCCAAAAAAAATTGCCAAATATCGATACCAGTTTGAAGTTAGTGGGACCTAGGGGTTGTGTAGCCTACCTTATGGTAATTTCAGTTGTAGTTACCTAGTATATTTAAAAAAAATAACATTTATTATTATTTTTATACCAATTATAGGTTAAGTGGGAAATTTTTGAATAAAAAAATTTGGGAAAAAAATGTTTGCAGTCGACAACTTCAATAATAGATTAACTACTATTTGCTATTCATCCGCTGACTAACTGTGCTTGTTTCGGATCATCTGTGTGGGGGGCCTTGATTTGGCGTGAACTCATACCCCCCATAAGTATTTTCGGATTTACAGGCCTCACGATGAATTGCAAATTTTTTGGCGAGACATGCAATTAATTGCATAAAAATTGCCAAATTTTGATACCAGTTTGAAGTCTGTGGGATCATGTGGTGGGGGGGGCAACTTCACGAACGTCAATCGGCGACCTAAAAGTGATCAAGAACGGAGTCAGCAAGCTGTTATATAATTCTGGCCAAATATGTTCAGCAACAAATTTGTAAGACATGGGTCTCAGTATGAACCAGTTGCAAGGGAGTTATATTAAAATAAAACTGACAAAGTAGTAATGCAGTGTGGCTTTATAACTTCAAATAAAGCAAGATGGTTAGGTTATTCACCTGATGGAGTTGTTTTAGATAATTTAACAATATTCCTATTAAGTTGATAGAAATTAAATGCCCTTTTAAAGGTAAAACGTTATAATCTTTAAATGTATTAAATTGTATCGAGTTAATTGTTAAAGCTAAAAAAGACAATTGGATTATTAAAAAAAAACATGCTTACCAATTTAGTATAATAATTATATTTGTCAACAACTAGGTAATTAAAAAAAAAATATTTATATCATAACTAAGGCTTGGATCACACTATGCGTTTGATCGGTTAATTATAGAGTAATATATACTCTGTTCAGAATAGTTTGCACCGCTTGCTTCACCAAAATTCTGGACACCGATGGGAGCAGCACCGGATCCGACGATGACTGGCAATGACTGTTGGCCAATCACAGAACGCATAGCCATCGCATGGGGGGTCAGGCACTGTCCGGCGACTCAGTTTGCATGAGCGACGCGGTTTCTATCTTAACCTGAACAGAGTATAGAAGCGGCGTTCCCTATTCAAACTGTACATGGGACTGATGACCAACTAGCGGTCATTACCCCAATTACTCCCCCATCGACTATGCTAGATGACAGTATTCAAATGTCAAAAACACGATAACAACGTTCTTATCACTTCGGGAGAACTGGAGTAACACTGTGACAACCAGCCGGAAATACCTGACGGGTAAATCTTGTTGAATATGAGTAGGTTGTGTTTCGTTGGAATTTATTCTACATCCTGGATACAATAAATGATGACGTAGTTGTGGAATATAGTTCGGAAGTGGCGTAAGGTAAATTTTAAGTTGACATATGATAATGTAGTAAACCGACGTTTTTACACAAAAACGGCGTTCCAAAGGTTAGGTGGCCTGAACAACATCACGCCACCAAAATAGGCCACTGAGGCTGCCGCCTCATTGGTTAATACTGATCGTCTACGCATCACGCCATTCCTATGACGTCAATCATCCTTTCCTAAATCCCGGGCATGTCTCATATAAATAGGGGCCCTGTTTCACAGACTTTTTAGACATAGAAGTAATTACCAGTGCTTAACAATACTTGTGTGGGTCGCGGACTAGAAACAGCCGCATTGCCGTCCACATCAAGTATAATTTCAATTACAACTATTCTCCGGTAGAATTATTATTCTGTCGACAAATTTTACATTACTTTAAATTAACTACATTATTAGTTTTGTGTTAATAAACATTATATCTATAATTAACTACATTTTGTGTTAAACTATTCTTACTCTACCTTCACTTCAACCACCATCCTCCGATTCATTGCGACGACGTGTACGTGCATTCGTCGTTAAAGAAGTGTGCAGTAACCAATCAAGTGAGAGCGACGGGTTACTACATAAAATTTGGTGTCAGGTGTGGGGTTTCACTTCATCAAACGAAAACTTTTCGAGACGTCGAAAAAAAGTACTTTGAGACCCACCGACGAAACCACGTTCACAACGTCAAGGAGGAGTGAGGACAGTAAGAACATTCAATCAAGAGCATTCCAAACAAGGTCAGTCCAGGAAGGACGGTAAGAGCATTCAATCAAGGGCAGTCCAGGAAGGACGTTTTCAAAAATCAATTTTTTCACGGGCAATTAAGACTACAGGATGCAAAAATTGTAAGTCATTTGAATAAAATATTGTATGTCTGTAGATAGATCTAATTGGCAAATTGTTGCGTATAATCCCGTTACACTAATAATTAAAATGGCTAATCCAGATCAATTAAGTTTAGAAGGGGCAATCAAGTTAGTACCTTCATTTTCGGGGGGATCAGAATCGGATTTAGCTTCCTTTATGGCTAAATGCGAATTCATTTTTAAAAGTATCCCTAATACTTTGAAACCCATTATTTTAGATGCCATAATAACCCAGCTAAAAGGTAATGCATTCGAGGCCGTTAGGTATAAGGTAATTACCACCTGGGACGAACTAAAAAATTTATTTAAAACCGTTTTTGGTTCGGCACATTCAGTGTCGTACTTACAGGTACAATTAAGTCAGATGCGCCAAAATTCAAAAGAATCTATTAAAGAGTTCTCGATTAGGATCGAAAAAACTGCACACGAATTAACACACGCGTTAACGGTAGATAAAGACCCAGCACAAGTAAATATTATAGCTCAAACAGTGCAAGCGCATGCACTAAGCGTATTCATAGCGGGAGTCTCACAGTCTATCGGAATTATATTAAAAGCGCGCAATATTCAAGTATTCGAAGTAGCAGTTTTACACGCAATGGAGGAGGAAAAATCCTCCGAATATTATAATAATGCGTTCGGGAATAATAATTTTCAGAATAATAAAAATAAATTCGATAAAAAAAAGTTCAACGATAAAAGCGCGGTTAAATGCCACCGTTGCGAACGAGTCGGTCATTACGCAAACGAGTGTAGAACTAGCGAACATAAATTACCTACTTTTAGAAATCCGAACAGCGGTCAAAGTCCGAAGACAGAAATTAAGCGCGAATATTCTAGCAAATTCTGCAAATATTGTAAAAAAACTAATCACGACATTAGCGAATGTCGGAAATTAAAATATAATGAAAAAAAGAAACTCGAGGAGAAAAATAATAGGAGCGATCAAAATAGATCCATCGAAGAAATACAATCGGGAAGTAACGTACGCGTAATAACGCCTATAACGCGGGAACATATAAAATGTTTTTCCGATAAATTTGTTAAAAGCGAAATCAAATTTTTAATTGATAGCGGTTCTGAAATGAACATTATAAAAATTTCAAGTTTAAAAGGGCATATAATCGTAAACGAAAATGATAAGAAAAAAATTAAAGGTATTCATGCAAGTCCAGTAGAGACAGTGGGAACAGTAGTGATTCCAATTTATATTAACAAACAGCCTTTCGTAGTAAAATTCGACATTGTGCATGATGATTTTCCAATACCCGAAGCAGGTATATTAGGCATATCATTTTTAAAACTAAATAAGGTAGTTTTGGATTGGGATAAAGAAGTATTAATAATCCCAGAAAAAGTAATTAATAATGCACTAATTATTCCGCCGAGGAGTAATTGTGTATTACAAATAAAAGCCGACGAAGAAATCAATTACGAAGCAATAACGATAAAAAAATATGAAATTAATGAAGACGTAATTATAGCTAATAGTATCAGTCCGGTCAAAGGTGATAAAATAATAAGTAATATAATAAATATATCCGAACAACCGTTTATAATCGAACAATTAACCACGAGTAATTTTAAATGGGAACCGTACCACGATAACGTTTTTATTGCTAGCGAAAGCAACAACTACTCTTCGAATAGAATTAAAAGGATCAAAGAAACTATTAATACCGAGCATCTTAATCACGAAGAACGCGATAACATATTAGACCTGTGTAGTCGTTTTTCTGATCTATTTTTTCTCGAAGGCGATATTTTGAGTACAACTGACATTGTTACGCATAAAATTAATACACCTAGGTGTGTTAAACCGATTAACATACGTCCATATAGGTTACCGCACGCGTATCAGGACGAGATAGAAAAACAAGTAAAAGAAATGAAAGACGCGAATATAATACGTAATTCGTTATCACCATTTAATTTTCCATTAGTGGTAGTAAAAAAGAAAAAAGATCTGAACGGTAACCAAAAGTTACGAGTATGTGTAGATTTCCGAAAATTAAACGAGGTTACGGAAAATGAAGCATACGGCTTACCGAATATATTAGAGATATTAGAATCCTTAGGCTCATCTAAGTACTTCTCTACACTTGATCTTGCCAGCGGTTATCATCAAATAATGATTGATAAGGGAGACACCCATAAAACAGCATTTTCTACAAAATCAGGGCATTATGAATGTTTACGTTTACCATTTGGACTTAGTTCTGCGCCGGCAACTTTTACTCGAGCCATGAAATCTATTTTAATGGGCTTGGAAGAGTTATGTACGGCGTATCTAGATGACATTGTAGTCCACGGGTCTAGTTTAGTAGATCATCAGAATAGGTTAGAGCAGGTGTTTACGCGATTAAGACTACATAAACTGAAATTGCAACCTAGTAAATGTATGTTTCTACGTAAAGAGGTGTTATATTTAGGGCACGTGATCAGCGAAAACGGGGTAACGCCTGATCCAAACAAATTAAGTTGTATTAAAGAATATCCGAGACCACTAAACGAGAAAGACGTAAAGTCATTCTTAGGTTTATTAAATTATTACCGCCGATTCGTTGATAACTTTGCCAAAATAGCAAAACCTCTTACTAGCTTATTAAAGAAAAACACACCGTTCGTGTGGACGGACATGTGTGAAGAAGCATTCCAAGAATTAAAAAACGCGTTAATGAATCCACCTCTACTTATCTACCCTAATTGGGAAAACGGAAATTTTAACCTCATGACCGATGCAAGCCAATACGCAATTGGAGCGGTCTTGTCTCAAGGTGACGTACCTAAAGATCAACCCATAGCTTACGCAAGTAGAACTTTAAATACCGCCGAAACAAACTATAGCGTAATACAAAAAGAATTGTTAGCGATAGTATGGGCTGTAAAGTATTTTAGGCCTTATTTATACGGAAAAAAATTTAAAATAATCACCGATCACCGTCCATTAACGTATTTATTCAATATAAAAGACGTTTCGTCTCAGTTAATGCGATGGCGATTACAGCTCGAGGAATACGATTACGAAATAATCTATAGAGCAGGCCCACAACATTCGAACGCGGATTGCTTATCACGTATACATGTTGTTACCAATGATGAGCCAATTAGCGATTTCGAAGAGTTTAAAAAAGCAGAAACTAAACCGATTTTTAATTCCAAAATAACTGAAATAGAGGGAAGTATAAAACACGCGCAAAATAATGAAAATATAATTTTACCTATTTCGAATGATAAAATAATAACGCATCCAGCGATAAGAGATGTAATAAACAATAACGATTTACCGCAGCAGGTAATTTTTAATGATAATAATAAATTTGTCTCGATTGAACAAACCGACAAATTAGTAATATTTTACAATCTTAAAAATAATCATTATACTACAATTAACGCCGAGAATTATTACGACGCTATTAAAGAGATTAAAATATATTGTATTGAAAAACGAATTAATCAATTCTCGACTATCAGGCTAGAAGGGTTAACAACGTTGACCTGCTACGAGCGCATACGCACGATGTTCCGTTACATATTCCGAAACACTGATATAGCAGTAACTATTTATAAAAAACAAATTTTTACGGATGACAACGGAAATATAACAATAAAGATGGGGAGGAAGGACTATAGGATCCACGTAAATAATACAAAAAACATATTTCGAGACCGATTTATGAACACTTCGGTGTCATAACATATATATATTTTTAGCTATAGGATCCTTCAATTTTCTTTTATTGTTATAAGTAGTCATAAACTAGTCATTGTTATATTATTATCGTAGGTAAAAACATATTAAGTTAACCAATTACATAATATGAAAAAAAAATAAGGTTATTAATTATTATGATAATTTTAATAAAATAATAAATAGGTATAAAATAATAATAACGTAGATAAGGATTTAATTACGAAGTTTTTATTTTTCTCGGGGGGGGGGGGGGGGAAACAAATCCGATAATCCATACATCTCTCAGACATTACAATATATTATTCCAATGACAAAATTGTATTTAATGTAAATGTATTTTTTTTAGTATACCAACATGAATTAACTTTTTTTCAGCTAATACCAATACCAAATTGTGACCAAAATAATTGTTTATATGTAAAACCTAATCATAAGTATTTAGCTATAAGTAAATCCAAAGAATTTTATTCCACCTATGACGAAATCGATAGAAGTCAATGTAAACATGCCAGCGATTTCCTCATGTGTCCTGAAATATATCCTTTACATCCTAGAAGTGTACGCCCCATATGCGAGGTGCTTCTACTACAAGATCCAAAGGAAGTTCCGGAGAGTTGCGAGATAATGCATGTACAGTTACAGACAAATTTATTTCACAAATTAAAATTCAAAAATGACTGGATTTATGCTACTCCAGGTGAAACCATATTTATAACATGCGATCATGACAAAAGAAGCATGAACCACTTCTTAGAGGGAGTAGGAATATTGTCACTTAACGAAACATGTAAAGCATACGCGACACGGGACATATTGATTCCGCACATAGTGGAAACCGACACCGAGTATGTCGACTTCATACCAAATTCCAGAATGAGGGAACCCGCAGGAACATATGCGGGCTTGACCAACAACATTTTAAAAAATAAACACGTACGAACAAATCAAATGTTCGACTTAAATTTAGTTGCAAAATCTACATCGGAAATAAAAGAAGTAATATCACAGAACGACGAAACGGAAGAAATCAAATACAGCAAAAACAAACATGACTATTTACTATATGTAGTTAGTGCAATAACAGTCGTCTGTCTAATTCTATTCATGACAAGTTGGGTGGAAAAACTACCTTGGTGCGCTGACTTGCGCACTGCACAGCGGGAACAAGCAAACGATCGCAGACAAGAGACAGAGTTTGTACAACTTCCGATTTCCGAGCAACCCGACGTAACTGAAGGCCAAAAACCAACCCTCAGTTCCGGACACACACCGAGAGACATAATCAAGCAGGAAGCCCTAATACCACGGAGCACGGCATATTCCGTGTATCCAACCATTTCATCTTTATGATACGGAGTATCATTCTTACAAGGGAGGAATGTAGTAAACCGACGTTTTTACACAAAAACGGCGTTCCAAAGGTTAGGTGGCCTGAACAACATCACGCCACCAAAATAGGCCACTGAGGCTGCCGCCTCATTGGTTAATACTGATCGTCTACGCATCACGCCATTCCTATGACGTCAATCATCCTTTCCTAAATCCCGGGCATGTCTCATATAAATAGGGGCCCTGTTTCACAGACTTTTTAGACATAGAAGTAATTACCAGTGCTTAACAATACTTGTGTGGGTCGCGGACTAGAAACAGCCGCATTGCCGTCCACATCAAGTATAATTTCAATTACAACTATTCTCCGGTAGAATTATTATTCTGTCGACAAATTTTACATTACTTTAAATTAACTACATTATTAGTTTTGTGTTAATAAACATTATATCTATAATTAACTACATTTTGTGTTAAACTATTCTTACTCTACCTTCACTTCAACCACCATCCTCCGATTCATTGCGACGACGTGTACGTGCATTCGTCGTTAAAGAAGTGTGCAGTAACCAATCAAGTGAGAGCGACGGGTTACTACAATAATATAGTTAAAGAAATGTGTAAGGTTCTTTGGTCAGTATTAAAAGAAACTGCCACAACCAACTATAGAAACATGGCTGCAAATCTCTGAAGTATTTTATGAAAACACTAATTTCCCAAATTGTTTAGGTGCTATAGCATATAGATGGCAAGCACATCAGATGTAAAAATACGAATTATGTGGGTTCACTCTATTATAACTATAAAAAATATTTTTCTATTGAGTTGATGGCCCCGTTGAAGTGGATGCCAATTTAAATTGTATTGCTATTGATGTTGGAGCCTATAGGCAGAAAAGCTGATTCAAGTGTATTTCGAGAAAGTGCATTTGACAAAAAATTATACTCAAATTTACTCCGAATTCCCGAATCTAGTACATAGCCTTCAAATGAAAATAATATCCAAGTATCCAACCGTATGTTTTTGTTGCGGATGAAGAATTTGGTCTTCATGCAAATATATTAAGATCGTTTCCAGGTCAACGAAACTCGACAAATATTTAATTACAGGCTCTCTAGGGCAAAAATAACTGTTGAATGAGCATTCGGTGTGCTTGCAAATAAGTGGCGAGTATTACATACGACAATTTTAGTGGAACCCAAATTTTGTGACCATATTGTTAAATCGTGTTACGTTCTTCATAACGTCATTAAAAGAGATGGGTGTAACTACGTAGAGGCTAATGGAAACTACATACATTTACATTTTATCGATATGGATCACCAAAGTAGAAACGTCTGTTTCAGAGGAATAGAAATTAGAGATAACTATCCTAACTTTTTCATAAACGAAGGGGCAGTACCATTTCAGTACAGAGGATTATAATAAGTTATTATATTTTTAAATTAATTTTTATATTGTTTATAACTATTTAATAAGTAAAAGTATTTTATAACTACATGATATTATAATAAACTATATTATAAAATGTATAAACAATTTATAAGTTAAAAATACTTATCTTTAGATTCTTTTTCAGCTTTAGAAAGCTTTAGAAAGTTGCCATTCCTCTCCGTACAAACATTCTGTAACTTCACGCCAGCATGCTTTTTTTAAGTCTTTATTATTATATTCATTTGAAGTCATATTCCAAATGTATGGGTAGTTTTGAACTTCCAAAATTATTTTTCAGTATCAAACATAAAGAATTATTATATAAAAAGAAAAAGTAAATTTTTATTTTATAATTTTTTTCGAAATTGCTTTTCATAAAACAATAAATTTATAAATGTTTTTTTAAAACAGTGACCGACGCAGGAGTGGATATGAAGCTTGTTTAAGGGGGGGGGGCGAGTCAAAATATTTTTGAGTGATATAATACCACGGTTATTTACTCAGGTTGGAGCTCACTTCCTATACAACCCATGTAATAGCCGTGGCGAAGTGGCAACATATGTGAGCTAATAGCGCTAGTAGTAGTAGGCAATCGATGCTCGATCTGACTTTTAGTTTTTATATGTGTTTCTGTTTTGCCAGGTGTTTCAATGTTTCTTACCAATTACTTTTCCAGTTTTAAATTTATTAAATTATGATACATTTATAATGGTCAAGTGTGTAGTTGTTGGTTGTAGGTACATCGGGGAACACAAGCAATAAAGAAAAAATTCACAAATTTTGTGCTCCCAGAACTTTATCTTAGGAAAAAATGGCAGGTGAAGATTCCCAGAAAAGATTTTGTTTTCACTGAAAAATTATGTCTGCGAAAATCATTTTAAAGAGGATGATATTGTGAAGTTTTGGGAATCTGGCACAGTTAAGGTACGTACCTACTTGAAATATAATGCCTTCATACCACGGTTATCTACTAGATAGAAGTACCTATAACCATTAGATAACCGTGCTACAGACTATAGCTATGGACTGTTGTTTCAAGTGTTCCTATCTAAAATTTATTGTTTTAATTTAAAAAAATGTATTTTAGTTCATTTTAGATTCCATACAAACAGTGACGACTAAAAGAATTGGTATTCCCTACATTATTTCCAGGCCCAATTTATTTATCAAATACTATTATTGGACACAAATTTAATCGTTATTGCATAACTTTAGATCATGTCCAGTCGTGCACTAATAATAAAAGTCACGGTTACCCGCGAATCTTCCGCCCGACCGCTCACTACCAGTCAGTCGTGTCCGACCAACGGTGACGTGCCGTACCGTCATTTATTTTGTGGCAAAATTATTATTTTCTCGTCTATAATTATACACATTCATCTCATACCATTAAACCAACGACATCATCCCGGAGCATGGACCAACATATTCAGTATCCGAAGGTTTCGTGAGTCGGCTGTTAGCCATCTATTATATATCATTATTTATTTACTGTATATCATATTATCATATCTTTACTATTATTTCGGCCGTCAGCCATTCATATTATTGTCATATTACTATTTAATATTTATATATAAACATTTATTCCCCTACTGGTCGCGACCACCCCTAATAAGTGTGTACAAAATAATTTGTTTTGTATGCAATATATTTAAATACGAATAGTTCAAAATAATACACATTGTACTTAGTCAATCCTCATGTCCGATAACTTAACAACGCCGAGCAACTCTCGCGATCTGAGATCAACGGCTGCTTACGTTACAACTATAAAACCACGAAAGCCCCCATGTGTACGAATTAGCATGAGTAAGACTTCTAATACTATTTTATGTCAAAAAGCTGATTCTTTTGATGATCCAGAGGTATTGAATACAGTGGAAAACTTTGTTGAGGACATTGAAGGTACCTTACCTATTACAAATCTATTTTTCACTAAATACCATACTATTATAATATTATGCTTTATGCTAGTCTGAAATATTTTATGTTATAATAATATACCTATGTATTTTTATTTATAAACATCTATTATAGCTGTCCTTCTCACATTGTTGAAGTTACAACTTAAGTTATATTGTATATTTTTTGCAAATGAGAATTCGGCAGCATTCCTACCAAAAAACTATGAAATTGAAAAAGATTTCCGGAGAAAAAAAGAAAATTTCAAAATTGTATAATACATAACATTTATAAATTATTTCATACTTTAAATATATTTAATTTGTTTGATTTCTAAATGCTGAATTTAAGCTGCTTTATATAATTTTGATATACTTCTTAATCTTCATTAGTTCTTATGTGCAAGATGGGTAGCTTTTAATTTTAATTTTTTGCTCATTGATTAACTGTAGTGTAAACTATACTTACATTTTTAAATTTATTTTTCATGCTCCAGGAATCATCACTACTAAACGCAGCATAATTCCACAGCAGCAGCAGCTGCTGATGTTATATATATTTATTTAAGTGTATAGTAAAAAGGTTATCTGATTTAGGTGTGCATAACATAGCCTATAACATCAACACATTTTTAATTAAGGTATTCAAATATTTCTATTATTTTAAGTCTATAATATAATGGAATTTGGAAAGAAATCGTCCCTCGTGCCCGCCGCACCATAGAAAAATATAAAACAGATATACGAAATTTGGGGCCAACTACTACTAGCGCTAATAGTCCGCATACGTCGGCACTTGAACATGTGATAGGGATTTGAGCTCCAACCTGAGTAGATAACCATGTATAATACTAAGTACAAAGACGACTTGACCGTATTTTAAGCAATTTATGAAAAAAGAAGTACAAGTATAAGTTATATATAACTGTAGGTACCTTTATTTAAACCATAATGTACCAAGTTCAAATATATTTCTGCACGTGATTCAGATGACAAAGTATGACCTGATATTGCAACAGGATTAATTAGCCGGAGTCAGTGGCGGTCTAGGCTTTGAAGCATATTGTATATTTTAAATATTTTTACCGCCGCACCCTTCATTGAACCAAATTAGCAGTAGGGGCCATTAATAATTATTAATTATAATATTTTACATGATATTTGTATTGAGGTCTTACGATTATATGTATATTTATACACCCACCCACCCATTTCAGACATGAAGCAATTGCTTCAAATAATCCTATATCCCGCCGCCACTGGCTGGAGTGCACTTTCCAGTTTCCCCAACATCATTCAATACCGTTGCAGTTGGTAGTCTACCTCCAAGTACCCCTACCACGATGTAGAGAAGATAAGGTGACACCACTTGTACATATTCCGGTCGCAAATTTTCTCGGCAGTGTGGTAGGTAGCGCCACCATTCGCCCGAAGGCCGGTTTTTATATTGTGAATACATTGTTTTTAACGTAAAATTTCAAAAATTATATACATTTTTGTCGTTTTTGACACTATTACTTCAAATTTATAATATTAACCACGTAAGAATTATTTTTAGGTAATCATTCTATTCAATTAGGTAACATTTAAAATAGTTTAAATTAAGAAAGTTTTATTATATAAGTATTTTATTTCAACAACTTTATGTACACGGTTATATAAGTTTCGACTGCTTCGCTAAATTTTTTTGTCTTTTATTTTTTTCTCGATTAGCATTCTCTGCATCACATACAAAATACATTCTTGATTGTAAATAAAATGTTATAATATTTTTGGTCAATGCATTTGCATGTTCATCACAACCGAGTAAGTTAATATTAAATTTTTCTGTTCTTAGCTCATCTAATATTAAAAATAATAAATTTTTTTGGATTTTAGTTCTTGCAATAATTGAGCAAATGGCATCTTCAAGCTAAAACAAATAATAAAGGAAATTATTATTAGTTAGTATACAAATATATTATACATATGCAAATTGTTTGCATATTTATATTTATAATATATATTTATATATTATATTATTATATTACTTGGTAAATAATTTCATAAAGTTTTTTAGATGGTACAAGTAAATAACCACGAGTTTTCAATTCTAGGAGTTTTTCTCTATCTTGTACTTCATGATTATCTGGGGCACACAACATGGTGTAACATTCCTGACAACATTTGGCAGGTTTTACTCTTCTCATCTTCCTTGCAACATAACCACTTAATACAGTTAAAGCATCTTCATTTATTTGGAGAGCAGTATAGTCATGATCAGCTATTGAGATCAAATTATCGACTGGTATTTCATGAACATTGTCGAGTATGTCATCAATTTTATTTTCAAAATCAATCTTTTTATTATAATCTTTTTATTGCAATTAAGCTATATTTTGATCTGAAATTATAATTTATTAAAATTGTATAAATAGTTTACTTTATTAAACACATACAAATATGTATCATTAATAATGCCCTTTTAGAGGTACTTAGGTGGTAAAGAAAATTATACAAATGTTTCCCTCAAATAAATCTCTATAGTAGGTATTTAAAAATTATGACTCACCTTTGGTGCACGAAATAAAATAGGTGGTTTTTTATTTTCTACTTTTAACTTTTTGTTGTAACTGGCATAGCCAGTTTTGCATCCTGGCACAAAACATTTGTTTGGCATTTTTTAACAAAATAAGAAAGTATATACGAAATATTATTAAACAATCCACAGGGCACAGACCATTAAGGGAGTCTTAACTCTTAAGACTTGTGTAAATACAAACAATTATGTAAATTAAAATTAAAAATAGAATATTATCAATTACTTATACTACTTATATTAGGTTTATATTATTATTTTAACTGATAATATATTCTATTCTCTATTGTAAATATTATATTTTCTCTACATCATTGCTTAATATTTAATTTTTTTTTTGTTATTATATATCAATATCATATGGGTACCTATAATTATGATTTTTATTTAGGTGTACTTGGGTCAGTAGCTGGTAGACGGTAGTAGTACCTATATATTTTGAGTTTTTATTAACAGTTTAAACTCGTCCTTATCCATACTTATTGTACGTAGATATTACTAATTCCATTTTTGTACATATATGTGTCAATTAATAAATAAACATATAAATATCATAAAATAAATATGCATTTTATTTAAATCAATAAATTTATACGATATGGCTACATACCATATAATATTATTACAATTTTTACATAATAATTGGTACATGATTCCAAAACATTAGTTTATTTTAATAATCTATACAATATAACATAAAATATATTATGTTGGCAAGCTGACTATCGACATTTGAACAACAATAATTAATACATTTAAATAAAATTTAAATCTATCTCCATTACGACTCGTATAAAAGTCGGCCTTCGAACGAAGGGTGGCGTACTCTGGTGTTAAATTCTGAACTACCAAACTGCCGTGATTTTTTGCGCCAATATTGTACCATTGAAAGATACGGGAGCGGTGTCACCTTATCTTCTCTACATCGTGACCCCTACGTACAAAGTTGGACATAACGGCAGCTTTACTTTTTGTAGAAGCTTTTGTACTTGCCAAGTCTAACAAATAACAATCCAATTAATAGTGTTGTGATAGACAAGGTGTAGTACCACACACGTTTATATTATTATTACAGTATTACGTATGGTCAGTGGCGTAAATACCGGGTGGGCAAGGTGGGCAAACGCCACGGGCCTCGGGACCGAAGGGGGCCCCAGCCCAACATACAATACCTACACTATTGCCCATTATGGTTATTTCTATATTCGTCATTCGATTCAAAATTTAACAAAAATATGTATATTATTTTGATACCTGAAAAAAATACTAGGAAATACGGACCATATATTGGTACTATATGTAGGTATATGGTTTATACGCTAATAAATAATAATATATGATTGGAGGCCCGATTTGGGAAAAAAATATTATCTACAACGTACCTATCTCATATCTGGAACTAATGGCTTAATAACTATATGGCTAAAATATAGTAGAAGATGCAAAAAATCTTTGTGTTTCATGGAAAATACCTTTCAACTTCAATCTTAAACGTGAAAAATTTGCTGTTAGGTATCACGAAGAAGTTGATTGTGACCGAAGACTTTCTATAACTGAAGACAACTTTAAAGTTAAAGTATTTTATCCCGCACTGGACACGGCATTGTTTGAGCTTAAAGAAAGGTTTAAAGGTCTTAAAACAATAAGTGATGAGTTTTCTTTTTTAAAACCAATAAATCTTACTACAATAGAGGAACAAATTATAATTAAAGCGTCCTACGATTTACACATAAAGTATAAGAATGAGTTAAGTTCAGATATTACAAATCAACTTTTGTGTTTGAGAAATTTTCTTTGTGTTAAAAACTCAACATCTGTGTTGCATGATATTAAAGACCTAACAGTTTATTTAATCGAACATGACTTGGCAATTTGGCATCGTCTTTTCATGACGTTTTTCGCTGTGTTTAACTTTTCTGACTATTCCAGTTACAGTCGCTTCTGCTGAACGTTCTTTTTCTAAGCTTAAGCTCATAAAAAATTATCTTAGAAACTCAATTTCACAAGACAGACTTACGAACATTGCAATTCTCAATATTGAAAGAGAAAAAACCTCAGAACTTTAAATTAACAAAATTATAAACGACTACGAACATTTAAAGTCAAGAAAAAAAAATTTTCTTAAGTAGTTTCAACGTTTTTATTAATTGCAATGTTCGTAAGACTGTCTTGTGAAATTGAGTTTGTATTGTTTCTAAGATAATTTTTTATGATCAAAAGTATTTCAAATAAAATAAAATAAAATTATGTTAGTTATATAATATTATGCATTATTAAATATTTGTATATTAAATAGTACCTACTATTTAATAAGTACCTAATTAAAAGTGATAAATGTAAAATGATTTTATTTTGTGGTGATCATTACAACATGAGTAACATATTTAGTGTTTTTTATTTAATGTTATTCTATAAAAGTATCATACTTTTATAGTATTTAAATGATTAAATGTACCTACATTTTAAAAATACCTAGGTACCTAAAAATATTTACAAGATGTGATTAGTTTATAAATGTTGCTAGGTTGCTTACAAGTAAGTAATGGGTAGGTAAACAATAAATATAACCTAATCATTAATAAGGACAAATCATATTTTATCACTGCTTATTTTTTATTTTTTTGGAGGGCCCATTTTAGTCTTTGCACACGGGCCTCCAATGGCCTATTTACGCCACTGCGCATGGTGTACGTGGCACAATATATTAATTACTATTAATAAGTGTCACAAGGAAAAGTTAGTTTCTAAAGTACTAAAAGAGCCATAGCGAATACTTAAGTGGGACCTTGCAAATGACATGTAATCTGACTTGTCTAGTATATAAAAGGCGCTCTGAAAGGGAAACAAGACACACTATTTCTGCGTGACGACTAGTTGACAGTATACATGCTAGAGATATATGTCTTAAATTGTAACATTACTCAGAATGTTAAAAATGTGTTAAATATTAACCTAACGTCATAATAATAGTAAATTGACTACGTTTTAATTCATTTAATTCGACCTTTGTCAACCGTGCCCCACAACTGGATCACAACAATAGTATAAATTAAACTTTCTACTAATTAATATTTGAGTAGGTACCTTTACGATTTTGAACTTTTGGTAAGTCTAATTTACATATATATTAGTTGAGACGATAAGTAGACAGCAGAGACTGGAACCGGAACCGAAAGAAACAGTTCATAGAGAAAATCTAAGAACCGGAATCCATGTTTCACAATACTTAGAACCAAAATTAGAACCGGAACCCCATTTTAATAAACAATAAGTTTTCAGGTTCTTTTAGGTTCTTATCGGTTCTAAGAATAAAAGTCCTGTATTTCAAATATTATTGGATTTTGTTTTAATCATATAATTATTTTTCATAGAAATATTTTTTTTTGTACATAATAACATGGGATATTTTAAAATTTAACTCGTAATAATCGACAATCTTATTTCATCGATTGAGTTACACACATACGGGTTACATTTTTCATTGGTAATATAACGAGAAAGGTCGACAACAATGATGTGTTTTTTTTACGAATGTTTACCAAATACCTACTACTATTACAAGTAATAATATTTATATAGTTATTCATAACTCTGTCTCATAGTATCTAACAGTCACACACTCACACATTGACACATACAAGTAATTTAGGGCTTATTAATCATGTGGTCATACTGTAATTTGATGTTTTGCTTATTTAGTTATTTTGTAATTTGTATGGCCACCTTTTACATCTTAGGCATCGACCGAATATAAACTGTAGTTATTAATGATTAATCAGTCGTCACTATACTCTGTTCTAGGAGAGACGAAACTCGTTTTTTCGTCCCTTCACTGCACATCACCCCCATTTTCGCCCGTTCGGTTAAGATCATGACACGTTTGGCGAAAACCGTTCGGCCGGCGGCCTGCAACGACTCCTCGTTGGACGGTAAGGAGTGGGAGAAATTGGGGTTCCGCGCTGTCACGCAGTCTGATGCTTGGAACGATTATCGTCTCTAATGGAACAGAGTATAATACTTAATTATTAATACTCAATACAATGCAAAAAATGTCAGGTGTGATCCACCTCGTGGCATTATTACCCTCGAAGCAGTGTTGCCAGACTTTCAAACTAACATTATCGTAAAGTACTTAAATAATTATCGTTTTTCAAAAAAAAAAATCGTACAAACGAAAATATTTTTGCTCGCTACGCTCGCATACTGTGGACAATCAGCTATCAGCAACCACAGTTGTCCAACAAATGATAAGAGAGCGGTACTTGATAACACTCCGAAGCAACAAACTAATAGCCAGCATCTATCATAGCCTAGCTATCTTAGTACCTCTGACCCTTCATGTACAAGTACAACAAAAATAATATTATTATCGAATATCTATGTACGCTAGACGCTCGTTCACTGATCTGAAGAATAGTATCTCTAAACCTTTTTTTTTTTTTTGAAGTTATACTTCTTTACGCACGGTAGTGAGGAAAAAAAAAAGCGAACGGGTGGCGTGTACAAACGGGCGGCGCGTACGAACGGGCGGCCGTACGAACGCGAAAGCGTACATGTCCGTAAATAAATAAATATTGTCATGGTAATGTTGTTTTATTATATATTATAATAAATATATATATATATAATATTTATATATATATATATATATTACAATAAATATATATATATATATCTGTATATATAAAACAGTAAGCTTGATTGACTGCTATCAACGCACAGCTCAAACCATTGGACGGATCTGGCTGAAATTTGGCATACAGATAGCTATTATAATGTAGACGTGCGCTAAGAAAGAATTTTTCGAAATTCGCATTTTAAATAGGTGCTCAAACAGGGACATTGAGATTCAAGATGGAAATTGGAAATTTTATTTTTATTTATTAATAGTTGCCATTGGTTACAGTCTACATTAGAAATTAGCATTTATTTATTGGTTGCCATTGGTTATTCGAGCAGATCAGGTACAAGCTTGCATCAAATCAAATTATTGAACATTGCTTACCAGGGTGGCTGAGCTGCACTTACCCCAGCAAGTTACACCCAAAAGGAGTTCAACAATCATAATTTTTTTAAGAGTTGTAATTTTTTTCGAGCAACCAAATTTTTTTTTAATATTTTTTATTTTTATTATTATTATTAGTATTCACTCACAAATCTATTGTCTGGATAAAAACAATACTACAAACAATTATCCATCGATCTGTCAAATAAAAATATAAAAAAAATAATAAAACTATCAATAATAAATAATTCCGGATACTTCTTCTCATGTTTTAAATTAATTAATATTTTTTCTTTCTTTTTCACTCACTCACGTGTACCATTCAAAAGAAGTTTAACTTCCCGCGCGCGTACTGGTAACACACATGGTTTTTTTTTTAAAGAAACTAAAACACTTATAACGATCTTCTTTTTATTTAATTATAATTTCAAACTTATTTTGCAAAAAGTTTTCAAATAATAATAGTTTAAATATCTATATAATAATAATAAAATAAAATGGCTTTCTCATAAAGTATTCAATATTTAAAAACAATACTTATTAGTTAAGAATTGTTGTTTTACCTTGAATGAACATATCACAGGTATAACAGTAAAAGCATAAGTATATAAGTATAAAGTATAACAATTTAAGTATTTAATTACAATCTCAAACTTATTTAGCGAAAAGTTTTCAAACAAAAATAGTTTAATATCTATATAATAATAATAAAATAAAATAGCTTTCTCACAAAGTATTCAATATTTTAAAACAAAAATATAATAAAATAATATATAAGTATAAAGTATATTTTATACAGGGTGTCTAAATAAGTCTGTATAAGTTACTATTTAAATTTTTAAAATATGTTCTAAGAATATAAACACTAAACAGTAGTTCCATTGGATACCTATAAACACTTAGTTATGAAACAAAGATGAGTTGATTTCTTCAGTTTCAGTATCATCATTTTCATTTGGGTATAAGGTCTTAGATTAATTAATTTAAGTTGGTCATCAGTCCCATGTACAGTTTGAATAGGGAACGCCGCTTCTATACTCTGTTCAGGTTAAGATAGAAACCGCGTCGCTCATGCAAACTGAGTCGCCAGACAGTGCCTGACCCCCATGCGATGGGTATGCGTTCTGTGATTGGCCAACAGTCATTGCCAGCCGTCGTCGAACGTCGGATCTGGTGCTGCTCCCATCGGTGTCCAGAATTTTGGTGAAGCAAGCGGTGCAAACTAATCTGAACAGAGTATATATTACTCTATAATTAACCGACCAAACGCATAGTGTGATCCAAGCCTTAGTTATGATATAAATATTTTTTTTTAATTACCTAGTTGTTGACAAATATAATTATTATACTAAATTGGTAAGCATGTTTTTTTTTAATAATCCAATTGTCTTTTTTAGCTTTAACAATTAACTCGATACAATTTAATACATTTAAAGATTATAACGTTTTACCTTTAAAAGGGCATTTAATTTCTATCAACTTAATAGGAATATTGTTAAATTATCTAAAATAACTCCATCAGGTGAATAACCTAACCATCTTGCTTTATTTGAAGTTATAAAGCCACACTGCATTACTACTTTGTCAGTTTTATTTTAATATAACTCCCTTGCAACTGGTTCATACTGAGACCCATGTCTTACAAATTTGTTGCTGAACATATTTGGCCAGAATTATGTAACAGCTTGCTGACTCCGTTCTTGATCACTTTTAGGTCGCTGATTGACGTTCGTGAAGTTGCCCCCCCCCCCCACATGATCCCACAGACTTCAAACTGGTATCAAAATTTGGCAATTTTTATGCAATTTTTATGCAATTAATTGCATGTATCGCCAAAAAATTTGCAATTCATCGTGAGGCCTGTAAATCCGAAAATACTTATGGGGGGTATGAGTTCACGCCAAATCAAGGCCCCCCACACAGATGATCCGAAACAAGCACCGTTAGTCAGCGGGTGAATAGCAAATAGTAGTTAATCTATTATTGAAGTTGTCGACTGCAAACATTTTTTTTCCCGAATTTTTTTATTCAAAAATTTCCCACTTAACCTATAATTGGTATAAAAATAATAATAAATGTTATTTTTTTTAAATATACTAGGTAACTACAACTGAAATTACCATAAGGTAGGCTACACAACCCCTAGGTCCCACTAACTTCAAACTGGTATCGATATTTGGCAATTTTTTTTGGACTAATTGCATGTCTCTCGAAAAAAATTGCAATTCGTTTAGCGGATAGTAAAACACGAAATGGCCAGTGGAGCGCAATTTCATGCAGTCTCTTCACGTGGTCATAAAAACTTCAAACTGCTTTAGCAATATTTTACATAATTATTAGTGCTGAGGACTTCTAGTACTTAAAAATCTAATGATATGCATGCACTTATCCACTTAAAAATCAAGAAATATGCACTTAAAATAAGCTCTAAAAAATTATTTTAGATTTTTTTACCAAATATAAAACTACTAATTTTCACTAAAGTGTCTTCATAAATGTCATTCACATAACCTTTACGAATTGTAGTTTGATTTGGTATTTCTTTCGAATTATATTTTCCAAAAATGACTCAAAATTATGATTATTTAATTTATTTAATGGAATGTTAGCCGATAACAAAGCATAACATATATAGATTAAAAGAAGACTTTTTTGTGTTACTTAAAAGTTGTTGTTGAGTTTTTTGTAAATCAATTTTATTTTTACTTTGTTTTAGTTTAATAGCTGCTTTATGTTTAGCTGTGTCAATGTGTTGTTGAACGTTGAATTTTCTGCCACTTTCAACTTTTGAATCGCACAATTTATTATACAATATTTTGCCGTCAGCTGTAAATACTGGACCACTACATTCACTAAATTCCGACACATAACTATTTAAACGAGAAGCCAATAATTGTTTTTTCTTTGGCATATTTAACAAAAATAAATAAATATTACTAAAAAAATTTGAAAGAGACGAAATAATTACTCGACGAAAATATTTCATGCAGTGTGCACAATAATACGAGTACGCGACGAAATATGACGGACAACTGAAGTTTATTACTTATGCGCATTTTGGTTTTATCGATTTTATTGGTATATTTTATCGGTCAGATAGTAAATTACCTAACCGATACTAAAAATATTATTTTGAAATGAAAAATTTACCACTTTGTTCTTTTTTGTCTTATCTAATTTAAGAACTTATTTCGAAAATTGCCAAATATGTTCTTAATTTTTCTAAGAAAAAACCAGAAGTTCTCAGCCCTAATAATTATATACCCATAAGCCATAATATTAAAACTAGGTTAACAATTTCAATTCATAAAAAAACTACATACAATCATGGATAGTAATATTACTGTTAAGTCGACTCTACACAGCGTTTGAAAAATCTAACAATGCCCATGAACATTTAAAATACTCAGTTTAATCCTATCCTACAGCCTTTGTTGGACAATATTGACTGAATTTCCTAATATTTTTTTTGCAACTTAGTATAATGTATATAACTTTTTGTAGTCGCCGATAAATTAATACCATGTCAGTACAATGGCCTAGTATGTTTAATCATTCTTCAATCAATTCTTCGAATATATGACATATAATGATCCGTTCCATATGCCAAAACTCCATAAAAAACATATCTATCACAGAATTAAAACCCATAAATATTAAATAAATAATTTTTTTAATTTAGTGATAAATTAATTGTTTACCTTGAATTTTCAATAAACAATGCCAATGGAAATTCATGAAGTGGGATATGTTGATTTTCAGCGAATACGTCAGTTTCAATAAATAAGTATGATTGAAAAATTCCTGTTCTATTACTGTTCCTGTACATTGATTTGATGGACATTCTCTATCTCTTTGGGAAATACATACAAGTTTAATGCATTATTTAAATCTTGCATATTGTTTTTTAATCGTACAATTATTGTGGGACTTGGTACATCTCTAGTAGATTGAGGACAATTGATATTGTTAGAACATACCATATGTTCAATTGCCGATGGAGCTGTTTTTAATAGTTTTGTGATAATAAATAATACGTTGCATCTAGCATCAATAACTCTAACGTTATTAATACTTTCTTGTTCGTCAAAAATGCCTAGTATTTTCAAGCGGGTCATATATGATATTTTGCTTGTTCCATTTAATGCCAAATGTTTGCAAAACTGTAAAAGCGTATTATCACTAACATCGACAAATGATTTATACTGAGGGTGATCTAAATATGCCATAGATAGTATGAAAGCAATAGATTCAAAAGAACAAAACATTTTTTTTAATTTTTTTTTTAAATTCTTTTTGAATTTGTTTAATATCCATTTATTATACAAAAAATTAAATTAAACATAATCATTCATCGATATATAAAATCTCATTACCTTTATTGTCATAGATTAAATTTTTTATCAAGTCTATTGTTATGAAACCATATGTTTTTATTTTACTTTTTTTATCATATTTTTTACAATAAGTTCTATTAATTTCTTTAAATTTAGCTAAAGCTACATCTTCACTAATCAAATCGGACCATATTTTTTCAATATAATAATTTGATTGATTAAAAACAATTAAAACGTTCAAATTATTTCTTATTGTTTTTATATCTACTGAAGTATAACTTTGTGTTAAATAAATAACACTAATATTCTTTGATCTTGATCTTATAAAATATTCAATTATCATGTCTTGTTTTTCTTTTAGAAAATCATCAAAAATCACTAAACTATTTGGTTCACAATCATCTACAGATATTATTTCATCATTAGAAAAATGTGTGGTTATAGAAGCTATATCATCAAATATTTTTTTAATTTTTTTATAGACTGGTTGATCAATATTTTTTGTAAAAATATATAGATTTAAATAAGGAATCCAATAATTTATAATCAGATTATACAACAAGGTTGTTTTACCACAACCAGATGGTCCTATAATTAAAACACGTGAAGGTAATTCAAATAAAGATTTTTTTTATTTTCATCTTCAATAAAAAATTTTACTTTTACTTTATCCATTTATTAAAAAAAAAATATATATTTGGTAATATAAATAAGAAATGGAAAATATTTTAAATAAATATGATGATAATATAATAAATAGTCAATATGAAAGTTATATACCTCAAATTACAACAGAATTGAATAAACCAAACCGAAATACAATAGTTATAGTAGATGGTAAAGATAAATTTCTGAACATTAAAAATTCAAAACTTTATTTATCATTTGAATATGTACAAGAAGATGGTTCTAAATATCCAGCAAAATCTAATGTTATGATATCTGATAATGGTGGAGCATTTTTGTTTCAAAAAATTACAATTAAATTAAATAATAAAATTATAGATGAAAGTGATAATACTGGAAGATTAAGTACAGTAAAAGGTTATATGAGTTATGCTGTTGATGGAAATGGTCCTACACAAAATTCAGGATTTGAATCTACATCTCAAGGGGGAGGAAGTGTCGAGCTCATCATTCCTTTATCACACTTTGGTTTAGGATCAATGAAAGATATAAAAGGTCCTCTTTACAATGCTAGATTTGAAATAATTTTTACGAGAAACACTGATGATGATGCGTTGATTCTAGAAACAAACACTGAAGCTACAGCAGATACAAAAGATATTAAAGCAAAACGTGGTAAAATTAATATTTTAGAATTAAAAGTTCAAATGCAAAATATAGAATATGATGAAATAACAAAAATTCAAATAGTTGATGCATTAATTAAGAATCCATGTATTTTAGCTTTTAAAAAATGGCAAAATATTGAAGTAAGAAATCTTACTGGAAAAAAGATAAGATTTGATGTAACAAATAATTATCGAAATAATAGACATCCATTGTTTGGTGTTGTTTATTTACAAAAAAACAGATTAGACAATCAAGAAAGTAATGCTTGTTATTTTGATCATTGTGATGTTGTAAATTATTCTTTTGAAGTAAATGGAAAAAAATATCCTAATGAATTACAAAATCAAGATTTTAATGATATAAAATGTTGTCAATCATATGAAGATCATATGAGTTATAAAAAAACCTATTATAAATCACATGAAGAAAATCCATTAATGTATTTAGATAAATTACAATTTAGACAAAAGAGACCATTTTTTGTTGTTAACATGACTAGACACCCTAATCAAATTGCAATCTCCAACTGTACAGTAATTTTAAACTTAGATTTCAGTCAAAATTTACCTGATAAAACAATTTGTTATATTTGTTTAATTTCTAGTGCAGTGTATACGTTTGATATTGAAAGAGGAATAGTTGATGAAAGCTATTAAATATATTAAAATTAATTAAAAAATCGTTCCCTACTTTAATTTTTCAAGATATTTTATCTTGAAAAAAAGTTTTTAATATTTATTTTTTTATTAGATCAAGAACACCAATAAATTCTTCATCAAAATTAACAATATTACCTTTTAAATCTAAAATATAAATTTCTATTTTTTGAAACCGATTTTTACTAACTGGTCTATATATCATTTTATGAGGTTTAATCAAAGCACTATTAGAATTATATTGAAATAAAAATAAAACTTCATCATAATGAGATACCGCATCAATATTATGTGTAATAGATTCTTCAATTATATTACAATGTACTTCTAATATTTTGTTGTTATTATTTAATGATGAATTTTCTCCATGATGTGTATGTATCCCTCCTAAACTTAAATTTAAATCTTTATCAAATGAAAAATAATCTTTTGTTGTTATTTTAATGTAATCACCATTATTTTCAAACTTCATATTCGAATTGAATAAACTATTTAAATGTTCAATTGAATAATTTCCTTTTAATTCTGTTTTACTATTTTCATTAGAAATAATACCATTTATTTCTTTTAAGAAACCTTGAGTGTAAAATATTGGAGTTTTTATTCCTATTACCGTATAAGCAATATCTGGTGTTGTATACTCAACACCTAATTCTATTTCTTTCCCTTTAGGCCATGTTTTATTAATAGGGATCAGATGATTTATAAAATTAAAACCTAAACAATTTGATAAATATTCATCAAAACACAGACCAACTGAAGCAGTTATTTTTAATAAATTTTTATTTATTTCAAAATTTATTTTAGGAAAATTTTCCACAAATTTAGTTCCGAATGAATTAAATAAATTTTCAATTTCACCTATTGAATAAATACCAATAAATATTGTACCTAGTGGGATTTGACCATTTCGACCTAATCTAAATTCACATTCTTTTTCAATATTTATGTAATATTCACCATCAATAGGATAGTACATTTTTTTCTCACTTGTCGAAAAATCTATATTATCATTAAAACCTAAATATTTTTTTAATTTTTCATCTAATTTATAATAACAAGGAGATTTAATTGTAATTCTATTAGTTTCATCAGAAAATGATATAATAAGTGGTTCTATTTCTTTGTTCAATTGTTCAATACTATATCTACCTGTTTTTATATGTATTATATTCTGTTTAATTGTTATACAACAGTCTGATTCAATATTAATAAAATCGTTGCCTTTCAAAACTATTGAATAGAGAGCTAAAAAATGATCACCATCATCATTGTGAATAGGTTTGTTTAAATCAATACGACCCTTTTTAACTTTTATAAATACCATTTATAAAAGTAAATTTATTTTTTACTTAAAAAAAATTAAAATCATGTCTTGTTTTCCCATTCTTTAAAAATGTTTCACCATTATAAATAAGATTAAATTTTGTTTCCGAATTTGTATTATAACATGTTATTTCCTTTTCTGTAAATTTATTTGTATATCTATCTGGTAAATTTAACATATATTCATCGTTTAATACAACTGATAATCTTTTTCCAAACTTTGTATCAATCTTTATGAACTTATTTACTTTGTATGGTTTACCTTGTTCCAAATAATTACATTTTATAAATGTATATCCATTGTTTATTTTATTTAAAGCATCTTTAAAGTTTTCCATTTCTATTTCTTATTTATATTAGAAAATAAAAATTTTTTTTATTTTCAATAATTTTTTTAAAAATTTTTTCATTATAAATATAAAAAATGAGCGAAACTATATATTGTCTTAAATGTAAAATTCAAACAAAAAATATTAATGCAACTAAAATTCAAACAGTTAATGGTAGATGGAGAATTTCATCAAAATGTTTTATCTGTAACACAAATAAAAGTAAATTTATAAAAAATTCTACAATTGGACATAATATTTCCAATAAAAAATTAAATGATACAGATAAAATGAGATTAGCTAAAGAACTTCATAAACCAGTTAGAAAAAAATTTCCTAAACGAAGAATTTTTACTAAAGGTATTGATGATTTATGGGCTGCTGATTTAGTTATAATGAGAAATTATTCTGATGAAAATGAGGGTTATTCTTATATATTAACTGTTATAGATACATTTTCAAAATTTTCTTGGGCTTTAGAACTCAAAAAGAAAGATGGAATTAGTGTTTCAGAAGCATTTCAAAAAATAATAAAACAAGCTATATCACAAAATCATCAAGCACCAAATTTACTTCACACAGATAAAGGTTTGGAATTTGAAAATAAACATTTTAAAAAAGTTTTGCAAGAATATGGAATTAAAATGTATCACACCCAAAATGAAGAAAAATCGTCAATTATTGAAAGATTTAATAGGACATTAAACAAGAAAATGAGATTACAATTTGAAGTTACAAATTCAAAAAAATGGATTAAAATTTTACAAAGTTTAATATATAAATATAATTTCGAAGACATACATCGATCTATTGGTATGAGACCTTGTGAAGTAAATAAATCTAACGAAGATGTTGTTTTTCACAAAATATTTTCTACAAAAGACAAAACTAAACCAAAAATTAAATTTAGTGTAGGTGATAGAGTAAGAATAACAGCTTATAAAAAAACATTTGATAATAAATTTAATAAAAATTGGACTGATGAAATATTTATAGTTAATGAAATTTTAAACACAATTCCTATTACCTATAAAATTATAGATTTAAACAATAAAGAGATTATAGGGAGTTTTTATAACGAAGAGTTACAAAAATCAGAATTTTAATAATATGACCTAAGTTAAAGGAAGTGATATCTATATAAACCTGCTTCTGAAATAAATATTTCTTTGTCTTTGTTATAATTGCGAGGAGATGAGAGGTGGAGTATTCCGGATACTCCACTTCTTTCTTTCTTATATTTATTTGGAATATTATTTTTTATAAAATCTTTAATATTATTTAAATAGAATTTTAAATAAAAATTATTTTTATTAAAAATTGAATGTAAAAAAATTATAATATTTTCTATAATAAAGAATGGAAGGATTAAATAAAATTGAATCTTTAGTTAAAGAAATTGATATTAATAATAAAATGAATGTATTAAATAAAAAAATATACCCTGCTAAAACTTGTGATAAATGTAATTTAACAATTTGTTCCAAAAATTGGGCTTCTCATTTAAAATCTATTCGTCATCAAAAAAATGATAAAGATCAAACAATTTTACCTTGTAGAGTTAATACAAAATATAATGGTGTACCAATTAATCAATATAGACTAAAAAATTTTAATTTTTTGAAATTAATGCGAAATGAAATAAAAAAAAGTATACAAAAAAATAAATGTTATGTGAAATTTTGTGCTTTTGAAAACTATGAAAATTCTGAGAGTATTAAATATAATCTAAATAAAATTCCAATTGAAGGAAATATTTTTATTATTAGTCAAGGAGATGTTGATTTTGGAAATGGAAAGCCTTATATTTCTAAACTATTACATTCACCAACTTGGTTAGAACTTTGTAAAATAGCTAATGACCAAATTATTGCAACAAGTGATTATCATCACTATTATCTAGACAATATTAAGATTATTCAAGATTTAGGAAATATTAAAATGTGTGAATTTAGTATGGGATCTTAATATTATTTAAATATTATTTTTAATAAAAATTATTTTTATTAAAATATTGAATGTAAAAAAAAATAATATTCTCTATAATAAATGGAAGGCTTAAATAAAATTGAACCTTTAGTTAAAGGAAATGTTAAAAATAATAAAATGGATAACAAAACTTGTGATAAATGTAACTTAACAGTTAGTTACAAAAATTGGTCTAGACATTTGAAATCTATTCGTCATCAAAACAATGATCCAGATCAAACAATTATACCTCGATTTAGACGAACATACAGAGGTACAACAACAACAAATGTAAGAACAAGACAAGAGAGAATACCAAAAATAGATAAAACTTGTGATATTTGTAAGCTAACAGTTAAATACAATAGTTGGTCTAAACATGTGCAATCTATTCGACATCAAAACAATGGTATAAGACCAAGAAAAGAACTTGTTTTTAAAACTGTAGAAACAGCATTTAAAAGTAGATTAAAAACTTATATTATTAAAAATAATATAGGTTTTAAAGATATACAAACATTTTTAAATCGTTTAGATAATCCAGTTATTGAACGACTTGAACAAGAATTAAAGAATCAAAATTTAAAAGTTAATATTATGTTTCTTGTTATATATAAGAGAGGTAATAATGAAGAAAATATGGAATATGAGGAAAAAAATTTTAAAACACAAAATAAAATTTTAACAAAAAATTCTAACTTAAGTGAATTTTATAAAAATGCAAAAATAAAAATTGTAAAAGAAGAAGATGATTTTATAATGAAAGATTCACAATGGAGAATTCATAAAATTTTAAGTTTGGGAATAAATATAAATAAATATGTTCCTTTTAAGGGTTCTTCATATATTCCATTACCTAAACATATTAAAGATAAACATGCTATTATAAATGTTAAAAATGAAGATGATAAATGTTTTCTTTGGGCAATACTCTCTGCTTTACACCCTGTTGAAAAAGATGCTCAAAGAGTAACTAAATATATTCCTTTTAAAAATGAATTTGATAAAGAATTTAAAGATATTGAATTTCCGGTAAAAATCACAGACGTTCCGAAATTTGTTAAAAGAACAAAAGATATTTCTATTAATATTTTTTATTTAGTTAAAAATGTAATTGAACCTTTAGGTGAAATAACTAAAATCGAAAAAACTAATCATATAGATTTATTATATTTAACAGTGGATGATAAGGATACTGATGATAAGGATAATAATATGAATAAAGGACATTATTGTTGGATTAAAGATTTATGGAAACTAGTAGGAAGTCAAGTTACAAAAGATGGTCATAAAAGATTTTTTTGTAAAATGTGTTTGAATAGTTTTAATACAGAAAATAAGTTAAATGATCATAAACATTATTGTGCTAATAATAAAGCTGCTAAAATAGTTCTACCAGAACCTTATGACAAAACTTTAGAATTTAAAAATTATAATCATTCCTTAAGAGTCCCTTTTGTGATTTATGCTGACTTTGAATGTACACTTCAACCAATATACACTTGTCAACCAAATGATACAGAGTCTTTTACAAAATGTTATCAGAAACATATACCTAATAATTTTTGTTATTATATTAAATATAGTAATGGTGATTATAAACCTCCTGTAGAATATTCTGGTCCAAACATAGCTCAAGTATTTTATGATTGTATGAAAGATGAAGAAATACTTATTTCTGAATTATATGATAAAATAGTTCCTATGGAAACATTGAATGCAGAACAATTAAATAATTATAATAAATCTGATAAATGTCATATTTGTGAAAGATGTTTAGATGAATTACCTCCAGTTTTAGAGAAAAAATTTAAAATAATTATTGACACTATTAAATATTATAAAAAATGTAATGCTGAGAAGTATCGTATTAAATCATTTGAAGATAAACTTAATGAAGAAACAAAAAATAAAAAAATAAATATGAAAAAAGTTCGGGATCATGACCACTTAACTGGAGAATATAGAGGAGCAGCACATTCTATATGTAATCTTAATTACCAAAATCCATGTTTTATTCCAATTGTTTTTCATAATCTTTCAGGTTATGATGCCCATCTATTTATAAAAGAATTTGGGAATGATAATGAAAAAATAAAATTAATCCCAAATAATGAGGAAAAATATATTTCTTTTTCAAAAATGATGTCACGTGAAGTAAATAGGAAAGGTAAAGACATAAAAATATGTACAGAATTAAGATTTATTGATTCATTCAAATTTTTACCTAGTTCTTTAGAAAAGTTAACAAATAATTTAAGAAATGATTCAAAATTAAATTTAAAAAATAAATTTAAAGAACTTAGTAAATATTTTCCTGAAGAACATTTAGATTTAGTTACTAGAAAGTTAGCTTATCCCTATGAGTATATGGATTGTGAAGAAAAATTTAATGAAACATGTTTACCTCCTCTTGAAAAATTTTATAGTTCTCTCACTGATAAAAATATAACTAAAGAGGAATATGAAAACTCACAGAAAATTTGGAAAGTTTTTAATATACAAAATATGCGTGAATTCACTAGTTTATATAATAAGATCGATGTTTTATTATCAACAGATATAATAGAAAATTTTAGAGACATTTCTTTAAAAAATTATAAATTAGATCCTATGTGGTATTACACAACACCAGGATTTGCATGGGATTGCATGTTAAGAATGACAAATGTAAAATTAGATTTATTAACAGATATAGATCAAATATTGATGTTTGAATATGGAATCAGAGGTGGCTTATCTCAATGCAGTCAAAGATATTCAAAAGCAAATAATAAATACATGGGAGATAAATTTAAAAAAAAAGGATGAATCAATATTTTTAGAATACTTAGATGCAAATAATCTTTATGGTTGGGCAATGAGTAAATATTTACCTACTGGAGATTTCAAATGGGTTGATAATCTGAATGATTTTGATGTAATGAATATTTCTGATAAATCACGTAAAGGTTATATTTTAGAAGTTGATTTATCTTACCCTAAAGAACTTCATGATCTACATTCAGATTTCCCTTTAGCACCAGAAAGACATTTTGATAACAAACAACTTCCAAAATTATTAACAACTTTGTATGATAAGAAAAAATATATAATACATTATGAAACACTAAAATTATATATTAATTTAGGTTTAAAGATAAAGAAAATTCATAGAGTATTAGAATTTAGTCAATCTCCTTGGTTAAAAGTTTATATTGATTTTAATACTAATCTTAGATCAGAAGCTAAGAATGAGTTTGAAAAAGAATTTTTCAAATTAATGAATAATAGTGTTTATGGACGTACTATGATGAATGTTAGAAATCATGTTGATATAAGATTATGTTCTAATGCATACCAACTAGAAAAATTAATTACAAAACCAAATTTTGATCGAAGGACAATTTTTACAGAAAATGTAGCTGCCGTACATATGAAAAGAACACAAATATCTTTCAAACAACCAATATATATAGGAATGTGTATTTTAGATTTATCTAAAATGTTAATGTATGATTTTTATTATAATATTATAAAGAAAAAATATGGAAATAGAGTTAGATTGTTATATACAGATACAGATTCACTAATATTAGAAATAAAAACTAATGATTTTTATCAAGATATGAAAATTATGTTAGATCATTTTGACACATCAGATTATCCAAAAGATAATATTTATGGTTTACCTTTAGTTAACAAAAAAGTTTTAGGCAAGTTTAAAGATGAGTTAAATGGAAAAATAATGACTGAATTTATAGGTTTAAGATCTAAATTATATTCTCATCGAATCTTAGATACTGAAAAAGAAATTAAAAAAGCTAAAGGTGTTAAAAAAAATGTTGTAGAAAATAAAATATGTTTTAATGATTTTGAAAAATGTTTACTAACAAAAGAATCAAAATATGTTAAACAAAATTTATTTAGAACTAAGAAACATGATATTTTTACTATAGAACAAAACAAAAAAGCTTTAAGTGTTTATGATGATAAAAGATTTATTTTGGAAAATGGTATTGATACATTAGCTTGGGGACATTATAAAACAAACATAGATAGAAACGATTTTGTAAACCATCTCAATACACTGATTAGAAATCAAAATCAAAAAGATTAGAAAAATATTTGATATTTAACGTGTGTCCGAATTGGACACGCGTTTAAATATATAAGTTTTTTGCATTTCGATTTTTATTTTTAATTATTATTACATTTCGATTTTAATTATTAATATCATAAGTATTATGAAAAATATTTTGGGGGTGAAAATGTATTTAATAAGTTTTGCGAAAAATGTTTTTATTATTATTGCATTTCGATTTTTATTTTTAATAATTAAGTTTTGCGGAAAATATTTTTATTATTATTGCATTTCATAAGTTTTGCGAAAAATTTTTTTTATTATTATTGCATTTCATAAGTTTTGCGAAAAATTTTTTTAATTATTATTGCATTTCAATTTTCTGATCTTTTTGCACATTGTTTTCTTTGTGATCTTTTACTGATATATTATGAGGTGCGCCAGGACTGGTATATATATACTACTTGTACCTATACACATAGAAATGGGATAGTTGTTTTAACTACATACCATGTTCTCAAGCATTATAATTGAAGTAAACTGAATTTGTCAGTTAAATCAACTGAATAGAGTGTTGATCTAAATATATTATTTCGACTATTTGAAGGTATTGAAATAACTCATTAAAATTGTTATTTTAATTTAACATGTTTGGAGGATTAAAATGACTACAAGTTAATGAGTTAGTCTGAATTATTTTTACTCTTAAAATAAATATCAATGAACGTTGTTGTGACTAGCCATCTAGTTGATTTGACTGCTATGGTTTGAAGTTATTTTTACTAATGACTAAATTACGTGTAACGTATTAAGGTATGTATGTAAATAGGTATAATATTATATTATTTTAATACCAATATATATTTCAATCAATATCAAAATATTTATTAAACCCGTCCACAATTTTGTCAAATATATAGCCATATAGTTATGAGAATATCACATGTTTCATGTTTGTGAGTTGATATCGATATCATATTATCATCAACTGATTGCCACCTACTATAATTAGCAATAGTAACAAAAACTCATGAGAAACTTTCTAGAGATATTAGAATCTCTAGGATCATCCAAATACTTCAGTACGTTGGATTTGGCGGCAGGTTATCATCAGTTACATATAGACCCTGCTGATACACATAAAACAGCTTTTTCTACAAAATCCGGTCACTACGAGTTTTTACGCATGCCTTTCGGGCTGAGCTCAGCTCCAGCTACTTTTATGAAATCTGTACTTATGGGCCTCGAGGAAATGTGTACTGCGTATCTTGATGACATTGTAGTGCACGGATCCAGTTTAATAGACCACCAGAAAAAATTAGAACAGGTATTCAATAGTCTGCGCGTACACAAACTTAAATTACAACCCAATAAATGTTCTTTCTTACGGAAAGAAGTATTGTACTTTCGGCACGTAATAAATGAAACTGGAGTTTCCCCGGACCCATACAAACTAAAATGTATTCGAGAATATCCTCGACCAAAAAATGCAAGGGATATCAAATCATTCTTAGGACTACCAAATTATTATAGACGTTTCGTTGATAATTTTGCGAAAATCGCAAAACCACTAACTTATTTACTTAAAAAAGACGTACCATTCGTATGGATCGATAACTGCGAACATAGTTTCGAGGAACTAAAAAAAGCTTTAATGAACCCACCATTACTAGTCTATCCAGATTTGGAAAACGGGGAGTTAATTTAATGACCGACGCAAGCCAATATGCAATAGCGGCCGCCTTGTTACAAGGGACCGTTCCCAAAGACCAACCTATCGTATACGCGAGTAGAACATTATACAAAGCCGAATGTAATTATAGAGTGATTCAAAAAGAGTAAAGTTATTGTATGGGACGTGAAATATTTTAAACCATATTTATATGGACGCCACTTCAACATTATCACCGATCATCGACCTCTAACATACTTGTTCGGTATTAAGGACGCGTCGTCGCAACGTATGCGCTGGCGTTTGCAACTAGCCTATTACGATTATACTATTACGTACAGGGCGGGACTCGAACGCCGACTGTTTATCGCGTATAAGAGTAGTACAAAACTACAAACGGAATCGACGAATGTCGATACCGAGTTCAATGAATTCCGTACTGCCGCGGCCGAGAGGAAGCCAATATTTAATTCTAAAATCCTCGAGATTGAAGGTGACGTTGGCAAGTGAAAACATTATAGTCACGATTTCGGAAGACAAAATAATTACACACCCGACGATACGCGCAATTACAAAAAATATTGATTTTAGCAAAATACAGTTTACCGACGAAAACCGGTTCTGTACGTACGTCGATGGTTCAAAATTAATTGTATTTTATAACATTTCCAAAGCACACACAGTACCGCTGGAGGCGGAAACTATTTATAAAGCCATACACAATATCCGTGAATATTGTATTGTAGTAAGCGAGTTACTACGCAACAACTAAAATCCTAGCAGGTAACATATTTAGGGTAATACATTGTAGATAGGTAACAATCAGATATGCCAAAGGGAAGTAGAAAATATTTAATTAGCCTTGATTATGTTTAATACAATATAGTCAAAAAACCTGTGTTAATATAATACCCAAAGCGAAAGGATAAGCAAAATTACATTTTATTATATTCAAATAATAAAATAACAGATTGTCATAATCATGTTCTACGATCATATAGAAAAGGCGGATGTGAAATTGGCAATAGCGTTATTCAATATAAAATAGTATAATATAAAAAAAAGAGTATAATAACTTAATATAATACAAACGAGTAGCCAATAAATTAATTATCAGTCCATTATAATAATACGCAGAATAGATTAGAATTTCGCAAGTACGTGGGCCGGGTTGATAGTCACAAAGACCACATCCGTTAGAACCAAGATACAAGTTATGGACGAAATTTTAACGATAATAATTTTCAACGAAATAATACTAATCAGATTAGAACCGGATGTTACACATGCGGGAAATCTAATCATTTTGCAAGGGATTGCTGGCAGACAGTAGGAAGGCCAAGTACACAGCAAAATACGTATAATAGTAATAATCGCGGCAACGGCGCGCGTAATATTGGTAATAGTAATAATCGTACAGGCAATGATAGGGCACAAAATGTACATTGCAGTTTTTGTAATAAGGTAGGACATGAAATTGCGAACTGTTTTACGAAACAGAAAAATGAGAAAAATAATTCAAAAAACTTCAGGGGACAACCTCAGGTGGGCGTGAGGTTGGTCCAAGAAATAGAACAAGACCCACAAAACGAATTTTCCACATCACAACTCGATTAGTAGATAATCATATTACGTTAAAATCGCCAAGTTTCAATAAAGATCAAATTAAATTGTTAGTTGACACGGGCGCGGATCTGAACATAATAAAAATTAACGCTTTAAAGGGAGATACTGAAATTAATGAAAAAGAAAAAATTTATTTAAAGGGAATCAATGAAAAAATAGTGTCCACAATAGGAAAGACAGAAATAGATTTAATTATAGATAATATAGCATTTGGAACAGAATTTTATGTAGTTAGTAAAATTTTTCCGATATCCGGCGACGGAATAATAGGCAATAAGTTTTTAATAGATAACCACGCAATAATAAATGTTGCGAATAATACAATTACGATAAATGAAAGCAAAATAGAGAACGATAATAATATTTGTTTTACATTGCAACCACGTTCAGAAACGGTAGTGCAAATCGATATAACAGATAAGGCAATGAATAATAAAAATATATTAATTAATAAACAAGAATTATTACCAAATGTATATTGCGCGAATATTTATAATAAAGTTAAAAACGGAAAAATAACGATAAGCGTGTTAAATATATCTGAATCGACGCAGGATGTAAATGTAGGTCAAGTGCGTAAAATATCATACGAGAACGACATAGTAACACACGGCGATTACACACACATGCATACGCGTGATATAGAACGGAAACAAAAAGTGAGGGCGTTGATACGTACAGATCATCTTCAAGTTCATGAACGTAAATCAATAACAAAAATCTGCGAGGATTATTCCGATATTTTTTATTTAGAGGGTGATAGGCTTACGTGTACGACAACGGCCGAACATGTAATAAAAGTTCCGAAAGATTTGAAACCAATTTATAAAAAACCGTACCGTTTACCATTTTCGCAACAACCAGAAATAGAAAAACAAATAGATCAAATGATGAAAGACGAAATTATTGAAAGATCAATGAGTCCGTTTAATGCACCACTAATTTTAGTTAAAAAGAAAGAGGATGCATCGGGAAAACAAAAATTCAGAATAGTTATAGATTTTAGAGCACTTAATGACGTAACATTAAACGAGTTTCACCCGTTACCGAATATAACGGAAATTTTGGATCAATTAGGTCAATGCCAATTATTTACATTATTAGATTTAAAGGCGGGATATTGGCAAGTGAGTTTAGCAAAAGATTCAAAAGAACTTACAGCGTTTTCCACGGGGCAAGGTCATTACCAATTTAAACGATTAGTTATGGGGCTAAGTTCAGCTCCGGTGACATTTCAGAAAATGATGACAAATGTATTATCAGGTCTAATAGGAATAAAGTGTCTGGTATACTTAGATGATATAATAGTTTACGCGAAAAACTTACAAGATCATAATGAAAAGTTAATTAATGTATTTGAACGGTTACGTAATACGTATACATAATCTAAAAATAGAACCGGATAAATGTAATTTTTTACAACGGGAATGTTTATTTTTGGGGCATATAATTTCTGACGAAGGAATAAAACCCGACAAAAAGAAAGTTGAGGCTGTAATGAATTTTCCAGTACCTAAAACTGTTAAGCAAATAAAAAGTTTTTTAGGACTCAGTGGGTATTATAGGAAATTTATAGAAAATTATAGTGCTATTGCTAATCCAATAGTAAAATTATTAAGAAAGGACGTAAAATTCAATTGGGATGAAAGTTGTCAAGCAGCTTTTGATAAATTAAAAGAAATACTTTGTTCAGAACCAATTTTGCAATATTTCGTCCGGAATTCCGTGGATACAGACAAAATTTGTTACGAACGCCTTTGCTACCACATTTGCCGTGTGACAAATCAAAGCTACCCCTAGACTAAACTTCGTTAAGTCACATTGCATTGTAAGTATATAGTTGTTTCCTAGACTTGTTGTAACTAACGGTCCTACAATGTCCAAAAATATTTTTTCAAATGGTCTTGTACTTGTCGTTGTTATAACCATAGGATACTGAATATGCTTATTAGTATTTTTATTAATTTGACAAGCTGTACAATTCTGTATATATTCCCTTACTTCCTGTTTCATATTTGGCCAGTTAAATTGTTTTTTTATCTTTTTGACTGTCCTATTCAAACCTCCATGTCCGTCTAATCTGGACGTGTGCATTTGCTTAAAAATTACTAGTTTTTCTTCTTTACTAAATTCCAATTTGGTACAGATTATGATTTCTATACCCGTATTACGAAAAACGTATCTTATCATTGACCTAACTCTTGCCCAATCTAGTCCGTCTTGTTGTCCTAATTGGTTCATTGCTAACTTTATTAATTTATGTTTTTCACAAAAATGCTTAAGATTTAGTAATGCTATATGTACATTTTCGTACGTTGCTAATTGTTTCTGTTTTGTCAATGATATAATATCATTGTATACGAAAAACGATTCTGAGCGAAGACGGTCGGTCCATCTATGATATTGCTAAGTAAATTTGATGATATTATTGAGAATAAAGTAATTTATTTACCTATCTACGTGGAACCTTGTTTTAAATTTTCAATCCATTGCTATAAAAGTTGAACATATTATAAAATTATAACTACAAAATAATTTTAAAATTTAAAATTTGATACATTTTGTCACAATTCGAAATTAAATGCTTCTAAAAAAAATAGTGACTATTATCTTTAAATATTTTTCAACTAGTAACATTATATCAGGAGCCGTATATACAATTTTCACGCATTTTGACCCAACAAATACAATGTTATTGATAATCATAGAAAAAAAAAATAAAAAAATTTAGAAATTTAAATTATTATTCGTAAGCAGCTCAAAACGAGTCAAAATATTTTGAAAATATTATGAAGAATATTAATTGATATAATAAACATAATAATGGTGTAAATTTCAATTATCTAAATCTTAAAGTCATTTGTTTTTGAATTACAAAAAAATAAGGAAATCGCTACTTGAGAAATCGGGTGAATATCCAATGTTATAAAAATGTCATCTTCAAACGCTCATAAAAATTTAATTTGATATTCTGGTAGACATTTTTTTTTTCGATAAAGTTATTAAAATTTATGAGGAATAACTATAAATAACTATAAATAATGAACTATAAAAGCTTATGAAAAAAATTGTGACTGTGCCCTCAATATTTTTCAATTGCCATTGTAACAATATATTAGGAGCTATATCCTTGTACTTATTACATTTTCAAGCTATTTGACCCAACGAATTTTATCGAAATTTACCTATAGAAAAAACACTAAAAAAACAAGATTTTCCATAATTTTTTCTTTGAATATCTGTAAAAATACTCTACTGGACTAGAACCAAACATTTTTATGAACGTTTGAAATTTAAACTTTTACGAAATCATGTAAAACAACGATTTGACGAATTGATATTTCTTTTTATTTAAAAAGTATAAGACGTAGAAATTTGAAACTTCCACCACTTGTTTAACGTGACATTTTCTTCACATGATTTTTTTTTTTCATAATAATTCGTTGATTTTTCAGCTATTTATAGGCATTTTAAATATTCGATTTTTTTTATAAATGTCGTTTAAAAAATACTTGAAAATTTAATAGAAGATTTTACATAAGTTAATCTATGAGTTATTAAAAAATTATCAAAATACATTGGCACAATTTTTTTTTTATAAGTGTTTGAATTTCAAATTTCGACAAAATGTATATTTCAATTTAAATATATGTAATATAATAATGTATCCTAGACTGACACATCATCTCCGTTCAGAATCGTTTTTCGTATACAATGATACCTTTGAATTGCATTCAAATTTAACACATCCATTGTAGTGAGCTACTCTACGACCCCCTAATGTACAGCTGAGCGACATCCACTCACCCGCTTTTTTTATATTGAAATTGCTTAAAAAAGTTTATGAAAAAATAAGTTAATTTTCTGTAAAAAACGATAGAATCGATATTAGCTAAAACTGATATCTACAATATTCATAAATAGATATAATTCTGAAAAGTAGTATATTATAATTTAATTTTACTTTAATATAAATAAATTTTAAATATTGTCAAAAAATACTGTTTTCAGGTATTTGTCGACTGGGACTTGTTTCAAAGCTCTACAATTTGATTTGATGGTAAAAGTACCATTGCAGAAATTGTTAGGGACACATGTGCTATTATTTGGAAAATTCTACAGCCTACAGAAATGCCAAAACCTACACTTGAACAATGGCTTGGAATAGCTGCAGGGGCGTCATTTGGGGGATTCAGACTATACTTTGGCAGCCCTATTTTTTTTAAATGTTTGGTTGGCCCGTATAAAATGTTATAATTGCGCCGTCGCGAGTCGCGTCGTCGATAAAATGTAAGATGCAAACACGCTGTAATGGTGCGAGTTTTTCGTAAGAACCTATTGTCCTATTGAAATTGCCAAGTTGATAATACTTTAAATTATATATATTTCTTTTATTTATTTAATAATTAGGTAGTTCACAAATTTTTAAATATTTATATATTTTGTAATAACTAGTCTATAAGCTTTGAATGTATGGCTTTAATTTTACGCTTGTTAACAATTTCAGATTTGTACAACAATTAGAAACTCGCTTTTCTGAGAAAAACCAAGAATTATTTAAGATATTTCAGATTTTCGACTATACAAGCTTATATTATTTCAATCCAAAGTGTCCATCTTTAGAGTTCTTCATAGATCATTATAAATATTTTGAAATTAATAAAATAAAAGTCAAATCAGAATTTTCATCTGCTAAAGCTTTGCTTGAACATAAACATATTTTAAGACCGGACTTTGAAATGATTGTAGATGTTCTCATTGAACTTCCTAGTTCATTTTCAGAAACTTTAAAACTAATGCATATCATTAAAACTCTTCCAATATCTACAGCATCTAATGAACGCTTTTTTTCTTCTATGAAAAATGTAAAATCTTATATACGTACTTCTATGGGTGACGAGCGACTCAGTGATCTCATGATAATAAACGTTGAAAAGGACGAGGCCAATAAAATAGATTTAAATAAAGCTGTGGATGATTTTGGGGAAATGAAGAATAGGAGATATCCACTTTTTTAATAACTTTTAGTACTTTTACTGTTATACCTATTTACTTAGTTAAGGGGATTGGCGGCGATTTATTAAGGGGTTGTGTATAGGCAATTTCATTATTTATTCGCGTTACGCAGTGTGTATGTGTTAGTAGTAAATTATCATTAGTGTGTGTGAATTCGTTCGGGATTGCTCGTACAACGTCGGTATTTGTCGTGGCTATGGTAAACGATCGCTGCACACCGTGTTCTTATCTACACACGCTGTATGGATGTTATTCTTATAATTTATTGTTATATATATATAGTGAATTACTCGTCACATTATTTATATTTGTATACTCACGTAATGTTATTCAACAGTCGCGGGCCGTGGATGTGTACTATTGACAAACGATATGCCTAAAGCAGCGAGAAACCGTAAATACGCCGCGTTACGAAAAATATTTTATTTAGAAAAATACAAGATAAGTACATTGAACTGTTTATTGGAGATTGTCCACAGCATTTTCTTTATGATAGTAATAAAAACATTATAATTAGTTTTTGTATTTCTTTTTATGTTATTGTTTAATACAAATATTATTAAATATATCTTTTTTTATTTATATGAAATTGGTTAAATATGTTTGAAAAAAAAGTATTAATGAGTATTTGAATATTAAAATGTGGGGATATGAGTGAGCGAAGCGATCGGAAATTTGTTTAAGTTCCGCTAAATAAACAGGATATATAAATGGCCTGGTGGAGGGAACAATTGGCCTTATTCAAATGTTTGCATCCCTATTGAAAAGTTGAAATGACGCCCCTGAATAGCTGATAGATTTTATGAAAGTACAAATTTTCCAAATTGCTTGGATGCAATAGATTGCAAACACATACGATGTAGGAATCCCATAACCTCGGGTTCATATTATTTTAACTACAAATTTTTTTTCTATTATATTGATTTCTGTAGTTGATGCTAATCTCAGTTTTATTTTTATTGATGTTGGAGCTTACGGTAGGGAATCAGATTCTACTGTATTTAAACAATGCACATTTGGTAAAAAAAACTGTATGCTCAACAACTAAATATACCAAAACCAACATGCTTACCTAATACAGAGAGTTCTCCATTACCATATGTGTTTTTGGCTGATGAGGCTTTTGGTTTGCATTCAAATTTGTTGAGACCATATCCTGGACGAGGTCTAAACGATAAACGGCGAGTATTTAACTGCAGGCTCTCAAGAGCACGAAGAACGGTCGAGTGTGCATTTGGAGTATTATAAAACAAATTGAAAGTATTACATACTCCTTTATTAGTGGAACCAGATTTTGCCGACGAAATAATAAAAGCTTGTTGCATTTTACCCAATTATTTTCGCCAAAGGGACGGAGCTAGTTATGAAGATATGGAGTCAAATCTGTTGGTCGATGACTTAGAAATTCGAGGAGCTCCAGCAAGAGCACAAGGGATAGAGGTTAAAGACGCACATGCAGATTATTTTAAGGGCCCAGGTTCAATACCATTCCAATATAGACTTATTTAAAAATTGCAATTAAATAATAATATTTGGAATCAAAAATTGTTTATTTTTTTTTTATATAACATGTAAGGTATAGGTTAGCTATATAATTGAAATACTAATACCGGGTTGCATGAAACCGTTCCTTAAATTTATTTAATGAATAGTTTTATTGAATCATTAAATAATTTTATCAAGTTATTTGGGTTGCACAAACAGTTGAATAAAAATGTATTGGTTTCAAACATGATACCAAGGTTTATGTTGAAGTGTGAAGCTTATCACAGAAAATTGATAACAACTAATCAGCTGTTGTTTTAGTTTGAAAATTTAATTGGTAGTTCGGTACAAAATAATTGCATTTATATTGTATAATATTATACTACCTAGTACCTAACTATTTAAAGTGTTTTTATGTTTACCTACGTCCTACGTCCGTAATAAGTAGAGTATAATAATGTCAGAAGTGAATGTAAGTGATTTTAAATTAAAACGGCAACGGGGAAAAAACTTTACAGAATGGGAAAAAGATATGCTAATTGACTTGATATTACCTTTCAAGTCAATAATTGAAAACATGAAAGTAAGTACCTATTAAAATATCTAATTTGTGTTATTTTTCTGTACGTATATATCGATATGTATTTTTAAGTCAAACTTTACTTACATAAATTCGATAAAATTGAAAAATATTGGTACCAATATATTATACCATGTTTATAAGTAAAGTTGATGACGGTTTAAAAATGTAAATTGTCAATTTGTTGATTTGTATACATTATTCAGACAACTGAAATCGATTTTAAGAATATTTTTATTGTATGTACCTATAATACATAATATACAATATACATTATAATACATAATAATTATTGGGACTGAGGACTTTTTACTTTCAAAATATGCATGATATTATATATTTAGCCCAGTCCGCCCCTGATTATTATCATGTTATAGTTCTGCTACCTTATTAAAATGTTATGAAAAAGACTAAAGGTCTGTGGTAGTAATAAGAGTATAGTAGTCCTCAGTCCTAATAATAAAATATATAAAACTAATTTAGGCATATAAATAATAATTATTAAATATCTTTTTATTTTAAGTTTAATTGTTTTTAAAATATTTTATTCAGACTGATGCGGTTTGGAACCAAAAGAAAATGCCTGAGATTACTTGTTTGTACAATATGCAACAAAAATCAGGCATCAGAATTGATGTACAGTTAAAACATTTGTACGATGGACTGAAAAGAGATGCTAGGAAAGAAAAAAGTCACGATAAGGCAAATTTATTATTTTGATGTATTATAATTTAATATTGCTAAAATAACATGTAATTTTTACTTTATTGGTGATTTTGTATTGAAATTAAATGTTGTATAATATTCAAATTTCAAATTTTGTTTTATATAATAATTATAAACTGTATTTACTGTTTATGATTATAATTCAACTTATCTCTTTATTGAGAACTGATTGAAAAAAATATTAATTTTATTTATATTCCATATATTCTATATAGGTACAAATGTATATAACAGGCGGAGGTACACACATTCCAAGTATTTCAAAATCTACTTAAAAAATTGTTGGTTTACTGGGAGAACAATTGGATCCACTGATTAATGTAATAGATTGTGATGGTGACTACAATACAGGTAGGTAAATATTTTTATTATATTGGTATATCATGGTCCATATGTCAATTGGTATGTTATACAAATATGTTATTAATGTCAATTTATAATACATAAATTAATTTGTAACAAAATTAAATATATAAATATTATCATTTTATTAGGGTATCAAAGTATAGATGTGGAAGATACTGTAGATGATGGAACATCAAACAATTTGTATAATCGTGAATCAGGTATGAATAAATAATAAATGAGCATGGGCGCAACTACTAACTAGTGGGGGGATGCTTGGGAGTGCCTAGCACTCCCAAATTTTCTGTGCCGGTTTCTTACAATATTGGTAATAGTAAAACTTTTGATTTTATAAATAATAATTTATGATAAATTATCAAAATATATTGTTTTTCTAAGTTATTTTAATTTGTTATGGTCAATGGAAACATCAAATACGTTTATTACATTTGGTTTATCATTGTATTAATTGTACTGTGTACACAAATAAGTAGAATCAGTAGGTGTAATTTTTCCTAGATATAAAAATTATTCTGCGTAAATGCGTTGTGTCTGTGTCGAGCGTGGGCCAGAAAGAGAAAACAAATAGTGTGCTTAGTGGCCGCTGACATCTTCTTAAATAAAAACATAACATTTTAGTGTATAATTATTTTGCTTATCTTAAATAAGAAAGGAGGGTTTTCATGTTGTGCTTTAGGTTTTAGCACGTCATTAATTTTGCTCTAGTTGAGCCCATGTGAATGAGGATCTGCAACATCAACATTTGTTATTACTTATTTGCATGTACTTTAGCAACAAACGTATTCCTTACTTTCACAATGGTGACTCTCTGATTCAGTACAGGGTAAAGGAACTATAATATTATTATATGTTTTCTAAAGAAGAATATTAAGTTCATTGACTGAATATTTTTCTTTCTGTATACAACTTATAATAGATCCTTTTGCTCTAAACCGAACTAGAGAGTACCTAGTAATCGCGGAAGTATGGAATACCTTAGTTGCTATATTACGCCCAAATAACAAATGTTGGTGTTGCGGAAAAAAAAGTAACGAGTAATTTATTAATGTAATTATGTAAGTACAAAAAGTAACTTTAATTACATATAAATTACTAACAATAAAATGTAATTGTGCTACAGCTACTTGTAACTTAAGTTACTTCCCAACACTGATGGTTTGTATATAATTTTTTTTATTAATTACTGATGATTATTTAACAATATGATTGACTTGTTGCTTGCTTTTAATGTTTTGATTTTTTTGCTTTAGCATATGTTTTACAAAATTATGAAGTGACAATCCAGATCATTAAATGAACCCGTTCCTTCATCATCCTGTACTCCTAAATCCAATTTGTTTGAAAATTTAATCTCCGTTAAATTAAAAAATATTATTAATGTTAATGAATCTAAACAGATAAGTTCCAAGAAAGTGTACGAAGGTTTATCTATTTTTAATAACAAGCGATTAGCAAAATCAGAAAATATCACAAAATTTGAAGATGAACTACACAGTATTAGGTTAAAAAAAAACAAAAGTTGACCTTGAAGTAAGTGAACTAGAAAAAACACTTATGACACAAAAAATAAAATTTGAAGTTGAAAGATTGGAAAGTGAATCTCGTCAAAACAAATTTAAAGAAGAGATATTATTATTAGAACTCAAGCACAAAAAAAAAATGTTTGGACTTGAATAAATATATATTTGCAGGTATAATCATATAAATAATTAAACTATAGGCAATTTTTAAAACTTACTGTTCATAACTTAAGTATTTCGTATAATATTAAAATTATATAATACAATTAGTTGATTTTTTTACATTAGTAATATTTATTTTCATTTTTATAAGTTTATAACTGTATAACAATATTTATTTTCATTTTCAAAACTGTATAATAATAATTTATTTATTATAATAAATAAAAATCATTCATGTTGGTCACCATATTGTTTAGTATATCATAATTCATAAACGTGTTTAAAATTTAATTTTACAGCACTCACTGCTTGTTTTTTTGTACTCCAACGTGTGTCACAATGAGATTTTAAAGTGATTTTCATAATTTGCATTAAGATTTTCTATCTACTTGTCGAGCCAGAAAAAATAAGTATATATTTTGAATTAAGACAAAAAATGTGATCATCATAGGTGAAACTTCTGCAGCATGAACACCTACTAGGTTTAGGCTATGAGCTGAACATGGTAAAAATGTTGCTAGTTCATTTACACGTAAAATATGTGATTGTACACCATTAATACTTCCAGCCATATTTGCGCCGTTGTCATAGCAGTATAGCACTGTCCTCTATAGTCCATTATTTCTTATAGTGTTTAATATTTCATTAGAAATCCCTGATTTTTCTTTAGTACATATAAAATCAATAAATGATTCTTTAATCATAATGTCTCCATTGGAAATGTACCTGATTATTTGTGATATTTGTTCCTGGTGATATTTATCGGGAGTGCAATCGAAAAGAATTGAGAAGTATTTTGATTTTTTGATTTGTTCAAATATAGTTTGTCTTACTTGTTGACAACAAGACAACATAATTTGAGGGTGCGAGTGTGTGACGTCCCCTTAAGGGCTGCCCGTAACCGATTTTTTCGATCAAAAACTCGCCTAGCACGCCACTGCCACTTAGTGAACTGATTTCGGAAATTTTTTTTTTAAATTGGTTTTAAAACCAGGCACATACTTATATAATCATTTATGACTAATACATGCCTTGGATGGCAGCGAAAAAATTGCAAATTGCCACTGTTATAGACCAGAGTGGGGATATTAAATCTTAATGCATCAACACATGTGTTCAGTTCAACAGTAACTTTACCATAATATATAACGTTACATTTAGAAAAACAAATAAAAATATAGGTAGGTACTATACATTTTGATGTAGGTTACACTATACATACATGAAAGGTACCTGTAGCGTAGTATCTTAAAGTCACCAAAATTTGTATTTCTGGAGAAATGGCGAAGCTCCTATTTGTAGAACGTCGCAAATCGTTTCCAATTAAATGTAATAAAAAATACAAAAGTTTGCTTTGGTAGTCTATTGTAAGAAAATGCATTTATTGCGTATCAAATTAGGAACGATTTATATTTTATTTAACTTATTGGTTATTATAGCTATTAGTTACTTACCTAAACCTACTTTTAAAGTCAAAATCGTCGAAATCCTCCAATGGGTTTGACCTATCCCGAAAGAATCTTGGTCTGGGTAAATAAAATAATACATCCAACACCATTTCATCATCAGAATTAGATGAGTCGGAATCAGTCATTTTATTTATTGAAACCTAACCTAACCTATTTATTGAAACCAAATAAAATAAGCAGAACAGTCGTGATAATTGTGTAGTTGAGTGAATTGCAGCTCGTTCTAGAATGATGATCTCCGTGTAATTATGTGTGATGGCTGGCGGCTAAGCGAGTCGTACGTTGTTTACGTCTCTGGATACAATCTGCTCAGGCTGTCTCGCTGTCCCCTATATATATGGTGGCGGTGTCCTTTGAAAGTGAGCGGCGTGTGTACAGTCGCCCTTGATATGATATGGACCTCACGAATAAGAGTGGTATTTTAGTCGTAAACACTTTGGGTGTGGTCATTGCTTGCCTTTCACATTCTTGGTTGTTTTTATGAGCAAGTACATGCAATTACGTAATCCCATTACAAGGTAAGAAACAATAATAATGTCTTGATAAATATTTATTGTTTATTAAGTTATTATAGTATGTACAACAATCAAATTAATAAAACTTTTCTTTAAATTAGAAATTCAGAACGAAAATATACATTTGCGTAATGAAGAAGACTTTGTTGATGACCCAGTTGAAGACAACGACATTTTAGATGATTTGGATGAAGATCCAACTTTTGATCCACATTGTAATATTGTAGAACCAAGTGATGAAGACAAACAAGTGAGTACATATTCTTCAGAAATAAATCAAAATAATGGTGGCAGGCCAAAAAAAGGCAAAAAAATAACACATATATATCAATCTTGCTCAAACATAAAAGTTTTAAAGAATTCAAACTTAGGCTATTATAATCAAAAAAATATAAAAGTTATCCCCAAAACATTTAAAAATTATGATTGTACATGCCCTATGAAATGTTCACAAAAGGTTTCACTAAACAAAAGGAAAGAAAATTTTGAAAATTTTTGGAAACTAGGCGAATATACTGCTCAAAATGCATACATTGCCTCTTTAGTTCATGAGTTACCAGTAAAAAGAAGATATGGTTCTAGCAATAATTCCAATTTCAGTAAGCAGTTCCCAAGAAAATATAACTTAAATAATACTCAAGTGTGTCGCAAAATGTTTTGTGAAACAACAAATATATCTACATTTAGAGTTAATACTGCCCTGAAAAAAATGCATGGTAGGTCACCCATCTTTGATCAAAGAGGATTAAAAAATGGGGGCCTAAATAAAATTTCTGAAGAAAAACTCAAAACTATAAATCAAATAAACAAGATTCCAAAATACACATCGCATTATTGCAGAAAACAATCAAATTTTCAATATTTACCTCCAGAAATGACTATTGAAAAAAATGTATGCAATTTAAAGAGAAGAAGAAAATGAACCTGTAAGCCTTTCAACTTATAAACGATATTTTTATAATTGTTTTAATTTAAAATTTAAGAAGCTTAAAAAGACACCTGCAATACCTGTGATTTATTAAAAGTTCAAATTAATAATGAACAAAATGTGATGAAAAAGGAAGAGTTAAACATCAAACATACAAAGCACTTGAGTTTAGCAGAAAATGCACAGACCTTATTAAAAATATGAAAATGCAAAAAAAAAATGAACACTTACAATGTTTAACATATGATATGGAAAAAACTTTACCACTGCCTAGATTACCTACAAATATCATATTTTATAAGAGACAGCTTAGGTGGGTTCCCACGACGGGTGGCTCGGCGGTTTTTGTACCGAGCCTACATATGTGCTCGGCATATCACGAGCCTACAATTTCTACAGCATTCCCACGGCGCGTGACTTGGCGAGCCACGAGCTTATCCGAGTTCCCTCCTTTTTTTTTAGGCCCAAAATTAAGCCGCCAAATTTCTCAGTTCAAAATGACTAGTGCTGTAGACGAGACGCAAGTTGCTGCTTTCGCAGCAGCGTATTTTGTCATGTTAAGTGGCGAATATTTAAAGGAAAAATTAAAGAAAAAAGAAAATCCAAGGAAAGAAGATACTGGATGCATGAAATATACAAAAGCCGTACTAGATAAAACTAAAATAATAATAATTAATTTTAAGTTTTTTTTATTCAAATTTTTTTTATATATATTTAAATATGAGTAAATAATCACCTATTTTATTTTATTTTATTTATTTATATTAGTGTTTAATTTTTTAATTTAATATAATATATTATTTATTTATGAAGATAATTTTATAACTTTGGGCCGATAATATCAAAAATGGATACAAATATGAGGAAGTGTATTCCTGTTCAAGAAAGGCCGTTACCTTAAGATTTTTAGCCTCGGGAAACAGCTTCAAGAGCTTATCATATTTATTTAAGTTTTCCGTTCAAACTGTTTCCAGATGTGTGCAAGATGTTTGTAAAGCTTTAAGTCAGGAGTTAAAATCAGAAATAACGGTAAAGTATTTATGTTTAAATTAAAAATAAGTTTTGTATAAGTATAATACCTTTAAAATAAAATATATATAACAAGATCAAATTTAAAACTGAAAACAAAGTGTGACATAATTATATTTAAAATTAATAGGCAGTATAAAAAGTATGAACAATAACATATTAAGTATTTTCATAATATAACACCTTATATATTAAAAAAAAAAATGTTGTACGTTACACGTGTACGCAATTTGTACCTTAAAAAAAAAATATGACAAAATTGAATTTAAAACTGAGAATAAAGTGTGACATAATTATTATATTTAAAATGAATAGGCAGTATAAAATATATAACATATAAAGTATTTTTATAATATAATACCTTATATATTAGGTATAAAAAAAAATGTACAATACACGTGTATGCTTTTGGTACCTTAATCCAAACTTTTTTCTCCTACATTACTATATTGTGATGGTGTTGGCGATGGATTTTGGAATTGCTGAAAATGTGGAGGTGACATGGAGGTTGAGTACTCAGAGGAATTCTGGTTTTGAGATAAATCATAATACGTAGATGGCATAGATGATATGTAGTCGGGCGATGGTTGTGGCTGAAGAGATGCAGATGATGATGATGATGATGCGGCGGTTGAATAATTATCATTGAGTAAATATGGCGAATATGTCGGGAAACTGGTACTTGGATATTGATAAATGATAATACGATGGTGGCTGTACTATTTGGTCAGCAGAATGTTTGAGACGAAACATAATGTTATCAATCTCCATCATTGCAATATCTTGCTTTTCTTTTTTTTGTGACCTTAAAACCCATTAGAGCCCAAATTATTTTTTTTTTTAAATTTTAATTAAATTTTTGTTGACAACTTCTATAAATACACTCATATTAAAATAAAATTTTTTTTTTTTTTTAATTCAGAGTTTTCGAGATATTTGACGTTGCCATATGGCAATACTGGTCATTTGTCCTACTTATTTCGTAACTTTTTTCTATTATTTTTTTTCCGTCCTTAAAATGTAACTTATTTGAAATTGTAAATAAACACCAAACACAATAAAATATAAGCATTATCTGTATATTTTATATTTTTTTTTTTTTATTAGTAAGCAAATAAAGATTGAGTAAATATAAAAAATAAATCATTTCCTTATACGTCGTACAGCTTGTACAAAAAAAACTTAAAATATTTTATAAATATACATCATTGGGTATGAAAAGGTTTAAAACAATTAATGCATAACCCAACAGAACATTTTGAACACATTGTTCGTACAACTGAGTTGCAATTTTTTCCGGCGCATCATCTTTTTTTTTTTCTTCTGTATTTTGTACAAAGTGATTAGTTTTATCGAACCGTAATGTATCTGATATACGAGAGTCTTACGAACACAATGATTTTGATATGCGTCCTGATCCTGTGGGAGTATTTTTGTATTTTTCTAAATAAACATTTACTACTTCTCTTCTAAATTCAAGTTGAGATATTTTTGGACTCCCTGTTTTATTATATAAAATCCAACTGTTTTGCATTGCCACATCAAACATCCATGTTACAAGAGGCCAATACCATTTTTTTCCACGAACTCCAATCCGATAACATCCAAGATTTTGATCCATTTGGTCGGTGCCTCCCATATACGTGTTGTACTTAGCAATTAGGTTTGGTCTTTGAACCAAAATATTTGTTTATTTTTTGTTGAGAATATCTTTTAACGTGACTTATTTCTTTAGTACCACATGAAGTGGATATCATTGTTACCACAGCGTTGTCCATCCATCGAACATACAAAAGACCATCATTTTTATCCATGGCTGTTTCAAAGTATCCGCGTTCTTTTTTTGCAAATATTTTTTTATTTTGTAAAGGACCGTCTTTTTGAATCCTATTTTCACGGATTGTTCCTATTGCTGAATATCCACAATATTTTAAAAACGAATGGAGATTTTTGCCTGAAAATAAGTTGTCCATGTATAAAGAGTAATTCAATTGTCTCTTTTCTGTGGGGATTTCATCTATAAGAGCTAATAATGGACTCGCAGCTTTACCAAATAGTTGTTCGTAAACAGTGTTAGATTTAGGGCTTTTGCCTTGATACAGTTCAAAATTTACTAAGTACCCATCTTTTGTGTTTAGACACCATACTTTGTATCCAAATCTAATTGGTTTCCCGCGAATGAACTGCTTGCAACTATGTCGCCCAAAATATTTTACCATACTTTCATCGTAGGCAAGATGTTATTCAAGAATAAAGTTCTCAATACATTTTTTTTTAGAATTTCCATAACTGGTCGTATTTTCCATGCTTTATCATTTTGATTGATATCAATATTATTCGCAAGATGCAAAAATCGACAAATCTGCAAAAATCTATTTCGTCTCATTGATTCAGATACAGCCAAATTTTTCATATCATTTTATTGAATCCCAATAATGTCGTTTCGATGGCAAATTATTATATCCACTGACATATAATATCGCAATAAAACAACGAATTTCTTCTGCTGTTATGTTTGGATCAGGACAGTTTAAAAATAATGCATACCGTCTAGTTTCTACGACTAAATGTTCAATAATATCTGTATCAATGAATTGTTCGAATATTTCTATAGCGGACAAACTTTTATACCTGAAGTAATCAGGTTTTGGAAATGAAGCGGGTTTTTCGATGTCAAAATCTGCCCCCTTCTCCCAGCGAGGTATTTGTTTGGATTTTTTCCTAGCCTCTAACCACTTTTGATGTTTTTCGGGTGTAACAACCAATGTTTCATGACGTGGTCTATGACTCAAAATTTCTGTAGGTTGAACTATTTCATCACAAAAGTTACCTAATCTTTCGTTGTTTCCCAGCCGAATTTCAGCATTTGCCGTCAATTGTCGAGATGACAGATAATCAACTAAACTATAAAAATACTGAATTTATTTACAAAAATATGATAACATCAACTAGTATGTTATATCTTACCAACTCCCATCTTCATCACCTGAATCTTCATCAGTATCGACACTAGGATGAGGTGGTTCAATGAAAATATCCCCCTCCATCTCATCATCATTTAATAATATGTCCAATGCTTCAGAAAGCGAAAAACCATGCCTTTCAAAATGAAAAAAAAAAAAATAATAACTTTATGTATCGAAACGCCTAGCATTGCCATATGGCAACACCGGTACCTAGACAGCCATAACTATCTTCAATATTATCAAAATACTTTCAAACTATTGTAAAATTATTCTTAGTATGTCGTAAAAGTAAATATAAAAAAACAGCGGCTGAAAAAAATATGTACGTATGCTAAAATCTACTTACTCGAAATGAAGATCCATTTTTTCGTCGAGTGTAATATTCGTAAAAACAAAACTGTGTTTTCGAGACGACAATGCATTAGAAATTGATTGTATTTGTTCAATCGTAAACTAGACATGTTATAGTGTCGATAAACGTATATTGTTTCGATTGCGATAACGATAATATGCGATTTATATTGATAATATAAAAAGTTATAAATAGAGTCTATAAATGTTGCCATATGTTAACGCTGGGCGCTAATGGGTTAACAGATGGGCTTTTGAAATTGTTGTCCAGATTCTGAGGTACATCCATTTCAGAACTTTCGTGAAATTGACCACTCGTATCTTCACTCGTCATTTCACTACCATCTAACGAATTTTCCAATTGCTAAAAATAATAAATATTATTTAGTATTTACTATGAGTAATACAGTGGGTTGAATTAATCTTTGCCGAAAAAATTGTATTTTTCATAATTTTTTTAAATGTAAAAATTATTTTAAATAACTCATTAATTTGAAAACTAAATACTTTTTAGATTCTGAGCGGAGCGATGAATGTATTAATTTTACAATAATATGTGTTATTTTTTATTTTATTTTTTATTTGTGTTTGTGTACATAATATTATGTAGTTGAAATAGTGCTTCAATTTTCAACTTCAGTATGTTGTTCGATGAGAAAGTGAATCTACTTGGTAATTTGGGGGAAATGTCAAAATTAAAAATGCCCAATAGTTTTCAAAAGCCCCGGGAAATACAAAATAAAAATTAAGAAAAACGGGAATTTTACGTAAAATGAGATTTCACAAAAATCGATTTTGGTTTTTGGTGGAACTCTAAAACAATGACTGTAAAAACATGAAATTTTAACCGGTTGTTTATATTAGCATTTTCTATACATGATAAAATTTTCAGTTGTTTTTCCTATAAATGTCAATAAAATATTATTCGTTGGGTAAAAAAGCTTGACAATTTAATACAAGGCTCCTAATCCATTGTTACAATAGTAGTGGGAAAATATTAAAAATACATAAGCACAATTTTTTTTAATAAGCATTTACAGTTCGAATTTTGATAAAATTTATCAAATTTAAAATTTAATAATTATTTTGTAGTTAATAATTTATAAAATATAATTAAAATTATTGAAAATTATTTTTAACCTGTAGCTATTTAAAAAATCTCATATATGTATATATTTTTATAAAATATACTTAAAATACAAAACACAACGTAGTGAAAAATTTTTAATTTTTGTTTGTTTTTAGTTGCCAAACAATTCGAGTGATTGGAAAAATATAGCATTAGACTTTGATGAAAAATGGAATTTCCCCAACTGTCTCGGGGCTATTGACGGAAAACATGTAGTTATCCAAAGCCCTGTCAATAGTAGAACGGAATACTACAATTATAATTGGACATTTAGCAGTGTGCTCATGGCTGTAGTGAACGCTAATTATGATTTTACTTTTGTGGATATCAGCTGTCAAGGAAGAATCAGCGATGGTGGCGTATTACGAAATACATCGTTTTTTAAAAAATTGGATACGGATGAATTGATATTGCCACACGACGAAATACTGCCTAATACGAATGTGTCGCTACCGTACGTGTTTTTGACGGATGAAGCTTTTGCTCTAAGCACAAATATGATGAAACCATACTCGGGAGTACACGAAAAAGGAAACGCCAAAAGAATTTTCAACTACCTACCGGCTTTCTCGAGCACGCCGAGTAGTTGAAAATGTATTTGGAATTATGGCATCAGTTTTTCGCATATTTAGAGGACCAATACTTCTAGAGCCGGAAAAGGTACAAGAAATTACAATGACTTGTGTATTGTTACATAATTTCTTAAGAAGAAGCAAATCTTCAAGTTCATTATACACATCACCCGGTGTTTTCGATAGCGAAAATAATGATGGAATTATAGTTCCAGGCTCTTGGAGGTCTGAACAAAATGATTTAGGTTCCATGTTCCCAATACAAAGAGTGCCACGAAGATCCGGCCTCGACGCAAAAATGGTTAGAGACCAGTTCTCTGAATATTTTGTGACAAGTGGAAAAGTGGCATGGCAAGAACGAGTTTAAATAAAATTATTATTAAAATAATTAAATATAGATGTTTCCATTTTTAAAACCAAACTAATATAAATTTATATTATATTATACGAGTATTTGTTTCTTTCATGTTATTTTTATTTAATTTTGTACAGCGTATTTTTGTAAGTCGTATAATTAATAGTTATTAATATCATTACGTACAACGTATAAACATGGTTATTTTGGTAAAATGTGAATACCTACCCTGAACAAAAACATCATTGAGACAGTACCTATATCCTACAATACATAATATAATATAATATATTGATTCTTATGGACAGCTAAAGTGAATACAGCGTATTTGCGTAATATTATATAGATCAAACAATTTGGTATTATTATATAATTAATTTTATAATTAAATCTAAATTAAAACACTACAATTTATTAAAAAAAAAACAAAATAAAATAGTTACATCTGTTAAAATCGTTTTTTTGCCTCATAAACACCATGTAGGAATACCATGGCGTTATAGGCAAACCAATCTGGTTTGAAGACATCATTAGCACCACTATCAGTACCCTTACTTACTCTGACTTTGTTTAAAAGTTTTCTGTAAGTAGCCATAAGTGTGTCTTTTTTTTCATTTCTGTAATATCAGTTTTGATACTAAAATCATTTCAAAAATACAAAAATAAGTAAATAAAAACAAATATTTTATTTCAATAAAAATAAAAAATAGTTTGCTAGCTACCTACCTTAGTTTGCTTTCTATGGCTTTCCAAGCATCGTGAACTAAATTTCTGTTTCTATGATCTCTATTCTCTATGGCGTGGATTCCAAATTGCCGGATGTGCTTCGTATAGTCCTAAAAACTCTAGGACCTCATCATTGGTCCATTCCATTTTTTTTTTTATAATTTAATTCTCTTCAGTTCAATTCAATATGTATTTTGAAATGCATACAAAATTTAAATAAAATAAAAATGCACCACAGTAGTTCGCCAAACTGCACGCCTGTGGGAACGCTGTTTAAATGCGCGGCTCGTTTACTTTGGCACGGACACGGACCGACAATTTTCGGATAGACACGAGCCTAGCCGAGCTATACCGCGCCTAGACGAGCAAGAGCATTCCCACGGCGCGTGTAGTTACTTAGTACGATAATTCTAGTACGGATACGGAATTTTCTTATCAACGTACGAGGTACGAGAGAAGTGAGTTCTCGTACGCATAAAGTACGAGATTTTAGTATTATTTTAGATTTTTTCGGTTACCAACCACGGATCTCCAATTGGTTATCACTCATGTTTATAAGATAACATAAAATCGTACACACAGATTGTACATATCTATGTTAATATACACACAGATTATAAATATCTAAGTTAATATACTAGTTACCATTTTACCAACAATCAACTACCAACATTTCCCGCATAAATTTGAATATTATTTAAATTATTACATTAATTGTTACTGCATATTATAAGAGCAGTATACTATAGATTTATATTTTATTTAGTATGAATCTGTTTTTTTTTTGTATCATTTGAATTACAGACCAATATAGAATGATCTGTAATGGTATTATCTATAATAATTTTGTATTATTACAATTGTATTGGATTTTCCAATGGGTTTTTCATAGGAAGTACAAACTTAGTCCTAAAGTTACTGTTTAGTGTTTACTATAATTTATTATTTTCATAATGAGTGACTTTGAAGACGACCCAGTTAACATAGGAGGCCAGTAGGTAGAAAAAGAGAGTTCTAACACCTCAACCTGCTGGCAATTTCCTATACCCGTCTGCTCAACCCACTATACCGGTCTGCTCAACCCACTATACCCGTCTGCTCATCCCACTACACCGTCTGCTCATCCCATGGGTTGAGCTAACTATCACGCACGTATACGATATGCCCCCCGCCACCCCACTCTTCCATATACCCCCTGCACATCCCTATACATTGACGGCTGCTGAACCCACCATATATCACACACGTTAACGATGTACCCCCGCCACCCCACCACCTATGACCACCGCTCGACATTGCCGCCGCGCGTGGAAAATAATTTAAAAATTTATCCGTCAGACCGGGATTCGAACCCGGTTCCCTTGCATGATAAGCAACCACCGTACCACTGGGCCGCCTACTCGCATATGTTTGAGAAGGTATATTCCATGACTAAATAGATAGGTATGATCACAACAAACTGAATTTTCTTCAGTCTGCGCAGAGAAGGGTGGGAGTCTTCCGCGTCTCTTGATTGGCTTATACTGTATGGCGCCTTTTTTGTATTTTCGATTGTAATTGCATTGTTCTATACTTTTATGCATATTTGGTTTTCGTCTTTTGTCATTTGATATTAATCATAACCAATTACCACTGATGCGTTATTAATTTGTAAAAATTTTAATTTTGTAAGTTTTGTTCGTACATAGTTATTTGTTACAGGTTTAATTGTGGTAAAGGTATCAATATGCCAGTTTGTATAGTCGAAAATTGTTTTAGTGGCAGTAAACGGAAAGGGTTATTTTGTGACCATAGACATAGATTTCCTAGAGATGTCGGAATGAGAGCTTTGTGGGTGAAAAAATTCGAAATGCTTCAAATGTGATCAAAGAGATTAACTGTGATACTGGTAAATTATTTTTGTATAAATTGAATAAAATGTTTTTATTAAGACCTGGCGTTAAATGATAAATTATTGAAGGATCGGCTGTATGATTACATATTAATTAATTTAACTGATTTTATTTTAGCTGCCGTATGTTCTTTACATTTTTCTCTAAATTCATACGAAGAAAGAACAAATGTGCAAAATATGTTGGATTATTCTCCAAAATGTGGGAGAAAACTAAAACCTACTGCTATCCTTTTTAGGTTGATTTCAATTTAATTTTGTGATTTTTGTATAAAGTTAAACAATTTTCGAATATGAATTAATGTTATTTTGTTTATTTAGTGATGGAAATCAATCTACTCCAATAAAAACTCCAGCTGGATTATTTTCTGTGACCAGTTCAGCTGATGAATCTAAAAGGTATATACAGGGTGTATCTTATGTCGTTGTACGCGGGGTTTTTTGACGATTACTGAACGATGATATGGAATTTCGTTAAAACGAAAAAAGACGTGTTTCTTTATTTTTAACAATCAATTTTATTATAACAATTTCAAAATTTTTAAACACGCAGGTGTACCAATAGCAAAATCAACTTTTTTTTTTCAAATGGTAACCACTATATTTTTTAATGGATTCTGGTAAATCTTTTTTTTCTGAACATTTTGGTAGTCGAATCGTCAATTTTGTTTGGCTAGTTTATTAACTATGGCCCTCCAAAGATTAGTAAAATATGCATTAATACTTTTAATTAAAATAATGGGTATAGGTTAAATTTACAAGCGCTAAACAATTTTTTCTTATAACTATCATTTGATACACTACAATTGTTGAATCGGTAATCTAATGACACCCTCAAAAAAAAAAAAAAATAATAACAAACATAATTGTTTGTAAACATACCATACTTGATTATTTTTATTTTAACATACGATCATAAAAATCAATATTATTATTTTAATATCCAAAACTAAAAAGGATGGAAAGGGATGAATTACAACTCCTAAGTTCATACTTTGGATGCGATACCATTTTAGGGAATCTATGGTTAAAACATCACGTTTATACTTTATACCACTACGAAAAGAGCACCACAAACATTGCACTTTTTTCGTTGCACATATTAATGTCAACAATCGAATACCATTTACCAATTTACCATTATTACCTTAGCTACCTACCTAATTAAGAATTCAAATTTATGATATTGTAAGAAAAGTAACTGTGATGAAAAAAATGTAAAGTAATTAATTACGATTATAATAATAAATTAAAATAATAATATTGATTTTTATGATCGTATATTAAAATAAAAATAATGAAGTATGTTTACAAACAATAAAATTATGTTTGTTATTATTTTTTTTTTTTTTGAGGGTGTCATTAGATTACCGGTTCAACAATTGTAGTGTATCAAATGATAGTTATAAGAAAAAATTGTTTAGCGCTTGTAAATTTAACCTATACCCATTATTTTAATTAAAAGTATTAATGCATATTTTACTAATCTTTGGAGGGCCATAGTTAATAAACTAGCCAACCAAAATTGACGATTCGACTACCAAAATGTTCAGAAAAAAAAGATTTACCAGAATCCATTAAAACATATAGTGGTTACCATTTGAAAAAAAAAGTTGATTTTGCTATTGGTACACCTGCGTGTTTAAAAATTTTGAAATTGTTATAATAAAATTGCTTGTTAAAAATAAAGAAACACGTCTTTTTTCGTTTTAACGAAATTCCATATCATCGTTCCGTAATTGTCAAAAAACCCCGCGTACAATGACATAAGATACACCCTGTATATTTAATAAGCTATATTTTTATTATGTTATGTATATTGCATTATAACCACAGATAATATTATAATGTGGTATAACTTACAGTAAAATACTAATCATTTAAAATATTGATATATATTTTGTTAGTGTTGAATCTGTGTTCAGGCGAAAAATATCATGCCAAGTTGATTTGTTTGGTGTATCGGACACTATACCTGGTGTCAAATGCCTTGAAAATAATGAGCCAGACTTATTTCAAAAGTATATTTTTACGATATTTGTGTTTTGTCTTCTGTGATATTTTTAATATTTAATGCTTTTGTATTTGCATGAGGTATAAACAACAACAAAATAAATGAATATCCGTTATGACAAGTACTACCAGAACGGCAGAACACTGAAACTTACTCATTCTTAATAAAAAAATACTTGTTCTTGGTCGTTCAGGGATAGTTTATTTTAAATAACCTGTTTGATTAAGAATTTGTGTTTGATATTGAGATATCTACTTGAATGATAATTAATAATTAGTTTTTACATTTTGTAATTGATATTATATCTTTTTTTATTGTTCTTATACTATTGTTATATATATTTTTGAATATAATATGTAGACACTTATAATTATTACCTAACTTATTTTTTATAATTATATTTTGATGTTTAATATCTATTGTAGAGTAGCAGAAACCATTTAATTAATTAACATTTAGTGAACCAATCAAATAACCTAACCAATCAGAGAACATTAAATTATATTTTGTTATATATAATGTTATATTTAATTATATTTATTGAAATGCAACTCAGCATAAGTCTAATATAAATGTATTGTATTGTATTCTTTAAATTACTTTTATGCTATATATTAATCAATCCATATTATTTTAAAACGCCTATACAAAATGTAAAGTAATATAATAAATGTTTGTTTATTTTATGCATTAAACAATTATATTTGTATGTACCTAGTTTTTATGTTTTAGTTATACATGTGTATATTTACAATTTTTAAATTGTTTAATTAGTTATCTTTAATAAATTATCTTTAGAATGAATAATGATTTTGAAAAATATAAGAAAGAGAAAGATGAACTTATGGCTGAAAATGTAAAATGTAAAAATATAATTCAGATGCAAAATGAAAAAATTGAGTACTATAAACAATTTGTTAATTTGGAAAATCAAAGATTCGAATCCCGTTTTAGTGACATTTTGTCTAAATTATTTACTAGTACTCAATTTAGTCAAATACTCCGACCGAGTAAAAAAGTTTCGAAATGGTTACCAGAAGACATATCTTCTGCGATTACATTACGTAGTATTTCGCCAAAAGCCTACAGATATTTAAGGAATAAAAAACAGTACCCATTACCAGGTGAGTTATAACATGAATCGATTTATACGTGATGAAAACTATATAAATGAAATCTTTTAAAAAAAAAAAAAATAATAATAATATAAAGTAAAAAAAGTTGCATTACTATATACACTTTTAAAAAACGGAACAAATAAATAATAATCATTCATAAAATCAAATTTAAGGTTTGTCTACATTAAGAAGATGGGCTTCAACTTTTGAAGTTGAACCAGGAATACTTGAAAGTGTATTAACTCTTATGAAAGCCAAAGGTTATTTAATAATAATAATTTTTTATTTCACATTGATATTATACAACATCATTTGTAGCCTACTATTTTAAAATAACTAATTTACTTATTCAGGAACTTTAAGAGGACGTCTCACCCGGATGTGTTGTCTCCGTCTTACACACGTACGACATAGCAAATTTTCGTTTGCTAGTTTCAATAGGGTATTGTCAGTTTTGATATTAGAGTGAATCAACCTATTATCAAACTTTTAGGTAACAACATTATTTGTGTTCTCTCGTTGGTTTTTTACGATATTTTAATTTTTAAGTGAGTTATGGGTATGTAAAGTATTCATATTCTAAAATGTTCATAACTCACTTAAAAATTAAAATATCGTAAAAAACCAACGAGAGAACACAGATACTGTTCTTACCTAAAAGTTTGATAATAGGTCAGTTCACTCTAATATAAAAACTGACAATATCCTATTGAAACTAGCCAACGAACATTTGCTATGTCGTATGTGTGTACGACGGAGACAACATATGCGGGTGAGACGTCCTCTTAATGACTGACAATGAAAAGCTTACTGTTATTGATTTGATCAAACATATATATATCCAATAGAATATGTTACGATAAAAAAAATGAACAGGTGATTGGTCCACATAGATGTGTGTAGACTGTTGTTGTACGAGGTATATTCTTAAATATTAAATACAGTACTATAATATATTAAACGATTAACGAAATATTTACATTAAATTACTATTTAGGCCTTGTAAGTAATTGGAAACAACCAATTTTTTATAATTATGATACCCATATGACTAAAGATCTACTATTTAATATCATTGAAGAATTACATAAGATTGGTTTTAATGTAATTTCGATGGTAAATGATATGGGCCCTTCCAACATGGCTTTATGGTGGTCTTTAAACATTTCAAATGAAAATACGTCATTTAAACATCCAAATACAGGAAAAAGTGTTCACGTTTTTGCAGATGTCCCACATCTCTTAAAATTGGCCAGGAATCATTTACTTGACAAGTTGTTTATCTAGCAATGTACAATAATAAGAACAATTAAATATTCTATAATCTTTTTTTTAGTGGGTTTGTACTTCCTAATGAAAAGTATGTTGGTAAAGCAATTTTCCAAAAGCTTCTATCAATTGATTCTGAGAGATCAGATTATAAGTTGGCACCTAAATTGACTGAACGGCATACTGAAGTTCAAGGAACTGGAAGGATGAATGTCAAACTAGCTGCTAATGTGTTTCCCGATACAGTTTCTAAGGCTCTTGCATATCTTGACACAAAGAATTATATTGATACATTGAACTGGAAAGATGCAAGTATTTTAAAAATATTTATTATTTAACTAATACAATAATTCACAAATTTATTTTTACTTGAAAAGGCTTCGGAATTGATTTTGTTATTTAATAACTGGTTTGATCTTTTCAACACACAACACAAATTTGATGGAGGTGTTCCGAGTTTTGAACTCGATGAGGTCAATCAATATGAATTATTGAATACAATGACCAGCTTTATTCAGGAAATGCGAGTACATGGGAAAAAAACACTGCTCCCTTTTCAAAAAGGTCAATACATTAAATATTTTATGTTTTTGAAAATGAGTACCTAATAAAATAATGTTATTATTATATAGGTATATTAGTATGTAATAATTCATTAAAAAACTTACTAGAAGACTTAAAAAGCAATTATGCTTTGCAATACATTATCACTAAAAGATTGAATCAAGATGATGTTGAGAACTTGTTTAGTTTTTTAAAAGGCATGGCAGGTTCTGCTAGTAACAATATAACTGCTCTTGACTTCAAATACAGGCAAGTCTAATTTTCATCTGTAAATATATTTTCACTAAACATTACCAAAAAAATTAAAATTGTATATTGTAATAAATGTTATAATATTTGGCTATACCTAATAATTTAGTTTAAGGTGGTTCATTTTGGGGAAGCACTCAGACTTTATTTTCACCGAAAATACAAATTCTGAAGGAGATTCAGAAAAGAGTCTGTTAAATGAAAGTGACTGTTTAACTAGCTTAATGTTTAACTCAAATGTGTTTGATGAAGTGGATGATTCCAACGAACATGATAATGAAATGGCCAATATAGAATCGAGTTAATGTATATCAAAGTCTTCAGTTCCAAAAGAATGTTTTGACCTACTGACCGAATTTGAAGTATACAAACTAGTTATTCATTAAGTAAATTAAAACTAATTGTAGAGTTGAGACACTTATTACTTAATAAGTGTCATTTATATACAATACTATTAACTATGTTATAATTAAAAAATAAAATAAATTTTAAAACTAATTTGACAAATATTTATTCTTACCTTATAGATGGAAAACAGTGAGCCTTTCAATGAACTCGAACTAGATTGTGCCCAATATGTAGCTGGATATGTTGCTAACCGTTTTGCTAACAAACATCCAGAACTTATCAAACAAATTGATGATAAAACTGTTAGTTGTTGGACTAGTTTTAAATCAAAGGGTGGTTTGAAATTGCCCTCTGACAACCTGATGGTGGCAGTCAGAAAATTAGAAATCGAATTTCAAAAACTTCATCAAGATAACATTAGTAAAAATAAAAATATAATGAAAAATATGACCAACTTACTGATGCCTCACATTGAAGATTTGTGTATTCCAAAAGATGCTATTGAATGCCTTGTAAGAACAAGGACATTCATCAGACTCAATGATCTCAACAACAGGACCACAGAGAAAAACTACGCGAAGAGACAAGAAAAGAGAAAAAACAAAAATTTATAAATTAATATTCTTGTTATAATATATACTAACACATTAAACTCATACAGAACTTATAAAACACACTATAAATTAAATATAATATTATGAATACCTCGGTACAGTTTGAAAAACTCAATGTTTCTTATTAACCAACTGTCTGTCGTTTGACTTAAATTACTATAATAAATTAATAAATGATTATTTTATATATGATATATTTTATTTTCGTGGATATGACTCAATATGAAAATTCACGATTTAAATTTTAAGTACAATCATAATAATATTATATAATATATTATATTAATTGATAACCGTCAACCACTAATCACTATCAGTAGACTACCAGCAGGGAAGCAGCCAATGAAAAGAGGCGGAAGTCTCCCACCACTTTCTATGGTGAAGTGAGGAACCGGGGATGCGTATCAAAAATCTGTGATCATACCTATTTATTTTGTCATGGTATATTCTATCTCATTTAACTGGCGTTTACGACGTCCGCTTACGTACGCGAGGTATAATTTCCCCCGCCACTATACCATACCAAGAACCGCCGCGAACGCGCGCGCGAGCCCTCCGGTGCGTTATCAGTTATCACAGTGACTTTAACACAAAATAATCTACTGGTATATTTTTAACAATAAACGTTCATCACATTCCTTTACAAGCGTTAGCAGTCTTAACAAACATGGAGCTACTCGCATAACATTTAGAAATATATATATATATACATTCACATTCCTTTTTAAGCGTCATCAGCGTTAACAGACCTGTAGCTGCATGCATTACCCCCTCCCGATTAACCTGTAGGGACTTTTCGATATCTCCCCCACCAATTAATATTTAATTTGTTCGTTTATGAACACAACTACACAACATAAATTCAGTCACTCTATATCGTTCCAAGTGTCTACTCCGCGCATGTGCTTGTCTCATATTCAGTGTTAAAATCATAATTATTTCTCAGTGCGTAAAATAAATATGGCTGGTCCAATTGAAAATATGGAAAATATTTACAAGAAAACTTACAAATATACACCACCATCGCCGCCAGCTAATCTGATCGATTGTACTACATTCTTTATTGATAGCAATATTTTTATAAATATAGGATTAGATCCTGATTTTTTGTTAAATTGCGTTATATGCATCTCAAATAACTCGCAGTGTGTTAAAATGAGTGTTGAAGTCTATAAATTACTAATTCATATAGCTTTTAACTACATAAATTTTTCACGACCATCTCATTTAATGTTGAAGGAGCTTATATTGGCCGGAATTGTTAAATACAACGGTGACAACGTTCTCTCGATAAAGTGTTTGCAACAGGATCAACATGTACAACTATAGTATAGCCATCGTAAGAACGCTACTCGTTCGCGCATCCAAATGACCGAGCTCCGCAGTTTCGTACCCAAGTTTCTCCCACTCTACCATCTAGTCGCCGCCGTAAATAGGCAGTAGTGGCAGCGACAGTAGCGATGGCGGCGACAGTGGCGGCGGCCAGAGTTGACGGCGGCCAGCGTTCGGGAAGGTTTAGTGGTGGGAATGCGCGAGATCGGATGAATTTTGGTCGCCGCCCAGTAGCGTTCTTACGATGGCTATACTATAACTAAAGCAAATGTTTCAAGGATCTTACAATTAAGTGATGCCGTGGAAGAAGTTATTCAGATGAAAAATATATATACACGGCCTAGTGTATTAGGTCAGTCCTGTGATATTTCAATGTATCTTGGAAAGGAAATGCCGTTACCCAAAGACACAAAAATAAGCGAAGCTGAAGATTATTTATACCGCATCGATGTCAAAGAATTGAAAAAACAACTTAAGTTAACTGGTCGTTGTTTCGTAGCAGATTTGAAAATTAAAGCAGTCAAACAATTGGCAAGGGGATGGTTAGCTTCTTCGATCGAAATTGAGGTAATACGATTTTATTTTTACATATTATTTTATACTAAAGAAAACAAATTTTTTTAGTCTGAAGTAACCAGACCGAGGACGAGGGCATTCGTAGCACGTGAAACCGCAAAAGCAGCCCGGAGATTAAGTTTTCGTTAAGAATGTAATATTTTATTGCAATATGACATTTTATATTGCTGTCAATAATTTATATTTAAAAACGCGGACCAATAATATAATATTTTATTATGTAATTTTCATATTTTTGTCAATTATTTAAAAACGAGGACCAATAATGTAATATTTTATTGTAATATGATATTTTATTACTTATATATATAATAAAAAAAACAACGTGATATTTAAAAAAAGTATTTTTATTTTACAAATTATTTACAATTTCCTTAAGATATATAAGTAGAGCAGATTGTTGTAATATATTGTGTAAAATAAAGAACTAAAAAAAAAAAACATTAAAGATATTTTTTTGAAATATTGAACGTGTTTGTATGTTACAAGCTTATAACAAACTGATGAAAATTCCTTATTATATAAATCCGTACAGTAGTCAGTAATATTGTAAAATAATATTGTTTACTGCAGATTGTTGTAATATATTGTGTAAAATAAAGAACTAAAAAAAAAAAAAAACATTAAAGATATGGTACATTATCACACATAATATCTAAAAATATTAGACCATTTTCAGATTATAATCCCATTCGAATAAACATCTCGCTAAAGCATACACCGGAATGTATCCCAAATATATTATAATATAATATAGTTTACATATATAGGTACATACTAACATAAATTATATCCAAACAATTAATAATTATATACACATCATTATCACAAACTCCTGAACATATTATATAATTTTCATAATATATACGATACATAGCTATATTTATACATATAAATATGATATGACCAAACACTTACAAACTATAATATACTATGAAACACACGATACCATACGGTACTCATCAGTTTTCATTCTGAACACACGCTCAACATATATAGGTATTATATACCTTATCATACATACAAGCATGCATACACACACACACACACAAACGCACGATTCCAGTATTCCATATAGTACACAAACAAGCCACCCAGTCCTTTATTCATTCAATTACATATGAACTCTTATATACATACATACATACATACATACATACATACATACATACATACATACATACAAACAGAGATTAGACGTCGTCTTCGAGATAGTTTGATCACTAAATGCAAAAATAAAACTATCATATTTTGACTTCACCGTTGATACAGTACATTTCATGTTAGAAATAATACAACATTTATTTTATTAAATTTGAATTAAACACAAATATGCTTATGCATCCTTACTTTTCATTTTAACCATATTATCCACTAGTCTATATTATATTTACCTAAACTCGCCTTATATTATATATTAAGGAATTATTATTTCCAAAATATTCACTTTTTAGTATAGAGTTGTATATAGTATATATTATTAGATATTACACCATATATCCACAGAATAGATGAAATCTTACATATCACTACCGACATATACATATTATAACTATCATGCATGTGCATGGGAAAAACACAAGCGTTACCACTTACCAGTCACCGTCACCACCAACGAAACCCCATTCGACTCGAGCAAAACGTATATTATGTGAAAACGCATGCAACTTAGGTACATATCACCCAAGTGGCCGACACATATTATATTTTATCAGCACATAGGTACTTACAACAGTCATATCACTTGTATAATATTTTTATTTTACCGTGTGTATACACAAACACACACACACAAAGGCATATCACCTCCGCTATATATCATTGTATAAGTTATAATATCGCAAAATTAAGAACTATTAACAATATCTCTCATTTCAGTAGATAGGTACTTTATGCGGTTTATTACAAAAATCCCGAAAAAGGTACCTACACAATAATTAACGTTACATTTGTAGTATTATAGTAACATCTTTATCAATAAAACATTTATAAATCTTCATCTTATTAGTCATTTTCCATACAGGCTCATGCTACAATGAGCATATAGGTGGGGACGTACATACATTCTTGTATCTTTATATATACATGCACAATACTATTAGGCCAACCTATTATGAATAATATTACAGATACTTACTTATATTTTTAATCAATCATATATACATTGAAATATTGATATTACATTAGACTAAAATCATAGCTTATATACACATACATGGATTATAGGTATTTAAGAGAAAAAATAAATCTTTTACTGTTATCATTGTACTATTTTTCGTCAAGTGCAGTGAGAATTATATATATAACAATAAGTAAAAAATATTATAATTGAGCCACCACCTATTTCTACAGTTACATGAACATGTGAAACATAGTATGATATGCAAACCCACATTAAATCATATATCGATATGTATATTCGACATTACAAACACCTAAACATATTATATATGGATTACATAAATATATACACATCAATAAGTCACCTACATATAGGCATACACATACTAGTATATAACCTTACATATTCTTATATAATTAAACAGTATTCATACATACATGCGTACATAGATATATATTTAATTAAACAGCATTCATACATACATATAGACTCGATCTATTATTCCAAATAATAATTTACATAAAATATTTTCGATATATAATTTATTTGATACCTAGTTTCTTAAACATATATTAATTGTCATATATTTACAGTTGATACATAAAATATATCACAACGTAGCCATGCATACTGATACAACGCTATCCAATATACAGCAATTAAATGCAATATAGGACCTACTCATATATAATTTACTCATTTTTCGTTAAATACGTAGGTAGAATTTATGCTGAAATCTAAAAATGTATTCATCAATGTGAATATACGTTAAAATGTACTAATTTTGATAAAAACATAGGTGTCTGTGTGTAAATACAAAAATCTTGCTAAAATAAGTAAAAATATCATAATTTCATTAAAATCATGTAATATTATAAAAAATATCATATCCCTGCCTAATTACCATCAAAGCCATATATACAGTTCAGTTATTAAGTGTATCTAAATGCATGAACACCATTATAACGAGTCTAAACGGCCGATACATATCGTTGCACTTTAATATAATATTATATGAACTTTTTTGATTGCTTCATTTTCAGTAGATAAACCCATGTACTATTTACACATATTTACCACACAATTCTAATACAGCTTAAGGTCTAGAATATCATATTAATATCATATTAAGAATTCTTAAAAGCATTACATGAAAAACCGTATTTATTTCAAAGATGAAACAAATTCCTATTTAAATTCCATGGTATTAATAATAAAAAGCATACTATTATATAGTTGTCTTCATCAAAACAAAATAAAATGTAGGTACGTTAAGCGGTAATAATTTTCCACTTAATGATTTCATATATAGAAAACCATATATATTTCAATTACTTTTAATGCATATCTTATACACATAGCCCAGCATTTATTTTGTACAACATTTTAGAAATGTATTATTTGTACAGTTATATACTACATGGATGCTTATTACTTATACTTTTCATGTATTATTCCATATACTTTGTAAAATAATGATGAAATCACTTGTATATTGCCATCACAAGCTTGGAAATATATTTGAAAAATCATGATTTTTCAGGAAAATCGGTAAAATATGCTAATTTCTCCCAAATTATGATAATATTATAATTTTTATAAAATCTTATACAAATATAATTTCTATGTCAAGATCATGTCTAAAATATTGAAATTCTTAATAATAACATATAACTAGTTTGCAAATGGATCCATCAATCATATCGCGTTAGATATTAAATGCAACTATAGTCACTATAACAGAATATTTCAGTTCTAAATAGTCGACTTACTTCTCTTCAATCTACACTATAATATGATATTATATTAAGTTTTATGACTCATACATTATATTATGTTAAAACATGTAAACATATTTTCATAAGTTCAATAAAATTGTGTTAAATTGTAATTATCATAATCTCACTGTAAAAATATATATATATATAACTAATATATTTTACCTTTAAAAACCGGTACATTCGTATACGTGCGTGATAGTTAGCTCAACCCATGGGATGAGCAGACGGTGTAGTGGGATGAGCAGACGGTGTATTGGGATGAGCAGACGGGTATAGTGGGTTGAGCAGACCGGTGTATTGGGATGAGCAGACGGGTATAGTGGGTTGAGCAGACGGTGTAGTGGGTTGAGCAGACGGGTATAGTGGGTTGAGCAGACGGGTATAGGAAATTGCCAGCAGGTTGAGGTGTTAGAACTCTCTTTTTCTACCTACTGAGGGCCAAATCCCAAAAAAAAGAAAAACACTTCACCGACAACAAAAATTTCGTCAAGAATGGTGTACCTTGCCAGAGATGAAAAATTGGTTGATGCCAGATAAAGATCCTTTTAAAGCAGCTTGCAAACAATGTAGAACTACCATGGTAGCTGAACTGACAAATTTAAAATCCCATGCAAAAGGGATTAAACATAAACAGATGGAAGCTGCTGGTACAATAAAACAAAGCCCAATATCTTCATTTATTCAGACTGATGCGAACACTCAACTAAAATCTAATATTCAACGAGCCTAAATTAAATTGTCTGCATTTATGGCAGAGCATACTATTCCTTTTTTAGCAGCAGATCATTTACCTGATTTATTAAAAGAATGTTTTCCGGATTCAAAAATTGTTCAAGGTATTAATATGAAAAGAACTAAAACGAGTGCAATAGTAAAAAATGTAATTGGTGTAACAGCAAAGGAAGAGCTATCAGATATTTTAAAAACAAGAAAATTCAGCATCTTAACAGATGAGTCCACAGATATTTCATCGGTTAAGACATCATGTGTTGTTGTAAGGTAAATGTGTTTTAATTTTATAACAATTTAAAAGCCAAACAACTCTTAATATAATATAATATATTATATATAATAATACAATGATATACCCATTATATGTTTGTTATTTTTAATACAGGTATTTTAATCAAAAAACTAAAATTGTAGTGAGTAAGTTTTGGGATTTACATCCCGTTTACACTGAAAATGCATGTATAGCTACTGCTGAAAGATTGTTTACTTTGTTGATGGAATCATTTTCAAAATTTAACATTCCTGAAGCTAATATTATTGGGTTTGGATCTGATGGTTGTAATGTGATGATGGGCGCTTCAAACTCAGTTGCATCTCGTTTTAAAGAAAAATTTCCGGGCATATTCGTTCTTAAATGTGTTTGCCACTCTGCACATTTATGTGCAAGTGACGCTTGCAAAGAGCTTCCTCAAAATTGTGAAGATTTTGCTAGAAATGTTTTCAATTTTTTAAAAAGTAGCTCTAAACGACAAGCTGAATTTTTACAATTTCAATCATTCTTGCAAGTTGAACCTCACAAAATATTGCACCCATCGCAAACTCGTTGGCTGTCATTAAATTTAGTTATTGGAAGGATTCTCGAACAATGGCAAGCACTAAAATTATATTTTACTGACATTTGGTTAAATCAGCGCTTGCTGTGTGCAGAACATATTTACAAAGCTTTAAATAATCCATTCACAAAACTATATTTTTACTTTTTGGAATGGATATTACCAAAGTTCACAAGGTTTGATTAGTCATTTTATGCTTATGTATTTTGCATTAACTGCTTGTATGCTTATTGCTTTTGTATTAATTCTTAGATTTAATCTCTATTTTCAAACCCAAAAAGTTGTGATAACTGAACTTCATGACATGGTTATTGAACTTTACCAAGTTGTATTGTTGTGTTTCTTGAAACGAGAATATGTGACACAAAATCTTACAGATGTTAACCCGAAAAATAGTCAATATCAAGTCATTGATAGAAACTTGTATTTAGGTGCTAAAGTTATGTTGCACATTGACGATAAAGAAATAGTAGATAATAATATTTGTAGAAAAGATTTTTTCGAAAGGTACTTATATGATTGCTTATTGACTTAGTTTTTTTGTAAATTATTATTACAATAAATACCTAAATAAATATTCTTATGCCTTAGATGCTGGAAGTTTTTACAGAATGCATCCTGTGAAATTAAAAAAAGGTATAATATGAGTGATGAAGTACTATCAAAATTGTCAATTTTAAAGCCACAAAATGCAGTTTCACTAGCTTACCGAGAAAATTGTCCTTCCTCAATTCCGCTGATTAAAGTTGTACCAAGATTGGTTGATAATGATATTTTGATCCAACAAATTGATGACCAGTGGAGAAATTTACCAATAGCTTTAGCAAAACATCCTAATGAAGATATTATTAATTTACCAGTAGATACATTTTTGCAAGTACAATTCTTGTATAATATAATATAATGTATATTTTCTTGTATGTAATAATTTGTTTGATATGCATAACAATAAAAGTAGTATTTGAAGTTAGTGTACGTGAAATGTATCATAATTTTTTTTGTAGGTGGAAAATTCAAAATTATTCCAATACCTTCATTGAATTATGTACATTTGCGCTTGATGTTATGTGTTTGCCCCATGCGAATGCGGATTGTGAATGGGTATTTTAGCAGTTAATGGGGTTAAAACTAAGTTCCGGAATCGTTTAGTCACAGTAACTATAAGTGGTGTTTTACACTCAAAACAGTTGATTAAAACCACCTCCAATGACAATTGCATTAATTTTGAACCCACAAAAAAAATGTATGACAAAATGACACATAGTGTGTTATTTCCCAAAAATGTAACTGACGAAGAAACAAAAACAGTTTTCAATCTTTTTAGTAATTCAAATTAATTAATTTATATTTATATTTTTTATTGTCTCATCATGGACATTGTATGTTTAATCTATGTTTGTGTTTTATACTACTTATTAAGTTTAGCTCCTTATGAATTATACTTAAATTTGATTTTTCATTACAGACTATTTTTGATAATACTCACTTTCATACCCTGAAAATATTTCAACTCAAACGTTGTAATTGTAAATATTTAATGGTATTTAAGGTGAAGAAAGGTAATAAGTACTATATACTTGACTGTGGTTGTATGATATGGAAATGTTTTATTAATTATTATTACTTATATTTTATTTATTTGACATATTTTATGGAGTAAAATTAAACGACGAACTAACATATTAGTCGGTAATATAATTGTACGATAATTTTGATAAAAATACGAGATTTTTAACTTCAATTGTACGTTATTTCATTTTGTAAAGCGTGGCAACACTGGTGTAGTATACCAAACCAGCGCATTTGACTAGTGACTCGCCGAGCCACGCGCCGTGGGAACCTTTAATGCCGGAATCTTCAGTGGTAAGGATAATCAAGGCTATTGTTATGTATGGCTAGAAGGTCAAGCTGGAAGAGGTGCTCAGGAAGTTGGTTCATGTTTAAGAAAACACATAAAAAATAATTTAAATAATTCTATTAAAGAGCTTGTTTTGTGGTCCGATTCTTGTGGAGGGCAAAATAGAAATATTAAAATAGTTTTAATGATGAAAACACTTTTTAATAACACCGATACATAAACCAATACTAATATTCGTGTATCTAAAAGGATACATTGCCAGAAATCATGTATAAAAAACCAAGTATAAAATTATCTAATTTTAACATAAAAGTACCTTTTATTATGTAAAATTTCAGTAACTTAAAACTTAAACTTTTAATATAACAATTCAGACTCATCTTATTTAAGAACAGTATTAATTATCACAGAAATTAGTTTTTAATTAATACTAACATAGGAATATTTAAAAATTAAAATTAAAATTAACTATGTAGTTTCATTTTTTCTGCTCTACGGCGTTGCATTTTTTTGGAATGATCTAAAAAAATATGTATTATAATATAATACTTATTGCATAAGTTAGATAATATATAAATATGTATTTTATAATACTTATTGTATACATTGAATATGTAATTTCTAAAATACTAGCATAATAAAGAAATCAAGCAATGTATCTTTTTGGATCCATATACAATAATCATATTAAAAGGTAATTCTAGCAATGTATCTTTTTGGATACATACTTTTAAAATTGATATAAAATAAGCATTATTGCATATATTATTAGAAACTTTACATAAAAATGATAATTATACACATATTAAATGAGTTGATGCGAAATAGACTCTCGTAACACATTAAAATTTGATGAAATTAGCAGTTGAAGTCAACGAGTTTGATCGGTTTTAAATTTCCAAAAAATGATAACAAAAAACAGTTATTATCAATCCCAATCATCATAGAAACGTTATCGTAGTGTACTCACGTGGGAGATATGACATTTATCAGAGTGTACAAATAATAAAAATAAAAATATTGTACATCGGATTCCGTACAAAAATTCACAAACTTTGCGTATCCAAAAAGATACAATACCAAGCTGGAAGAGGTGCTCAGGAAGTTGGTTCATGTTTAAGATAACACATAAAAAATAATTTAAATAATTCTATTAAAGAGCTTGTTTTGTGGTCCGATTCTTGTGGAGGGCAAAATAGAAATATTAAAATAGTTTTAATGATGAAAACACTTTTTAATAACACCGAACTCGAAACAATAACACTGAAATATTTATATCCTGGTCATAGTGTTTTACCTAATGATAGAAATTTTAGTGACATAGAGTCTGAAGCATCAACAGAGACTTTACACTCCTAATGATTACATACATATTATGAAGACTTGTTAAAAATGGTGTTTTATCGACTCCGCCGTTTTAATATCAATTCCGCCGGCTATCGATTCCGCCGGATTTTTGTTTATATTGATTCCGCCGACTGTTTATTAAACAATAACCAAAGTATCATATTGTACAGATTTTTTTTTTTAATTAACAGCATAGGTTAACACTTAGTATAAAGTAAGTTTTATATAAATAAAAATATTGTCGTCCATGACGGATAATATTTATTAAAATAATAAAATAATATAACTCAAATATCTAGTGATTATTATTTTTTAAAAATGAAGTAAGATCGTAATTTTTTAAATAGAGTTATATTATATAAGGTTAGGGTACACTTAGTTTTCTATAATAGTATAAATTAAGTTTTATTTGAATAAAAACAATTTAAACATTGTCGTCCCCATAACGGATAATAATATATTATAAAATAATAAAATAATATAACTCATATATCTAGTATATCTAGTTTTACAAAATTAAGTAAGATCGTCATATTTTTAAATAATTAATTAATAATAATAATTCCGTATTATGGTAAGGTAAAAAAAAATTAAACAATACAAATATATACAAATTGGTCATTTTTTTTAAATAGTGGTTTGATGCTAGTTTTATATAAGTGAATCTATCAATTGTTTAGATTCTGAGTGAAACGATGAATGTATTGATTTTACAATGATGTGTGGTTTTTATTTTTTTTGTTTCTGTGTACACGATAAGTAGTCGAAATATTTCTATGAATATCAATAAAGTTTTATCTGTTGGGCCAAAAAGTGTAAACATTTAATACAAGGCTCCTGATATATTATTACAATATCAGTTGAAAAATGTTAAAAATACAAATGCACAATTTTTTTTTAGAAGCATTTAAACATCGAATTTTGACAGAATTTTTCAAAATCTCGAAAATTATTAATCATCGTAATTAATAAATTATGAAATGTTCAGTTTTTATAGCTAAGGATTGAAAATTTAAAACAAGATTCCACGTAAGTAGTTAATTCTCTTATCGAAAAATCTAAAAAATATACAATCACAGTTTATTTTTATAGTCATTTTATGTTCAAATTTGGACGAAATTACATATTAAAAAACCTAGTTATTTTGTTGTGATTATATAATATTATTCGTGGGTAGGTACCTACTTGAAACTTCTAAAGTGTAATATTATATATCTATGATAGTATCAGGGTTTGTTATTGATGTTGATGTATAACGTGTTATAAGTACCTAATGGATATTGTGATAATGTGATATGATTAATTTGGAATTTATTATAGGTCAATTTTTGTTTTAATACCATAGATATGTATATAATTTGTCTTAAACCTAGACTGACATACCGTCTTCGCTCAGAATCGTTTTTCTTATACAATGATATTGTATCATTGAAGTCAAATTTAATAGCATCCATTATACAGTGACCCACTTGTAACTTACTGTACAGCAGAGCGACATCCACTTACCCACCTTTTTATTTATATAATCGTCAAAAATGTTTGCTATATATTTTTTTTTTTTTTGGTGATTTTTATTTTTACTTATTTTTTTGTTGTTTAGTCCTCTTATTATTATATACGAATTAGTTTGTATTGCAGTTTGTAACTTATATGTTCATTGTTCGTGTATTATTCTACTTCAACTTATTTTGTTACCAGTTAACTACAAATTACAGTAAGTTATAGTGTGTACCTACTAATGAAATAAAATATATTTTAACATAAGCCTTTTACATGTTGTTATTACTGTATAATGTAAAAAAATTAGGCGGAATCAATATGTAAAAAAGTTCGGTGGAGTCGATAGCCGGCGGAATCGATATGTAAGATTTTTAAGATTCAAAATGAGGTTTTATTATTAATTATTTTGATGTTACTAATCAAGTAGTTCTTTTACTATTATCAATATTTTACTATCCTTTTTAGGAATTTTTTACTATTATAACTCAAGAACAGATTTATTTTTTATGTTAATGCCTGGTTAAGTAAGTTGTTACATTACTATTAGATACATTAACTCAAAAGACTGAGATAATTACTTAATGTTGAAGTAAAGTTTATAAATATTATATCTTACCATCCTATTTAGAAATTGTATACATGTTATAACTCAAGAACAGATTTATTTTGAATTATAATATTAACTACTAGTCAAGTTGTTACTTTACTATACAGTACGCATCACGAAAACGTGCGGATGACCGCAGCGCGCTGTGTGTCAGTTTTTTTGTAAACCAGTGGGCCTCAATATTTGATCTATCACAGGTACGCTTCACTGGCGCGACGGGTGCTTAACGTTTTGAAAAAAACAACTAACCTGCACATTTCAAAATGTCTCTGTCTTTTGTTGACTCTTGGCGCGTTCGGTACTATAATCTATTGTGAATTTAGCTGTGCATACCTACAATTTTTAATCACGTGTTTTTGAAATGGCGACTTTTACACACCACGATATTCATAGTCAAAGTAAAAAAGTGATTTACCGGGTATACGTTTTCTTAAAAAAATTATCCACTATGGAAAATTTATCTGCTGAGTTTTTTAAAAAAACTCAAAAACTTACTGCCGAAATGTGTGGAATAAGTGAACGAAGTATACAAAATATTGTTGCTGAAGTAAAAAAATATGAAAACGATGATACACCAACACCAAGAAGCCTATTCGCGTCACCGAAGAAATCGTATAAACGGAAGAAGGTCATGACAGATATTGACGATTTCAACGTTGACGTGGTCAGATTGTCAGAAGAACTGTTCATGAATTTTATGACCAAGGTAATTGGATTAATTTAAAATATTTTTTTTTTATAAGAAAACATATATAATATCCTACCTACGACCTACCTCATATTAAATTTATAACGCATTTTTAACTGAAAATATAATTTTCAAATGTTTGTCACTTTTACATGTAAATAGAAAATATATTAAAATAAAATCATTATTATAGGTGAATATCCAACATCTCAAAAAATTTGTGAATCCATGAGGAAAAAAATTAATTTTGAAGGATCAAAGTCATCAGTACAGAGGATTTTGCGCTCCTTGAATTTCAAATACAAAAAGTGTTGCAATGGACGTACATTTTTAATGGAACCGAACGATATCGTGGCACTCCGAAACACATTTTTGAGAAAAATGTGTAGTTTACGCTCCAGTGGTGACACGAGACCTATAGTTTATTTAGATGAGACTTGGGTGAACCAGAACCATTCAAGAAACCATATTTGGCAAAACGATATGGATAGCGAAGGATTTAAAGTGCCAACCGGTAAAGGTGGTCGTCTGATTGTATACCATGCTGGAACAGCTAAATATGGTTTTATTTGTGGCTCAAAATTAATTTTCCGGAGTAAAAATGACGGTGACTACCACTCACAGATGAATAGTCAAATATTTCATGACTGGTTTCAAAATATGCTGCAACTATTGGACGAGCCATGTGTCATTGTTATGGATAATGCACCATATCACAGCGTACTAGTGGAGAATGTGCCGAAATCAAATACAAAAAAATCCGATGTTCAAAAGTGGCTATCCGAAAAAGGCATCGATTTTTCTCCTACAGAAACCTTGGCGGAACTAAGAGAAAAAGTAAAAATGGCAAAACCGCGTGAAAAACGATACCAGTTGGACGAGTTGGCATATCAAATGGGGCATGAAGTGATCAGACTTCCGCCTTATCACTGCCAATACAACCCGATTGAACTAATTTGGGCGCAGGTAAAAGGTGAAGTTGCGACCAAAAATACAACATTTAAAATAGCCGACGTCGAAAAACTTATGCACGAAGCCATAGATGCAGTTACCACAGAAAATTTTGAAAAATGTGTAAGACACGCAGAACAACAACAAAATAAAGATTTTGAAAAAGAAGGATTCAGAGATTGCATATTGGAACCCATCATTTTAACAATCGACCCCAACGACAGCGATTGTAGCAGCAGTGAAGATGAAGACTGCCTTTGACGATATATTTTTTTTTATAATAAAATATATTGTACATTTTTTATACATTATTATTATTATTATTATTATTATTATTGTTACAACTATTTCTATTATTTTTAATTAAGTCACGTTTTTATTGTGTACAGTAAATTGTATTTTTTTTTAATATCATTAAATACAATCACATAATTTATAAATATAAAAATACGAGTTTTAAATTTTATATTTGGCGCGAAACAGTTTGGCTACCACCAACGAGAAATGGCCACTGGGCACGAGGCGGTCATCCGCACGTTTTCGTGATGCGTACTATAGTATGATTATTTTATTATCTTTTTTAAGAATTTTATAATATTGTTTGTTTTCTATTTAATTTTTTTTTTCCGTGCTCGTCCGAGCAACACGTATGTTAACAGTTAGTACGCCTTTATAGCTTCGATAGCGTAAAGACCAGTCTTCTTCGATACAGGTAATATGATATTATTATTCTCCCGTTATCTCAGCCCGTAATTACCGAGACACACGCAACAGCCGCATTACCTAATTAAACGACCGCCGACCGCTCGCGGTCGTTACCGGCTCAAGCCCACCCGACACCTCTCACCTTATTAGTTTTCGCAACGAGCTCATCGTCCAATTCGTCCAATTCGCTGCCAAAAAGCAAATCAACAAACCACCTTTATCACCATTAATTCTCGTTAAAACTAAAATACCACAAACTAGCAATAAGTCTCCAGATGACTTTTCCGACAGCAACGATATCTGGCAAACAATAGACCCAAAAAAACGACTCAGATCACCGCTTATCAAATCTCCTCCGCACAAAAAAGCAGACTCAAACATATTCATCACAAAAAACCGATAGGCACCGATATCTCCCACCACCGAAAATGAAATAATGGAAAGCACGAACGTACAGCCCACTGATAATGCCGCTGTAATCAACACTGATAAAATAAATCTTCCTCCTCCAATATTCATTCAAGCTCAGTTAAACTTCAACACATTCTGTATCAAATTAAAAGAAATTACAGACTCCACAAGTTTTTCATGCAAAACTACTACCAAAGGTGTCAAATTACAAACCTTCAGTTCGGATTCATAGAGATCTGTTGTTAAATTTTTAAAAAACGAAAATGTTTCCTTCCATTCTTACCAGTCCAAAGAAAGCAAACTACTCAGAGTAGTAATCAGGAACCTACATCCTTCTACCGACAAGGACCACATAACCAATGAGCTATCCGAACTAGGTTTTCAAGTCATGAACATCACAAACGTTCTCCACAAATCTACTAAAACTCCACTGCCTCTTTTTTCATCGACCTCGTACAGTCTCAGTCTAATCAAGAAATCTTCAAACTAAATTCTCTCTGTTATTCCAAGGTCAAAGTAAAAGCACCCTACACTAAAAATGAAATTCCCCAATGCCAGCGTTGTCAGTCCTACGGTCACACCCGTGGTTACTGCAACCATACCCCAAGATGTGTTCGCTGTGGTGATACTCACGATTCTTCCGAATGTCAAAAATCTCGAAATGAACCAGCCAAATGCGCACTTTGTGGTGGCTCACATCCTGCTAATTACAGGGGCTGTCAGTCCCACAAGGATATCCTCAAACACAGAAAAATTATTTCAAATTCTAATTCAAACTTCAGAACCAGCCACACCACTACTGATAATGCCAATTCAAATCTCACCGAAAATCTCACATCGCCTAAACATTTTCCTCCCCTTCCCAACTCAAACTCATCTCAACATCAACCAGCAACTCAGGAGAAACCGGATAAATCTCCAACGAATAATCTCTCCGTCTACCTCTCCTCATTTGTTAATGAGCTAAAATCATTAATCAACCCACTAATCTCACTCGTCACGACCCTCATAGAAAAACTCATACACAACGATGGCCGCCGTTAATAACACCAGTCACCCACTCTCAATCTTATTGTGGAACGCTAATGGAATTCTTAATAACATCAACGAACTTCAACTCACCATTAATGAAAATAGAATCGATATCGCAATGATATCCGAAACTCATCTCACCCAGAAAAACTTCCTCAACATCCAAGGCTACGAAGCACTCAGAGCAGATCACCCGGACGGCTCCGCTCACGGAGGAACTGCTCTACTTATCTCTCGCAGAATACCTCACTCTCCCCTCCCCCCTCATACTTCAGACAAACTCCAAATCATTGCTTCTTCCATTGTTCTTAACTCAATCCCAATCTCATTTGCTTCCGCTTACCTCCCTCCAGGATGCCAATTTCCTGAAAATGAACTAACATCCTTTATACTCTCCCTCAATCACACATTCGTCATTGGAGCCGACTTCAACGCTAAGCACCTAAACTGGGGATCCAGATATACCAACACAAGAGGCCGTTCCCTTCTCAGGGTCATGTCCTCCTCGCACGTCAAAACTATCACTACGGATGCTCCTACATACTGGCCTACGCACGCAAATAGACACACGGAAATTCTTGACTTCTTTCTGTCAAACCTGCCTAACCACCTCAAAACTCAAATAACCAACCTAAATGATCCTGCTTCAGACCATACTCCAGTTCTATTGCAAATCAATACCCAAGCCCCGAGCAAGCTCAGTTTTAAACAAATAAATTGGCCAAAATTCCGTAATATCTTATCGAATAATACTAATCTAAACATAAAATTAAAAACTAAAGAAGACATTGATACGGCAATCACTTCTCTTACTGAAAACATTCTTCTCGCAAAAAACAACTCACTTTCCCCTACGTTAAATACGATAAGCTCCAATCATATAACACCTGAAATTAGTCACCTCATTATTGAAAAACGTCGAGCCCGCAACAAATGGCAGCACTCCCACTACCTAGATGATCGGCATATTTACAACTCACTTTCAAACAAACTTAAAAAACTTCTCAAGAAACATAAAAATGCTCTTTACGAATCACACTTATCATCACTATTACCAAATAACGGTTCCCTATGGAGAAAAATGAAATTCTTACTTAGACACAAGACAATATTCCCTCCTCTTCAACGTCAAAACTGCAACCTCGCCGTCTCTGCTCAAGATAAGGCTGAACTATTAGCTCAACATTTTTCCAACGTCTTCAAACCACACTCTATCCTCCCTGACAACTCTCATCTAGATAAAGTGAACAATTTTATAAATTCACCACTCCCTATGTCCCTACCCGCAAAACACACCACCCCAAATGAGATTTCCTCAATTATTAAAACATTCAGGATCAACAAATCACCAGGCCACGATCAGATAAGTAATAAAATTGTCAAAAATCTCCCGGCCAAAACAATCATTCATCTTACCCATATTTACAATGCCACCCTTCGTCTATCATACTTTCCTTCAGCCTTTAAGTCAGCAGTTATTATTCCAATACTAAAACCCAGCAAGTCTCCTGACAAGGCCGACTCATACAGGCCAATTAGTCTGCTACCAGTGCTCGGAAAAATCTTGGAAAAACTACTCCTCAAAAGACTATTAAAAATTTCTGACGAACAAAATTCGTTACCAGATTTCCAATTTGGTTTTTGCTCAAAACATGCCACTTTTCACCAACTACATCGTGTTGTCGATTTAATTGCCTCCTCCCTCGAAACGAAGAAATACTGTTCCGCAGTATTCCTTGACGTCGCCCAAGCATTCGACTCGGTCTGACACGCCGGCCTGTTATACAAATTAAAAAAAATCTATCCTGCGCCATACTATCTCTTACTCAAGTCATATATCGAAAACAGATCATTCAATGTTAAAATGGAATCCATCTTTTCCGACTCTTACGACATACTTGCTGGCGTACCTCAAGGAAGCGACATTGCCCCGTTTTTGTACATCATATTCACAGCTGACATTCCTACCACAGAAAACACTACTATGGGTACATATGCAGACTGTTTGGGGCCGACTCCGTTGGTGACAATATTTATTTTGATCACGGGTCTACGCCGATAAGGCGATAAGGCGTAGAATGTTCTAGAAGACCCCACCGCCCGCCGCTCTATAGCGCGAACCGGCTTCCCCGAATAAAGGCCTACGGTCAATTAATTAGTCGTTCCGTGCCCACCGCCGTGGTCGGAGTCGAGTTCGTAACGTATTTACGCTTCGCTTCGCCCTTCAACTTTTAAATTTTGATTGCGGAATCAATGCGGTGTGGTGCATTTGCCATTTATAGTGGCATCTAATTTTGTATGGCGTTTTGAGTGCGAGCGGGCGACTCGGTTGTTCATATTTATTATAATTGGATCGTGCGTGGGTGCGAGGCTGCCGGACACCGAGAGTACGTCGAGATTCGGTGCCATCAGCCAGGAGCGTGGATTGCGGCATCAGAACGGGAGGCAGGCGTTGTTTGGAGGTGGTGGTCGTATCCCGTACGGACAGTCGAGCGGTCGGCGGCGGCAACTACTGGTAACGCGGTATCATAATAGTGATACGCGGTATTTATTATCTATGTTATTATCATTAATATTTGTAAACATATTTACTTGTGATATTGTATCAATATTTATTATTTTGTACTATTGCCTTTGTGGCGAATAATATTATTATATTTAATTTTCTCGAATAACGAGTAACCCGTTATTATATTATATCGTAGGTGGGCGCCTACATCCCTATCTTGCACATATTATTGTGAATTATTAATTATTATTTTTCTATGTTGTGTGGTGTATTTCCATATAATACAGTCCACTTTTTGATATTTAAAATTCGCCGGTATGTTGTTAGTTATTTATTATTATTAATAACCTATACATTCTTTGTGGTGAAATAATTCTTAGAGTAGGTACACGACGCAACACAGACGACACTGCCATTCTTGCCGCTGACTCCGATCCAGACATTTGCTCTCACCATCTCCAAAACCATCTCAACATGCTTTCAAAGTGGTGCAACACATGGAAAATCAAAGTAAACGAACTCAAATCTACACATACCACCTTCACCCTCAGACCTAATGACTGTCCTGAAGTTTCTTTCAACAATTCAGTAATTCCCCACTCAAGAGAAGCCAAATACCTTGGCCTGCTACTCGACAGAAGACTCACCTTAGGTCCTCATCTCAACAATAAAAGGAAACAGCTCAACTCCCGCCTATACGTCATCAGACTTCTCCTCAAATCAAACATGAACCTGTCTAACCGTTTACTTTTATACAAAAGTCTCCTCCAACCAATATGGTCATATGGAATCGCCCTCTGAGGCACTGCCAAACCTTCGGACAATCCAGGCTTTCCAATCAATATGTCTTCGCATGGTCGCCAAAGCACCTTGGTTTGTTACTAATGCCTCTTTACATCAAGATCTCAAAGTTCAATCCATCAACCAAACAGCAATTACATTCTACTCAAGACTTCACTGCAAAATGCTTGGCCACCCAAACAAATTAATATCCAATCTTCGCTCAAAACATCTTCCCGGCAACCCTACCCGTCGACTTAACAGAAATTGGTCCAGAGATCTTATCTAAAATACTTTTATATTTAATTAACTAGATTTAAGACTCACTAAAAGGTAGCTCAACTGTCAGCTTCCCTTCACTGCCCCATCATTGTTATTCCTCCCACCAATTTACTCATTGTACATAACTTGTATAGATTGTAAATTTTTCAATAAACGCTATTTAATAAAAAAAAAAAAAAAGATTCAAAAAGAGGTTTATTATTAATTATGTTGATGTTACTAATCAAGTAGTTCTATTACTATTATCAATATTTTACTATCCTTTTTAGGAATTTTTTACTATTATAACTCAAGAACAGATTTATTTTTTATGTTAATGCCTGGTTAAGTAAGTTGTTACATTACTTTGATTAATATTTTTTTATTGTTTTTTTTTTTTTAAATTTTATAATGATTTGACTCAAAAGACTGAGATAATTAATATTTAATGTTTTTTTGTTGTAATATACTTCAAATGTTTTACTCACATAAGATGTTTTTTTTTCTTATTTAAGTATAATAATATTATTAAAGTTTTCATTTTAAAAGCAACCATACCACATTTGAACAATGATCATAAATCAACCAACCAACATAAAGCAACCATGCCACATTTTTACATTAATCATAAAACAACCAACCAACATAAGTCTTAAAATAATGGTGAGTATTAATTTGTATCAGGATTTTATTGGTAAGTCATTGAAATACATACATCAAATTAATAAGATATATTGGTTTTAGGTCATATGAGGTGCTAACCAATTTAAAATTAATATTTTTCTAAAACTTGAATTATCTCCAAATAGAATATGTGTGGGATGGTTGCTTTCTGCATAACGCCGTTATTGTTGTCTGTTGATTGTTGTTCATAATTTGTCTGTACGATCTATACGTGGTTTTACTTGTAAAATTTATATTTACTGTAATATAGAGTACCTACCTTGTAAGAATTTTAACTGTCTAACAAATAATTGTTTTATTATGAAAGTGATTTTGAGTGATTTTTTTCTGATATAATGTTTTGATTTTTGAATAGTATTTGAAATTTGTTAACAATGTAAAAAACGTATATACATGAGTGGCTGGGATAAGCACAAAAAAAAAAAATGAAATAACATAACGAAAATAATAATGCATCAAATGTTATGAAATCTTGGATTAAAAAATCTGGTAAGTATTTGTAAATTATAACTATTAGGTATATTAGTAAATAGAATTTTGTAAATTGCTTAGTGTTAAGTGAATATCTAAAAAATTTTCAAATTATATTATAAAAACATTTAATATACATTTATTGATTGTATTATTATATTTTTTAATTTAATTTAAAAAAAAACAACATTAAATAGCTAATAGGCATTGAACAAATAAGTTGTAAATTATAGGTATACTTATGTATTTCAGTTAATATTAATACAATAATACAACATTAAGAATCTTATGATAGGTACCTATAGGCTATATTGTGTATTGTGTACATTTTTAATTACATTTTTACTAATTATTTTTCAGTTGTATCCAACAGTCAGATGCTGTTGAAAATGATCCACAAATTGAAATTATAAAAGAGAATGATAGTTTAGAAGGCAGTGTTGGGCAAATCGTAATCTGATTAATGATTAAAGATTACGATTACAATTTGTAGTCGTTAATCATAATATAAATTAATGTAATCAATAATTACAATAACAAATTATTTCAAATGATTAAAGTCATAATGTATTCGTAATATTGATTACGATTACAAAATTGTTTAATTTGTAATCATGACTAAATTTTAATGATTAATGATTAATGATTAATGATATTTCAATGACTATTTGGACTGAATAACAGGTATATTTTAAGATAAAAATTTAAAAAAGATACAGCTAGTTTATTGATCATTGTAGTGCACTTCATATGTATTATACTTATTGATTAATGATAACCTATATTTTTAGGATATTGTAAAAATATAACAAAATAAATAAGAAGTAAATTTAACAATGATAAATGCAATTTTCAAATATTATAGAAAAAATAACAATTAACAATACAAAATCATATTTTTTCAAGAAAAAATTATTTTTTAATAATAAACTAAATGTAAACATAAATTATAATAATTATGCCATAGTAATATAATAAGAATAACAATGAAAATATGTAATAATAACTAATAATAACAATTATAAACAACGTAAAAATCATAACATTTTTATAGTATATTTGCTTTTAATACAACGCGTTTTTCAAATAATTGATCGGATAATTTATGACTTCTAGGTTGATTTATCATTGTTGCAAATTAAAAAAGTCTTTCCACAGGTGCTGACGACGGAAGTGGAGTATTGTATCGAATAAAAACTTGTTTAATAATAGGATACTTTTCGAGATTATTTAGATTGTTTTCTTCATCTGACAAGAAATGTAGAACTTCTAATTCTGATTTTGTCGTACCAGTTGATGCCGAAGAAGAAGATCCGAAGTCAAAAAAGTCGTCCGTTGTTTGATTTATGATTGGTGATTTTTCTGAATGAAGTGGCGTGTTTTGTGCACTAATCACGTCATCAGCTGCTTTTTTGAAAAAGTGAATGAGCTTATCGTGATTTTCTATTTTCACACATGTTAACCAACGTTTTTTAAAACGCGGATACGAGAATGCTGCTATTGAAGCATTAACAGATTCAAGAGAAGAAAAATTTAAATAATTTTCAAATCTTTTATCAATACTTTTTAATATTGCATCAATTATAGGTTTGCAGTATAACCAGATACGTTCAGGTTTAGCTAACGTTTCAATTTTTCTTCTTAATGCCAGAAGACATGGTAGTACTACACCATAATAAGTATTTGTTTCACCTTGCATTATATCCAATGCTTCAGCCATTGGCGCTGTGCATAATAAATGTTCTTCAATATAATCAAAATCTTGTTCCCGCAAACTGTTTTTTTTATTTATATCTAAAGCATTATTTAAATTTGAAATATTTTTTTTATATTTAATATCTGTCGAAGTGCATCGTATAAACTATTCCACCGCGTTTCTCCGGGCCTACTTAATGTATGTCCTAATATATTTTGTATAATTTCGGCCGATTTTGGCCGTCCAGCTAAATTCCAAAGAATATTACATTTATTAATTACTGAAACGTGTACTAATGACAATTCATCAGAGTTATTTATAACTTTATTTATATCTGCTGTTACACATAAATTAAGAGTATGTGCGAAACATCTAAAATGCATTGGCAATATGCTTCCTATATCCGGCCCATGTACGTCACATTGAAATTGATTACTTTCGTTTGATTCTAAATTAAATTCTGAGGTATCAATATTATCAAACGAATTTTCCTCTTCGATAAAAATTATATTTGTTCTCTTTACTCCAAACATTTTGAATGCTTTAACAAAATTACTCCCATTATCAGTAACTGTTGCGATAATTTTAGAAGGATTTAAGTTGAATTCCAAATGTATTTCATTAATTAGATCAGAAATTCTATCGTAAGTATGACTTCCTTTGAAACGACGACAAGCTAAAGCCTTTGATACCCGTTTTAAATCAGTTGATGAAATCCAGTGAGAGGTTACCCCTAGAAAACTCCTCTTTTTCCCAGACCAAATATCTACAGTAGTACACACAAATTGTGCATCTTTTAAGTTTTCATTTAATTCGATTTTATTTTTTTCATAATAAGTATCAATTTTTCGACAAAGAGATCGTCGGCTTAAAATATGAAGTCCGGAATTGGATATATTTAAAGTATCAAATATTTTTATGAAATACGGGTCTTCTACGCATCTCAAAGGAACCATTGAATGTAAAAAAAAAATTCATAATTTCACTTTCGAAGTTCTCTTGTGTTGTTTTAATTTTTAATTGCTTAACAAAAGTTTTAATTTTTTTATTTGGTGGTCCAATTGATCTCAAATGATTTTTATATTCTTCAGCTGCATCATTGCCATGTCGACGTTTTAAATGTGTAACAAAATTAGAAGACGAATTTCCATAACCTTTAAGTTCAACAATTTTCGGCTCACATTTTACGCATTGAACCACCGTTTTACTTTCAGACGCACATGATTTTTCAGGTAAAAATTTAAAAAAAATACCATCAATTGATCGTCGAAGTGGTGGTGGAGAATCTGGAGATGATGCATTTTTATTATTTTGTGGTACAGAAGTTGAAGTTCCTTCGCTGTCACTCATTGTAGTTTGTAGTAAATATATATATATATATATATATATAGGACGAAAAACAACGAAATGAAACCAGTAATGTTTCAATGTTCCAAACCAACTAAATACAAACGATATTTTTCTGTACGTATGTACGTTTATAGATAAATTTAGATAAAAAAACCTTTGAAAATTATAAGATAAAAATATAAGTACAATTTATCGACCAGTAATAAGTGCCAATAGCCGATAGCGCCATGTAGCTCTAGAATTTATAAATAGCTTATGTCTTGTACGTAAATTCATAATTTCAATAATATAATATAGTAGGTATAGACGCTAGACGATATAATTCATAATACAAGATTGTAGTTGTGCGATAAATTTTGCGATAATGATTAACCGATTAACGATTACAAAAATGTAATCATGATTACTGATTATTTTAAAAAATGATTAAACGATTAATAACTAATGTAGTTCAATGAATTAATCGTAATCGATTACGTAATTTAATCGTAAATTAATCGATTACGCCCAACACTGTTAGAAGGTACGTTTATAACCTGCTAACCCACTAACCTGTATATTTTTTAATAAAAATGATTTAAAAAAAAAAAAACAATACATATTGCACAAATAAGTTGTAAATTATAGCTAGGTACTTATATATTTAATTTTATATTATTAGAATATCATGTATTTAAAAAAGAAAATTTAAAACTAGTCTATTAGGTATTATCATTATTATGATACCTATATTATATACTGTGTAAATTTTTAATTACATTTTTACTAATTATTTTTCAGTTGTATCCAACACTTCAGACGCTGTTGAAAATGATCCACAAAATGAAATTATAAAAGATAGTGATAGTTCAGAAGGTACGTTTATTGATTACCTGTATATTTTTAAATAAAAATGATTTAAAAAAAAACAATAAATATTGCACAAATAAGTTGTAAGTTATAGGTACTTATATATTTCATTATATATTTCATATTTTGGTGGCCTAAATTTAACTTTGAAGTATCCAACTGATCGTAGACATTTTGAAGGTGAAGTTTGCACATCATCAAAAAAGAGTATTTTGATATTCGGACCATGTAAACCCCATCAATCAAATTTTATGTTTTTCCACTAGTTATTACTATATAACAACTAAAACAAGTATCCGAATTCCACGACTATGGTTATGTTAGTCTTTAACATTAGATAAAGCATATTGTGAGTTTTGTTGGCTTTTTGCTAACCGGCAATACGAGCATTTTAAATATGAATGGATTTCTGGCGTTGACAACTGGCAACATTTATCACAACAAATTTCTAAACATGAAAATTCTATTCAACATATAAATGCAACAGAAATTAAAAGATACTGGGAAAAATATAAAACATTAGATACAGATTTAGAGAAACAAATATCTGAAGAAGCAGAGTATTAGAGGAATGTTCTTCGTCGAGTTATTCATATAATTTTAACACTTACATCTGGTAATACTGCTCTCCGAGAAAACGAAGGGAAGGAAGGTAATCTTCAAGAAATTGAAGGTAACTTTATGCGTACTATTAGATTACTTGCAAAATTTGATCCTTTTGTTCATAATTTATTAAATGATTCAAAAAAAAATGTAAAATACTTAAGCTGGAAAATTCAAGACGAGCTTATAGAAATTTTAGCATCAGAGGTACGTAATAGTATATGTGAAGAGATTAAAAAGTGTTCTTGGTTTTCAATTATACTCGATTCTACCCAAGATATAACTAACATTGATCAAGTGAGCGTGATTATTAGGTATGTCTTTGTTGAATATGAAAATCACACATTAGATATAAGGGAATCTTTTTCAGGATTTTTCGCATTACAAAATCATGATTCATCTGATTATGCTGAACTGTCGCTGAAAATACTGACTAAGTTTGGTTTAGATATAAAAAAATGTCGTGGTCAGGGTTATGATGGCGCTTCTGTAATGAGTGGTGCCCATTTTGGAGGACAAAAACAAATTATTAATATAGTGCCTACAGCTCTTTACGTCCATTGTTGTGCACATAATTTAAACCTAGTAATTTCTGATGCTGCTAAAACTTCACAAAAGATTTTTTCATTTTTTAGTATAGTGCAAGATGTTTTTAATTTATTTGGGTACCTATTTTATATTTTTAATTTATTTAAGCAGTATTCTGTTTACAAGAGAGGTTCATAGATGTCGTTAAGTGCTTAACTAAAATATCATTAACTACAAAGAAAACAGATGAAAAAAACTCAAGTTTAACTTTAAAAAAAAAGTTTGAATCAAGTGAATTTATTTTAATTTTATGTTTATGGGAAAATATTTTGAGAATCTTAAATGTTGTGTCAAAGTTATTACAAGGAGTTAATATTTCCATTGAGATGGCTTCTACACTTATGAATCAATCAATTAGTCAAATCAATCAATTAAGGAATAATTATGATTGGATATTAAGTAAATCAAAAGAATTATGTGCTAAATGGAACATAAAAGTGCCACTCCATTTAGTACGTAAACAATTTGCAACTAAAAGGTTTGATGATTTTGATGGTGACTTTCGACTTGATATTAATGAACAAAATTTTAAAATAAAAGTATTTTTACCTGTCTTGGATACTATACTGTTTCAATTACATAGTCGATTTGAAGGAATGCTTACTATAGTTAATAATTTTAAACTTCTATCACCATTAACCATTATTAAACGAAATGAAGATTATATTATAAAATCATCATATGATTTTATAAATTTGTAAACAGAAGATGTTTCATGTGAACTTAAAAGACAATTATTATGTCTTAAGCTACATATTACAAAAATTGTTAAAACTATTGTATCGGAACTCAAGACCATACAGAATTTGGCTTTTTATATAATTGATATGGATTTATCAACAAGTTTTGCTGATGTTTTAGCTGCAGGTCTTATATTTTTAACCATTCCTTTTACGGTAGCATCGGCAGAAAGGAGTTTTTCTAAGCTTAAATTAATTAAAAATTATTTGCGCAATTCCATAAGTCAAGAACGGCTCAGTGGAATTTCCATACTAAACATAGAAAGGAAAAGAACTTCAGATATAGATATAGAGAAAATCATTGACAACTTCACAAGTGCAAAAGCGAGAAAAAATCAATTCTGTTGGATAATTAAGTTTCAAATGTGTTAAAATTATAGTATAATTTGACAAATGTTTTATGTTTATAACCATTATAAATTTAATTAAACAACATTATACAACCATTATCTGTACAATTTAACAATTTCCATAATATTTCTTATAATATTAACCTTTCATAATATAAACGACAGCTATCATATTTTATTAACAATAGGTAAATTCATTTTGAAAAAATATTTATACCCCCAAATTAAGATTTGCACACCAGCCCCGTAATGTGTAGTTGCGGCACTGTACACACGGACGACATACTACTTCATACTGGTTTCATACTTAGCTTATAGCTACTAGGTAAGAATAAGTATTAAAATACTTAAAGTACTTGTTAAAATATGGACTTATTAAAATACTTGAGTTTTTGATAATAACATTATTTTACAAAAATAATATTTTATAATAAATGTTGTGATCCTTTGTGTATTTTTATTTGTAATTGAGTTTACATTATTCCTATACAACTATAGCTTATATAGGTAGGTACCTATTAATAATATAATATATTGTAGAAAACATTTAAGGTAAAATACTACCTACTATTTATATTTTATATAATGTTACTCTGGGAGTTTTGTTGTTTTCTTTGAAGCCAACGTAAATTTCCATTATTTTCTGGATATTTTTTTCGAATCGCTTTCACTACACATGCTGTAATTCGATTACCTGTAGAAATTATTACAATTTACTGGTCCTCAAATAATTTATTAAAAAAACCTATATAATGGAAACAAAATATTTTTTAATTATTATTTACTTTTGCCTATTGCAGACCTTGAGATATCCAGTGAATAAATTGTTTATAGCATTTAAATCTCCAAGTTTTATTCTTGGGACATGGACTTGAAAGCATTTTTTTCTTGTTACTTTTACAAGCTTTAATAATCATTTGATGCCTTTTGATGTTGAGAATTTCCTCTTCTATAATAACTTTTCGAAAAGATGTTAGTTATACAATTTTTTTTTTCATGCAATTTTATCAAGTTGTCAAATTCGAAACAACAAACACATTCTTTATCAATTTTCATAGTTCTACCTACATTTTTTCCATAAACACCAATCTTTGATTTCCTTTTTTGTTCATTTATCGCAACTAATCGCCACTAACGGATTAACCGATATTGTTGCTAACGTTGTTTCATCAATATCTTGTAGGATAGGTTCCAAACAATAAGGCTGTAAACTCATTTTTCCTGTTCACGTTTAAATAATATACAATTTAACAATTTATATACGATGGTCACAAATATGCACTGTAGCGAGCGTTATTTATGACACGCCTACGACTGGCAACGACGCTTATTGACTGTGGGATACCTAATATAATAATATTATCTGTGTTTTTTTTCGTAACGCCAGTTTTATAAAATATATTTTTAGATCGTTGTTAACTTTTATTGATAAAATTATTCATTGTTAATTTCAATTTCTTTGATCATAATTCATAATGTATTACACTATTATAATGATAATATTATGTAGGTATAATAGTAATTGTTATATATATTAATATTGGTAAAAATAATCTCGATGTAATTTTTATCATAATTTAGGTTTAAAAATGCCAATCTGTTCCGCTTATGGATGCTCTGAATGTGATGAAAGTTCGAAACGTTTACATTTCTATAGATTTCCAAATCGTGAAAAATCACCAAACAGACACAAAAAATTGATAGATTTTTGTATACTTTAAGCCATTCAAAAATTGTAGGTTGTGTTCCAAACATTTTAAGCTTGACGACTTTAATCAATCTGATGTTCTTGGATAAAAAATGATGCCTGATACTAAAGTCAGAATAAATTTGAATTCTGGAGTAATACCCACTCTACGATCCGAAACAATTGATTTTTTACCCAGTAAACGTGATTTAAGAGTAAAACGTAGGTATAACACAGAGACTGCAAGTTTGATTCCATCAAATACACCAGAAAAATCGATGCTAGTAGAAAACTACGACGGGATTAATTTTAGTGATACTAGTTTTGATTCAGATATTTTAGAGGAACTAATTAATCCAAATTATAAGAGTGTATAGTGTGAAATTGGAAAAGATATTTATACAAATTTAGAAGTAAATGATGATTTATCATTCGATTTTTCATCAGAATCCAGCGATGAATCTTGTTCTTCAGATAGTGAAGCTGATATTAACTGTAGTTCAAGTAGTAAAAATAATAGATTGTCATTAACTGCAAAAATAATTTTGAAAATGATTCTTGTTTCATTGTGTTTTGGAACTGTCTATTAGAACTTTTTACACACTGTCGCCAATGTAGTAGCAAAGTTATATCAAAACAACATTTTATTCAAGGTACGCTTCTTTCAGTTTCTACACTGTGAAAACGGTCATAGATTACAATGGTATTCTCAGCCGAAAGTCAACAAAAGACCGGAAGGAAATATTTTGATAAGTGCTCTTAAATTATCTGGAATTTTATTTAATCAGTTCAAAGCATTTTATACAGCTATAAAACTTTCAATGTTTACCCGTCCGGTGTTTGATAAAATTATCAATAAATACGTGTACCCTGTCATATGTCATCAATGGCAAGAGCACAAAAATGCAAATATTAATAGTATTATGTCTTCTGAGTTACCTATTTGGCTGGTAGGAGACTCCCCTGGATTTTGTGCAAAATACTGTACATACTCTGTAATGGATTCACTCTGGCAAAATTGTGGATTTTAAATTGGTTCAAAAGGTCCAAATAAAAGGTGACCTAGAAAGACAAGCTTGTGAACAACTACTAACAGACTAAAAAAATGTATATATAATTGTGAAATTGAGTTGTTACTTACAGATAGACACAGAGGAATTCGTAAATTTATCCGAACACAACACCCAAAAATTACGCAAGAATTTGATGTATGGCATTTGAGTAAAAGCTTGATGAAGAGATTTAAACCATTGGAAAAAAAGTATCCTAATGCATTTTTATGGAAGTCTTCAATAAACTACCATCTTTGGTGGTCTGCCCAAACATGTGAAGGAAATGGAAAATTGTTAGTTGATAAATTTATTTCTGTATTACATCACATTTTTAATAAGCAAGAATGGGTTGAAGATGGTAATAAAAATCAATGTCAACACGAAAAACTAACAGAAAATGAAATTAGATCAAAATTATGGTTAAATCAAGATAGTGAGTCTTACTATGCTTTGAAGAAAATCATTATGTCAAAAGATTTACTAAAGGATTTGGAAGAACTTCGTGCACACTGGTCGATTAGAGTCATACCATAACTTACGTTTAAAATATATGCCAAAAATAATCCATTTAAAGTATGAAGGTGTGCACAGGAGAAGTATGATTGCCATTTTAGACCATAATCATAATATAAATAAAAAAGAATTGGGTGACAAAATGGTATATTCAAAACCTGCTGCACGATATGTTTTAAAAACCAAATATGAACCTAGTAACGACGAGTGGCGTCATACAATTATGTCAGAAATAAAAAAAAATTAAAGAAATAACACCAACAATAACAGAATTTGAGACTGTACCAATACCTCAAACAATAGCACCTCAATAAAAACCAAACTATGAAGATTTTATGAAAACAAAATATTCAAGATTTTCAAGTAAATAATTTAGTTTTGTAAAAATAAGTTAATTTTCTGTTTTTGATATAACTACTCTATCATATTATAAAGGTATGTAAAAAATAATTTTTAAGTTTCGAAATAATAATAGAAAATAAAATATGGAAGTAAAATGTATTTTTTATTATTAATTAAGCATCGGCAACTTGGTTTATCATTGCGTATATTATTTGATAAATTAAGAATAAAATAGGTATATAAAACAGCATAAAAATATCGATATAATATAATATAATAATGTATCTTAATTGTAAATACATAAATACATAAATACATTAATTGTAAATAAATGAAAGTATTATTATTTGTTAAAATGTTTTTTAGATAAATAATATTTCAAATTGATTATTGTGTAGGTAGTGTCGCGTGCCCGTAGTAATATACGTATTATAACAGCTTAGTGGTTGACGGGCCAGTGACGTCACACTTAAAACAAAACTGATGAATTTACGCGGAACCCATGGTCAGATAAAAATTTTGAAACTACAGAAATTTTGTATTTTTCACGCACTACTTGATTTCGTTTTAATAAAAAAAAATCTTTTTTTTGTTTTTATAGTCCTTTAAGATTCCGAAGAATCTATTTGACCAAAACGATTGAGACTTGGACTATATTATCTATACGTATGTCATTAACTGTAACATACATACGTACATAACTTTTTAGATACCTTCCTTGGTAAAATATTTAAAAAAAAAAACAGTTTACTGACCATATTTCTTTATAGGAACCTATAATTTTGACACGGTCGCTGGAAACTCGTAATCGTCACTCTCGCAGATAACGATTGACGATAAAACTGAATTGAACTTTGAACATAAACGAAAAGTATGTATTATTTAAAAAAATATAGCGTGACCCACTAAAAATATAATCGCGACCAACTTTTGGGTCATGACCCACAGTTTGGGAACTTCTTTATTATTAGTTATTATTAAGTTGAATTAATATTATAAAAATAAACACTATTGTAAAACCCTCGCTCCGTTCAGAATCTAAAATATGACCAACTTACTGATGCCTCACATTGAAGATTTGTGTATTCCAAAAGATGCTATTGAATGCCTTGTAAGAACAAGGGCATTAATCAGACTGAATGATATAAACAACAGAACCACAGAGAAAAACTACATGAAGAGACAAGAAAAGAGAAAAAAATAAAAATGTGTATATTAATATTCTTCGTCGCCTCAGAATGAAAACGTTCTAAATCAATTTTTTTGAAAAATGGTTTTTTTTGCATATAATCATTTATAATTTTTTGTTGTATAGTTCAATCTTGGAATCGGATCGATCCGTTGAATATTCAATGAGATACAGAAAATGAAAAGGTTCTAACTCATAAAAACGTGAAATCGAGAAATATCAGTTACAACCTTTTCATTATTTTTATTTTTTATTTTTAAATGTAATCTACAATCTATACCACATGGCACAATAAGTATATGTGAATGAGATTTATCATATACAAATAATTTAAAAAAAATAAATCATACCCTTAATAATATTTGTTCATAATACGTGAAACATTTTTGAGGAAAGCAGCCACCCATTAGTAAAACTTCAATTTGCCTTACATTTTTTTAAAAAATTTATTTTTATATTTTCACTTTTTTTTTTTTTTTTCAATTAATATTTATATTAATATTAGGTAACAATAGATCACGACACCATTTTCGTTTCAACCGTCTCGGCGGGTTACCAGGGATAGTAGGATTGGCAAGATTTCTGACAAGAGGATTGGGATGGGTTAAAGTGCGGAAATGGAAACGTTTATAATATGCTTTAGCTTCTAGACTGACGGCATTTTAAGGTCTTTATGTATAGTGTGGTTAGAGACATAGGGAGGGGAATTAACTACTTTGCGAAGTGCGATGTTTTGTAATGTTTGGATTTTGTTTATCTTAGTTTTTTTTTGCGTTTCCCCAAAGCTGTAGGCCAAATGCCCAAACAGGCTTTAGTAGTGATTTATAGATTAGTAATTTGGCAATGATGTGATTATTATTGTGGATGAGGTTTTTTAGTAGTAGTAGGCGTAAGTTTAGATTAATTTTTTTGGACTTAATATGCTGGGCCCAGGTCAGTCTTTTATCAATGGTCAAGCCAAGATATTTAACATTCGAAGCACTGGGAATCAGAGTATTATAAATAAAGACATCAGGGCAAGGGGTGAGTTTAAGGGTGAACGTCGCATGAACCGATTTGGTTTGACTTATTTTAAATCTCCAGTCGGTGTACCACTTCTCCATGAGATTGATGTGAGATTGGAGATTTTGAGAAGCTATGACGGGATCAGAGTGTATCGACAATAATTTAGAATGAAATAGTTCTAAACGGTCTTAAATGTAATATCTCATAATGAAAAGGTACCGTTATAATACGGTTATACCACTGGTACAATATAAATTATTATTGTGCCATAATAAAATATTATTCCACCATTCCAGCATAAACTTACCGCCTATTTTTGTTTTGTTGCGGTGATAAGGTAGGTAATACCTACATGCCACATGTATATAGTACCTACTTTAGTATAATAATAAATGGTACATTTAAATTTGAATTACGTTTTTGACATTTTTCATAATTGTGAATTATGATTTATGCCGTTCAATTTATATTGTTGCGTTTTCTTCCGTAATTCGTGAACCGTCATATTGTACTTAAATTGTCAACATGAACTCTCGGAGAAATAGAGTAAATAAAATGATAGCGCTAACAAAAAATAATTCAAAAAATGACCAGGATATTAACCCTTCACATGTACTCAACAAGTAAGTATATAATATTTTATACATTTTCCTTATTTTTCATGTATACCAGTGCTTCTCAACGGGGGCGATATCGCCCCACGGGGGGCGTCGAAGGAGTACTGATGGGCGGTGGAGGGCGGTGGGCTCGTTTTGGGTGATAGGGGGGCGGTGAACTTTTTTTCCGTTCAAAGCAACGCACCAAGATTTATCTTGGTAAATGTTTTAATTTTTATCGATTACTAAAATAAATCAGGAAAAGCCCATACCATTGGTGAACAATTAATACTGCTAGCTGTCAAGGAAGTTCTAGAAACAGTTCTACACCATTCAGCCTCATACAATGTCATAAAAAAAGTTCCATTAAGTAACGATACTGTGCGACGACGAATTGATGAAATGGCTGAAGACGCAGAAGTTTCTTTATGCGAGCTCTTGGTATCCAACAAATTTTCCCTTCAAGTTGACGAATCGACATTGCCTGGTAACGAGGCTTTACTGTTGGCGTATGTTCGACGTTTTAAGGAAGGAAAAATCATACAAGAGATGCTTTTTGCAAGAACCTTGATAGCAGATACTAAAGGTGAATCTATTTTCAATAAAGTCAAAGATTATTTTAAAGAAAAGAATATTCCTCTTGTGAACATTATGTCTGTTGCCACTGATGGAGCGCCTGCAATGGTGGGTCGTCATCGTGGGTTCATCGCCTTTTTAAAGAAAGAAGTACCCGGTATTTTAGCTGTTCACTGCGTGATTCACCGACAGCATTTAGTTGCGAAAAACCTGAGCGACCGTTTGCATCAGTCATTACGATATGTCATCTCTGCTGTCAATAAAATTCGCTGTAATTCTCTCAACGATCGACTATTTGCACAGCTGTGTAAAGACAACGACGAAGAATTCAATCGTTTGATTCTACACACCGAGGTTCGATGGCTCTCCAAAGGCGCGTGCCTCAACAGGTTTTGGAATATATTCGAATCTATACTTGAGTTCCTTGAAGAGAAAGATGTAGATCTGAGAAGTTACAATTTAAGACCGATATCGCTTATATGACCGATTTATTCGCAAAATTCAATGACATCAATTTGCAACTTCAATTCGACGAGCTCCATTTCATAAGAACTAAATCTATTATTTCCGCTTTCCAAAAAAAACTAACTTTATGGAAGCGCGATTTTGGAAGCAACGAGTTTAGCCAGTTTCCAATCCTATCAGATCTACACAAGAACAATAAGATCTCGTTTGATGACACACAAATTTACTGTCAACACCTTCAATCTTTGGATAAAGATTTTTCACAACGTTTTGAAGATATTTTGTCCCTGGAAGTTCCTCAATGGGTCATAAACTCTTTTGTAAATATTGAATCAGCAAAACTACAGTATCAAGAAGAATTGATTGAAATTTCCACTAACGAGATGTTAAAAGCAAGTTTTAAGAATGGTGAAAACCTCACAGAATTTTGGCTCCAGTCTACTATCAGTCGAATTTATCCTGGGCTGTGGACTGTCGTACAAAAATTATTAATTGCCTTCCCTTCCTCTTACCTCGTTGAGCGAGGATTTAGTGCGATAACGAATCTAATAACTAAAAAAAGAAATCGACTAGACATCGTCAAAAGAGGAGACTTACGCCTTCATCTCACAAACATTGAACCAAACGTAAAAAAATTGGCTCTGGATCACCAAGCACAACCATCTCACTGATCAATACATTTAAAAACATTTTAATTATCCTCTTAAATTATATTTAAACATAAATTTTACATTTTATTTTCATTATATTCACATTTGTACATATATATATATTATCTTTATTAATTATTCAATATTAAACTTTTCATGTATAATATTTTTATTTTTATTTTAATGAATGGGGGGGGGGGCGTTGAAAAAATATTTTGCTTCTTAGGTGGGCGGCCGTTATGAAAAGGTTGAGAAGCATTGATGTATACGAATTGCCAGTGTTAGGTATAACTTAAACTTTTGTACCAACAAAGTTATTTATAGCATAGGTACCTATAGATTTAATACATTCAATTTAATTTCGACAAATAAGCTTCTAACTTAGTACATATGTGCCTATGTTTCCACTAGAGTACCTACCAGACAGATACAAAATGATGTATAGCTTAAAACTAAATTATATTATATAGCTGTTTAGTCATAACAATGATGTAAAGTATTTGAGGGATATCGAATAGGTACAAATTTCTATACTTTTATTCACAAGTATTCAATGATGTATTTTAATTACAATTTGTTGGTACTTAGTTTAAATTATATTGATTACTTTAACCTACCTACATTGTTTTTGAACCATGATGTAAAAGATTAGAAGACAATTATTGTGACATGTAACGATGGCCAATAATACTATAGTACTGTTCAATTTAGAGGCGGGGTTGATGAAAACCCACCTTGACGTGGTGACCCCACCCGGCCGACAGATGGGTCGGCCGCTAAGAGGTTTTGAAAATCGGGTCCGTTTAAACTAGTTGTGACAGGCCCCAGGCGTCGCGTGAGCTGTTACGCGGCGCCAAGTCGTGCTCTCGCGAGCGGCGCGCTTATACCTCGGGTCGGGAGCAACCCACGAAACACCACCAGACAGCTGCAGTGTCCTTTGTCTGGCAGGAGTCGTGGGCGTAACCCAGCCTCGGGGTCTGAGGGCCGTCGCGGACGGGAGTACAGGCGCCAACCCTTAACTGGGGGATCGCCCGGGGACCTTAGCCAGTTCTCTGGTGGTCAAGCTCGGCCGTGGACTTCACCATTTCCGAACTTCCGGAGGTTGGCAACTCCGGTCTTAGGCGCCAGGCACCGGAATGGACATACCTTGACCAGGCCGGTCAAGGATGCAACTCACGACTGGCCCGACGTAAGCCAGAGGGATCAGGGCCAAGCCTGGCGGCAGGTAAAAAACGTAGGAAACCACAACGATGGAAGTGATTAAAACAGTAAGTACCCCAAGTGATAATCCGGCAAGTCCGGCAAATTCACCTCCTGCGGGAGCACTGGCCCATGGATTTTGGGGGGCCAAGCTGTGGCATACTTAGACCTGAACTTTGGGGGGGGGGGTTAGTTTTTTTAATTAACATATTAGATGACGTGACACCTGAACATAACAAAACATATCGTACATTTTAAGAGATTACTAATTTTTATTCGTGATATTATTTTTCATTGACATGTGATAATTAATAAATATGTAATTACTACTTAACCATATGTATAAAAAAAAAAAAATGTTAAATTATATAATAATAATAATAAAAAAAAAATAATTTAGATACTTATGTTTTTTAGAACATTAATTTTCTATTTTTTTCTGAAAAAATATCGACCACTTCACTACTTTTTATTGGTATTTCTCTGTGAATACTTAGATGAGCCAATCCATTTAGACGATTTTCCCCCGTGGAATTCCTCAAGTATGATTTCAAACGTTTTAACGTTGAAAAGCTCCGTTCTACGCTTTAAAATACTTCCGCTGGTAGTTTTTTCAATGTAACGAACACATAACGAAAACTGTTCAATGCCGCTGATATCAGTAGTTTCGTCAGCTAGTAAACTAAAACATTCTGCTTCGTTACATTTTGAGACAATCTTATTTAAAATTACTTTTCCACATATTTCTATTAATTCGTTTTGAATTTTTGGACTGGTGTAACTAGTAGAACGATTTGATGGCATTGCTTCTATTCGTAATAGATGATCATTTAAAGTATTGTCTCCTGAATCTACACGAAAAAGCAACAACGCACGGAAGTTTCCGTCATTATGGTTTGAAACTTTCGATAATATTGGACCTAAATCACGATGACCTCTTAAGGCAATTTCTTGCCTTCCAATTAAAATGATTGTTTCAACAATAGACGATAAAATTTTCCTGTTTTGTTCGATTGTCGCTAAACGGGCTGTATTAAGCTGAAGGCTATATCAACGATTTTTTGTTCGTGTACATCTATAAAATTCTGAGCAACTATACAAGAAGTTTTATGATATTCTAAATTTGTGTGATAATGGAATTGCTCTTTTGCATCTTTTCAACGACAGAATGGAGTCACTACGAGGGACTTTGTAGAGATATGACTTCCTTTTCCCACTTCTTTAGAACAAAATAAAAAACAGAATACGCAAAAAGCACCGTCTAATTTTTCTGAATACGAAATCCAAGGGAATTCTAGTAACCAGTTTCTTTGGAATTTAAGTTTTCTTGTTCCACTGATAGGAAATTTATAAAATTCATTTGGTATCCATCGATTTTTCAAAATCTTATACTTTTCATCATTAGTACACGTTCTTTCTACATAGACACCAATATCATAATCATAAGTTTGCGAGTGTATTTGTGTACTGGTACTAAGTGCTGACTTATTTAAATCTATTAAGTATTAATAATAGTTTTAGTTTAACATTCGTTAAAATTCTCGAAGGGGCAAAAAACTACTTTTAAAAACGCTTTTAATAAACATTTGAAATACACAGTTCAATTTTAGTGTTCAATAGTGGGTATTAATAATAATTATAATAACAATAGCCTTACCTGAACTAATTTCATTTATGTCTGATTTCTCGTAGTTTGGTTCGTTATTATGATCACGATCATGCTGGTCTCTATTCTCTACATCAAGTTTAGGTTTTTTTATTATCCACTTATCCATTGTTAAATGTTAATATACTTAAACCTTTTAATAAAATATACTTAAAATTTTTAATACAAATATACAATAGTTCGCACTTCGTATGCAACTGTAGTTTTGTTTGTCACTATAAGTTTAATATAGTTCAATGGTTGATAAAATAACATGTAGGCACTGTCTCGGTAATACATAAAAACGACGTTAACGATTGTCGATTATAGATTAAAGTGGCTAACACACTAGGTGATTAATCGCACAAAATAAAATACGTTTTACGACGACGATAAAAGATTGTCATAATAATTACACCGATCGTCCACGTCCATATCTACAATATCTTCGTGGAAATACTCATATTCCCGTAGGTACCCACATTAGATAATGTAAGCTGACAAGCTGTACTATTAATAATATTTGTAATTCAGAACTCAGTATTTGAGAAAAGTATAGTACAGTACAATTAATATACAGGTACTAGAAATTTTAGTTTTCTCATATTAAATTAAATCATCCATTAATTTCGGGTGGGGGGGTTATCCCCCCCCTCGTTGGTACGCCACTGGGGCCAAGTCACTCTCCATCAACGGTCGGAGCTGAGCGGCCCGACTGACGTGCCTTCGGGTAGAAATAATTCCGACGTGCCTACGGGTTATATGACAAATAAAGTACATGACAAAAACTTGACAATCCTTGACAATGCTGGCTATGTCCTCTCAGCAAAAAGCACGTTGCGCCTCAAAGGAGGCGGTGGTGGTGATGATAGCACCAAAGCTGGCGGCTCAGCGTACACCACGCCAATGTTTCAAAACAATACCGCCGCTAGACTCATAAAGCGGAAGAGACTTGGCGATGACGATTCCAGCCCTGGCTCCCCTTGTCCGCACGCCATGGACTTGGAGAAATACTCCGATGAAGTCAGCGATAATATAAAGGATACGAAGTTGATCCTTGAAGACATGCTTAAAGAGTCAAAAATTGGTAGGCGCTGGATTGATGCCATCACCCACCAGCTTGACGAAATTCTGATTAGCAATAACCGTCTGTGCAGGGCCAGTTTTAAAGTTCTCGGCAAGTGGGAAGAACAACGTGACGAACTACGCTCGCTTCAAGGACACATGAATGACCTCCACTGGGACTTGGGGGCGCAGATTGAGAAATACAACCAGTGCTTACATGAAAAAGGAAATGTCATAGCCGAACTGGCACGATCGGTATTTCTGCCCCGGAGAATTCGGACAAACCAGACAGTCCACTATCTCCTCCCTTACAATTTGTAAATATTGACGAAGACTGTATAATGATCGTCAGCCCATCAGGAGCTTCCTATGCTGCAGCCAAACCAATGGCGTCTTCCTCCAAAAGGAAGAAAAGGGTAAAACGTGATGACTTCCCTGTGCTTAAAACGCCATCAGCGCCGAGAATCAGCGTAAAGGATAGGCTGGGTACCAAAAAATCTGCCAAAAACATCGGTAAGCGTAAAGCTGAAGGTACGATCAAAGCTAGGGACAGATCCGCCAGGCTAGGTCTTAGATTTGAAGTTACAACGGGTGACGAGGGTTGGAAGGACCTACGCAAGTCCATTGAACAGAAACTCCATAACCCTAAGGTCAGAACTATAAAGACCAAGAATGGTGGCCTGGTACTTTTCCCTGAGGATGATGATACCGTGGCTGCTCTGCGCCGTACCACCAACCTCGTTGAGAGGGCCCCACGGTTGCCTAGGGTCATCATAAAATTCTTTGATAGACACCTTGTTCGAGAAGAGATCCCGTGGGCTCTGAGCAAGAACGTTTCTCTCGAGATCAACGAACAAGAGAAAGGTCGTATAAAGCCACTCTTCATGCTTGGTCCCCGAGACGGACATGCAGGTTGGGTTGTTGAGGTCGCCCCAGAAACACTGCCGAAAATCGAAGGCAAATCGGCTTACCTGGGTATGACAAAATGCAATGCAATGCTAACACAATGCTATAAATGCCAAGGTTTTGGCCACACAGCCATAAAATGCAGGGAAGAACAGCCCAGGTGCAAAAATTGCTCTGAACGGCATGACTCTAGGAATTGGACGGTGCAAACCCTGAAGTGCCCCAATTGCCGCAGTAGGTCACACAACGCGGCCTCAGCCAATTGTCCGGCAAGAGCAGCCGCTATCAGACGCCTCACCCGTCAGACCGACTTTGGTAGAAAAGGTCCTACCTCAGAGGTTAATGGAGCCGTCCCTCTAACAAATGAAAAATAACAAAATAAAAATACTTCAGCACAATCTAAACAGGGACCGCACGGCTAGCCACCAGCTCCATGAGCTTTGTGCGGAACAAAAAATTGACTTTGTCCTAGTCCAAGAATCGCTCATCTTGGCAAACAACACGGTCTATGCGTTTGAAACCTGCAGACGGGCGCACATCAGTCGAGATGCCGGCGTGGCAGTCACAGAACTGACCAACCGTTTCCAGAGTATCTTCTTAGGTGCCTATTCGTCAAGCCACACTGTTGCGATTAGAGTCAGGTTCGGCCCAAGGCAGGCGGACTATGTTATACTTGTATCGTCCTATTTTAAGTATAACACACCCACGATCCTCCACATTGAGCGTTTGAGCCAGATTTTGGAAAAGGAGAAACGAACCCTGATCGGGGTGGACACTAACGGTCACTCAAAACTCTGGTTCTCGGAAACCCGGAACCGTCGCGGGAGAACCGTAGAAGAGTTTATAAACAAATATGGTCTCAGGGTTCACAACATAGCTGGTCAAATGAACACCTTTCGTCGCCGTGACAACAGGACATCTAATATTGACGTTACGCTAACGTCGGCTGACAGGGCATAGAGTACGAAATTGGCATCCCATATGACTGCATAAACGCTATGGCGGTGGGCATTAACTGCGCACTGAAAACGGCAGCGGACAAAGCCATTATGAAAAAGAGACCGACTGGTGCTCCGGGTAAGAACACATGGTGGTCCCCAGAGTTATCCACGTTAAGGAAAGAACTGGTTCGCAAAAGACGCCAAGGTCTGAACCGGCCTGAGTATAACATCCTCAGAAACAGTTTCCTTGCGGAAATTAGAAAGCACAAAGCCGAAGAGTGGAAAAACTACGCCAACGATCTGAATACGAATCCCTGGTCCAGTGCCTTCACTTGGTATATTGATCCCGAGCACGCTGACGAAGGCGGACGGCTCGCAAACCGCTGAGTGTCGGTGAGTGAACTTATTCTGGACAAGTTTGTGCCGACAGATCCGCTACAAAGCGTACTAGTCTACCAGGGCTCTTTGGAAGACACGGAGCTCCCTGATCCGGAGACTATCAAAGCGGCCATATGGCGTATCAAACCTTCTGGTGCTCCTGGCTTGGATGGCGTCTCGGCCCGTATGCTCAGGAAGGCATGGCCAGCGCTCAAGGAGCCGATAACGCATTTCTTCGGCCAGTGCGTTAAAACAGGACAAGTCCCCGAATGTTAGAAATCGGCGGAGCTAGTAGTCGTCCCAAAACCTGGTGCAACGGACGCATCTCTGGTCAAGTCGTTCAGACCAATCAGCCTGCTTCCGGTCCTGGGGAAAGCACTTGAAACAATAATAATAAATAGAATAATAAATGAGACCACGTGGAACAGCACGGCTTTACGACCGGGAGATCCACAACCAGTGCTCTAGAAGCAGTCTATGACTGGGTCGACGCTTCCAGTTCACGGCATATCTTCGGTACCTTCTTAGATATAAATGGCGCGTTTGACAACGTGAAATGGTCTCCACTCCTCACCCAGCTCATAAACCTGGGGCCTCTCTTGGGACAGTCAGACTTGTGCAGTCCTACCCAACAAACAGATGGGCTAACTTCCACATGGAAGGAGTGTTGTACAGGCGAATGCTGGAACGAGGATGCCCTCAAGGGTCCCAGCTTGGCCCGACACTTTGGAAGGTTGCAATCTCACCGATCACAGTTATCAGCACTGACAGTTCGAAGATCTTAACGTATGCCGACGACATACTGTTAATGGTAGGGGCAGCCAGGCCGAAGACAGCCTTCACTCGCATAGAAAAGAAGCTGGACAAATTCATTGAATGGGCAACAGAATACGCACTGGAGTTCTCTGCTGGGAAGACACAGCTTCTCTCCCCCAAAGGCGGACTGAAGCCAGGCTACAGTATCGCTTTCGGTACAGCTGCTGATGCGCCTAGGATAGAGTCATCTCCTACGGCCAAATACCTTGGTGTTGTGCTTGACCCAAGACGCAGTTATTGGGATCACGTCTTGGCCATCTGTAAAAAATCGGACGATATGTACAGCCGTCTCAGAGCCCTGTATTCAGCAAACTGGGGCATGGGCCAATCTGCCGCCAGTATTATATACAAGGGCGTCTTCCTGCCTAGAGTTGCGTACGCAGCGGAGATCTGGGCCGAAGGATCGAAATTACGCAAAAGTCGGGTTAAACAACTCAGCGCACAAAGGAAACCATTGCTTGCGATCACTGGCGCGTACAAAACGTCCTCAACGAATTGCCTGGCAGCAGTGGCAGGTACTCTCCCTCTAGATCTTGAGATTAGGCACCAAGCGGCCTTGAGAGACCTGGCCCGGGAGAAAATATCGAATGATGAAATGGACACGATAACAGACGAGTTGGTAAACGAGTTGCAAGAAAGGTACACAAGTACGAACAAAGGTAGCTGGACGCAGAAAATGATCCCGTCCGTAAGACAGCGATACCACCTGCCTCTTGTCTTGGACCACTATACAACTCAGTTCCTCACCGGTCATGGGGACTTCAAAGCTAAACTCCACAGTTTAGCTTTGATAGATTACCCGATCTGTGCCTGTGACCGTAAGCCGGAGACGGTAAACCATGTCCTTAGGTTCTGCCCAAGGACAGCAGCAGCTAGACTCAAACTCAAAAGAATAATGAGAGAAGAAGGAGAAGCGTGGCCTCCAGCAAACGGAGCCTTCCTCAAGTCTCGAAGAACGTTCTCAGCACTAAAGTCCTTCGCGAGAGAAGCACTGACAAACAGGGATGACAGATAGTTGCTTAAGGGCGATAGACCCTATGGGTCAGGACGCCGCCACTGTCAACGACGGATGGCTCAGCACTCGGGGTGTCTCGAATGAGTGCGCATGGCGTAAGGGGCAGAAGCGGTAGACACGCTCGAGTGCGTCCTCACCCGGGGCGCACTCATACGTCAGGGACGAGGAGTTCGGCCCTGCTGAAGGGGCCGTTCAGAATTCAGAATCAGTATTCCCTGCTTGTCGTATGAGGCGACTAAAAGGGAACTGGTCTGTCGGGACCGGCCTGGGGCGCGGACGCACCGAAACTTTCGGGGACTAGGGCGTTGTGAGGTTATGACTCATGAAAGAGCTCATGAAGAGCTGGTCGGTTACTGGGCTTATCCGCCTGGTGACGCCTCTGGAAGGCGTGGCCGGCCCACCGTGAACCCGCGGTACATGGCCCAAATCTCGGGAGGACCATAAGCTGAGGCAAGACGCCGACGAAGCTTCGTCCGAGCATCCCACCAATGATGTGCCTTACCTGACGGGAGGCGAGAATGGTGCTTCGGGATGTGAGGGGGCCCCTCGGTGTTGAGAGATTAACACCGAGCCCTCACACGTCGGTCGTGGAGGGCACTGCCTCGACCGACGGCGGATTGGTTTCGAAGTGGCAGTTTGCAGGAGCATACTATGTGGTAATAGACCACACGCTTGGTCAGGGGAAAGTTGCCGAGTGACGGTGCCGGGCGGACCCGTACGGCGACAGTCGGCCGGGAAAGCACGGTCCCTCCCCAGCGCCCACCCAGCCTATCATTTGGGCTATATACAGCCAGGTTGTCCGTGACCATAAACGGAAAGCAACTTGGATAGATTGCGGCCCCACCAAGGTGGCGAAAGGCTCCTGTAAGCCCTAGCTAGATGGTACGGGCCCGTCGGAGAATTCCTCCTTGCGGGTCCGGTGCTCGTGGTCCTTAGACGACGCGCGGCCTGCGGCCGGCGGGTCAAACTGCCGTACGTCGGTTGTGACAATCCGCGGCTCTTGACTAGCACCCAGTGCTAACATAAGGTCCGCGGTTGTAGCCGTAAGGCATCAAAACCCGGGATCTTGTTCAATTTAGAAAAACAATTGCAAATTCATCGATTACAAGTGCATCTAAATATAATGGACTATGCAAAGTGACTAATTGACTAGATGATAAAAAAATATACCACATACATTTAAACATATAAAAACACGAAGAAAGTAAGCTAAATTTATTTTCATCCTATTAAATATTTAAATAATTTAATTTTACTACCTATCACTTTCAGACTTTTTAATGCAGCTACAACTGTTAGTGATACAAATATTACTACCAAAAATAACAAGTTAGATAGAAACAAATGTGTGGATAAGTGGTAAATATTATTTATTTTATTATTGATTTATAATAGGCGTGCATAAAAATAGTTAGGGCCATATTCTTAGTTGATACTTAAGAATAAGTATTGCTTAAGCTATACTTGTGACTCAAATGAGATTCATAAATGAGATAGACTTTGGCTTAAGAAAATAAAAAGTATTACTTAAATTAAAGTAGATTGAGACCTACCTTAATCATTGCTTTTAGTTATTATCACAATTTTTTTCATTTTAAATTATCAAAATTAGCTTAAGAAAACATATTCTTAAGCATCGTCTATGAATATGACTTATAATACCCTTACATTTTTATATTTTATTAAATTATTGGTAGTTAAAATAAGTGTAAATAATTGTGGGATTATCTAAGTTCACAATTTGTTTGGATCTAACCTTTACATACTTATTAAAAAATTACCCCCTTTGTCATTAGTAATTTTTATAAGATGCTTTTTAAAGAATAATGTATATATCTCTATATTGTAATGTTTAATATTGTTTTTAATTTTCTACACTTACAATTTTTAACTCAATGCACTAAGCTTTGGAGGTTGAAGTGAATTGCAAAATATTTTATCTAAATAGCTGTACCAATCTTTCTGAGTACCTATCTAATAGTTATGTTGTAATTGTACAATAATTCGTATAGTGTAGTATAAACTACCTATATAGAAATAATTTAGTATTTTACTTACATTTTATATTCTGTAATTAGACTATAGTATAAGGCATCTTACCTATTTTTTTTATTGGAACTGCCCACTTATTTAAAACTAAAGTTACTTAATTGTTATGTTTTCAGTCTAAATATTATGAATCACCATAAACAAAGTAAAGACTTAACACAAAATAGCCATATCCAACTTTGCGATGATGATGAATGATGATGCTAAACTTATACTCAATTCTCAACATTTTCAACCAGTGACTGATTTACATATTCAACTTAAAAATAGGCAAAAGTTTTAAATAAATTTAAACTTGGAGTAACTATTTTGAGTCATACATTTTGTTTTTAAACCTACGTTTAGTGATCTAAAAGAAGACATTTTAAGCATAAGTCTACTATCTGACGTCATAGCTACTCCAAACCATAATTGGCTAGATGATAAAGAACAAATTATCCATAGTACTCATAATAATAATAATAATACCAACACACAAAGAAAGTAAACCAAATTTATTATCATCCTACTCAATATTTAAATTAATTTATTTGACTATCTCCTTTCAGACATTTTAGTACAGCTAAAATTGATGATACAAATGTTATGACAAAATGACTCAGTGTTGAGCATTATCTAGATAAATAATTAATTATCTTTTATCTTATCTAGATAATAAACAAAATTAGTTATCTGATGAATTATCTTAGATGAATTATTGAGTTACCTAATTCATCTAGATAAATAAATATATTTATTCAAAAAATTCGAAAAATTGAACTTGAAAGTCTTAAAATATTAAATTCCTATTAAATTAATAAATCATCCTTGCACAAATACAGTACAATAACAAAGTAATAGGTAATAATTTTCCATGCCACTTTTATGTTATTTCTAAATTCTAATTATCCCGATTTATACGGGCTACGGCCGAATATTATGTTGCAAACTTGCAACGTTGTGTCGTCGACTCGTCGTCCGTCGACTGCCGTGTACACCATAATCCAAAGTCCATAATTTATTATTGAGGATAATAATAATTAATATGTGCACAAGAGTACAAGACCACACTACACAATACCTACACAAACAGGCACAATAACACATCAATGATATTTTGAATAGCTCGCATATAACTGATTTATATTGTATAATATTATATTCTTATAATCTTGTGTGTTCAATTTTAAATTTCTAAATATAGGTAATATAAATTAATGTAGATTTCCCAAAATGGTATAGTTATATAATGATATTATAAATGTTATTGTATGGTTTTATATTAATAAATCCATAATATATTATATCATATAAAGCTATAATAGTACCTTATATTCTATATTTGAATATTTCTTTAACAGTCAGACAGTGGGTACAAATTCAATATACGTCTATATCTAGTATCTACATATGGCAAGTCGCTGACTGGCAATTTTCAGTTGCGCGATAGTTGCGCAATAGTTTAATTGCATGGGTGACTTCCACAGTGATATATGACAATCAGCTCACATGCAACTAATCAGTTTGACCAACTAATTAGTTTGTGTTTTGCCACAAATCGTTCGATTGCGTGATTACATGTAATTGTTTTGTGTCATTATCTTTTAACGGGTCTCAGCTCACTTGTCATCAAACAGTTGCGAGGTTCACGTTTCCGCTTTTTTTAAAAAAAAATTAACACTGCAAAGTGCAAACATGAACGAAAGTGAAGTCCAGCAAGGTAATTATTAAAAATATTTTACTAATTACTACCTATCTATCTAATCTATTACATGTTAAAAAAAAATAGAAATTGTCTGCTTTGCATAAAAATACTTATTTATAATAATGTTAACAATTAATAATCGATATTATTTTGTCATAATGCTTAGTTAGAATATAAATATTAATATTAATACTGTGTGTTATATTATTATTATACATTATTATTAGTGATGGGTTGAACAGTTCGGTATGAAATTCGAACTCGGCTTGCAAAAATGCCTCGATTGTTCAAAGACCAAACATAATATTTTGTAAAATTCTTCAAAAGTTATTTAAAAAAAATGTATAATGACTATTTACTATTTAGAAATAATAATATAATAATACTATTTAGAGGCCGTAAATCATTTAATTAAAATAATTAATTACCAATAATTGCTATTTTTGTTTTTATCATATTTATTGTAACGGGAAAAATCTATTTTGGGTAAGGCCATGGTAATATTCCGATACCGCGGCTGTATTGTTGATAAAAACCTAATTTCGATATATATTCTATATTTCTACAATAGGTAATACAAAAACTCAAAATATAATTGGTATTATGGTTGATTTCATTTTCACATGCTAAAAATGTTGAGTTTGAGTTAAAATGATTCTAGGTTCGGTTCGGTCGGTTTGGTTAGATTTAAAAAATCAGGGTTTGACCCATCACTAATGAGGTATATTATAATTTTACATTTATGTAATATATTATGTGTTATTATATTTGAACTGAAGAGGCAGAAGCTGATATCTGCCAAACTATCGATTTTGGGGTTTTTATGGTATATGAAAGTAATAGGTCAATATATATTGTTGTGATAAAATATGATATCATTAGAACGGTTAGTTTTACTTTTATAAGCATTATACAAATTAACTATCTATACAGAACACAGAATTTGATTGTGGCAGATTATGATAAACCATTTATCAGATTTTGCCACAAATATTATTATGTGTCAAAACATGATAATTTCTATAAATAGCAGATATCATGTGATAGTCATTACAGTTAACAAAATGCATTTTGAATTTTTATATTCTAGAATTTGTTAATGATGGTGATTGGGTAGAAAGATTTATTCAAGCAGTTCAAAGTAGACCTCCAATATATAACACAAAACTTTCAGAGCATTCAGACCGGAACTTAATTTTGCGACTTTGGAGTGAAATATTTGAAACAATGATTCCTACGTGGCAAGCAATGACTTCAAGTGAAAAATCGTTAAAAGGTAATGTAACAAAACAAAGTAACTATTAATAATTAAAATTTTGAGAATTTTATTGTATTTTATAGTTATATTTTCCAAAAAAATTAATTAATATTACATATAAAATTATTATTAATACTTAATGATCTATTGAAACTTGAACTGTTCAAATTTTTTCATACTGCCAAGGAATTGATCCCCCGGGTGAAGTGAAATATTTCACGAAATATTCTCTTGTCGTTGTACCAATGTGATTGCCACGCACATTCGTTGGGTTCATTTCTGTCAGGAGGCATTCATACAGTGTATCTTCAAATCTTACACCGTCTCTTTGGCGTACATAGTTATGAAGAATGCAGCAAGCCTGAATAATTGCGTCACAAAATGAAAGGTTCACATCTAATGCTCTATGAAGTATTCGCCATTTGTTGGACATGATGCCAAATGCGCACTCGACCATTCTTCTGGCCCTAGTGAGCCGATAGTTATAAATTTTTTTTTCTATAGTTAAATTCCGTCGCCCAAATGGCCGTTGTACACGATCTGATAATGCAAATGCTTCATCCGCAACAAAAATAAAGGGCATTGGAACACCTGTGTCATCGTTTGGTAGTGGCTGATTAGGTGGTATGTTAAGTTTACCTTGGTTTAGTTTTTTACCAAAATTTGATCTTTCAAACACATGTGAATCACTAGCACTACCATATGATCCAATGTAAACTGACGTAAAACAATATTCCGCATCTACAACAGCCATAAGAACCACAGAAAAAAAATTTTTATAATTCATGAACTCTGAACCTGTACTACATGGTTTTTGAATGCGAATGTGTTTGCCATCTATTACCCCCAGGCAGTTTGGAAAATGTGTTGTTGCCGCAAATTTTTCTGCAATTTGCTGCCACATCCTTTCGGTTCTTTCAGGCATGTATTTTTCTTTAAGACACATCCATATCTTTTCACATGTGTCTTTAACAATTGTTCTAATTGTTGTCCCCCCAATTAAAAACTCGAAGTATAAAGTTCTAAAACTGTTTCCTGTTGCAAGGTACCTATGGAAAATTCGAAAATAGTAAATATATGTATGGAATAATACATTGATAAAAACAACATTGAAAACAAATATATTGTTATTTATAAAACCACTCAAGGTTTTATTGTTTTTTTTTATTTCGTTCACAGGAAAAGAACTGCAAAATAAATGGAGAAACTTGAGAACATGTTTTAGAAGAGAACTAAGCAAACAAAAACATGGAAAATCCGGTCAAGCTGCTACTAAACGTCGAAAATACGTGTTTTTTGACCAGTTATTATTCCTCCTTCCGACAATGGAAGATCGACCAACCGTCTCGGATTGTAGCCCAAGTGATATAAATGAAGACCAAATAGGAAGTGAAGACGATTCTGAAGTAGTAAAAGAAACAAATATATCTGTTGATGACTCCCCTGTAAACACACTTCAAGCTCAAAAATCAGCAAGCCATGGCAAATCAGTAGCAAAAAAAAATCTGAGTTATGAGGAATCTCTGTTAAACATTTTAAAGGAAAAGAAGGAAGAAGTTATTGATGAAGATAAATCTTTTCTTTTATCATTAGTGCCAGCATTTAAGAAATTGACGGATACTCAAAAAATGGATGCAAAAATGGAGTTTCTTTCCACATTAAAACGTATTACTCTTTCAAGACCAGAAGCGTCTCACAATGGGCCTCTTGGCCACGGTACCAGTTCAAACTACGGATTTCATGGATTAACTGGAAATCAATTTTCACATCAAAATCAACAACGTAATTTTCAAAATTTCAACACAGGAAACTACTCTTCTGGATCGTCGACTCCTAACACAGTTCCAAGTTGTAGCGGTTATGAATCCACTACGCCCCTGCAGTTTGATTTTGAAGATATGCATACATTATAATTTTAGCAGTCTATGAATTTAGTATTTAGTTAAAAAGTACAAATGTTTTGTTAAAAGTATTAAGTTTTTGTTAAATAACTATTAAGTTTTTTTTTAAGTACAAATTTTTTGTTAAAAGTATCAAGTTTTAGTTAAATAACTATTAAGTTTTTTTTAAGTACAAATGTTTTGTTAAAAGTATTAAGTTTTTGTTAAATAACTATTAAGTTTTTTTTTAAGTACAAATTTTTTGTTAAAAGTATTAAGTTTTAGTTAAATAACTATTAAGTTTTTTTAAAGTACAAATTTTTTGTTAATAAACATTATTTCCTTACCTTAAGGTAACAGAAAGCCTTTCTTCAGGAGGGATCGCCTTTCTCCACTTTGAATCTTGATAAGTGATGGAAGGTCGTATCAAATTTAGAAGATCATCAAAACTTTTAACACTCATACGATAAAAATTAAAAAATTTCACCGGGTAAGACCGTAATTCATTGTGAAGTTTATAAAACTGTCCTTTCAATAATCGCTGTGAAGTTATAGGATGTACCCAATATTTCTTCTTCTTTTTTATTGTCTTCCTTCTTTTTAACTCGAGAGCACATACTGCAGCTATCTCGACAAAATCCATGATGCGACTAAACAATTCTTGTGCCTTGTGCGCGCTTCTAGTATGACACGATAGTTTAGTTGCAATTGTGAGCGCGGTCATGATCCAACTATTGCGCAACTATCGCGCAACTGAAAATTGCCAGTCAGCGACTAGCCTTAGTGTACACTGTTTATTATTAAATACGTATACTAGTTTTGAAATTGTTGATAAATCATAAATATACATTAATACCATTTCTACTAAAACGATAACAATTATTATTACCATATTCTTAATAATATCATATGGTCTCAGACCACAGACGACGAATGACAGTGTGAGTGTGCCGTGCGACAAAGTTGGTTACCGATAATTATTAATTTTTGTTTGGTATTGTGTTTACACTTTACTGTTTAGTTTCCTCAGTTTCGGTTTGAATTTTAAATTTAACATAATAGAAAAATTTGTCAATCGAAGCACAAAAAAACAAAAAATTGTGTGTGAAGACGATCCTGTACACAATTTGGAAACAATAGAAAAATCAAAATGTTACATATTTAATGGCAAGTTTTTCAAAATAATAAATGAAGAAGACAATGAAAAAAATAAAATATCCGCACAGTGCCAAAATTGTCCTAAAATCGTGCATGGTCATAAGGTATCTACTGGAAATTTTTTAAGTCACATCAAGGTAGGTACTTAAATAAAATAAATTTATTATTATCGAGACCTAAAATATGTCCAATTGCAGGGTAGGTACATACTACATAGGACATAGGTGCCTATAGTAGTTAGTACCTACACACTTTTAGTTCAATTAATAACGATGATAGATTTTGATAGGTACCTAAAACACCTGTGTTAGGCCCTATTAATAATTATTTGCCCTGAATGTCTTAATTTTTTTGACCAAGGTTTATATATATAATTGGTTAGGTATTTTAATATGTTGATAATTTTTTATTCAAATAGGTACATATTTATTTGAATAATTATCAAGATATAATTTTGCCCGACCGCGTATTATTATATAATAATATGTATTATTATAAATTTACTGTTATAGTTTAAACATTCACATTTGATGGAAAAAGTCAAAGCAGCTAAAACTGTTAAGAAAAATGTACAATCCATAAAAAAACAAGAAACCTTGCCGTTCTCGTATACAAATAAAATATCAAAACAAAAAGTGAGTATTTATTATATATGTATGATTTACACTAAACTATTTGATTTTACTTAATGATAATTTGTGTACCTTTCAAGTCACTTGGTAGTTCTATAATTGTTTTAATACCTATTTATTGATATTTTAATTTATACATTCTTATACAGAGTAATTTTAAATAGAAATTGTTCAAATATTATTTGTGTTTAATAATGTAATGAAAAAAGATTTTAAAATATTAAAAAAAAAATTTTTATCTATTTAAATAAAAAAATACCGATTTAGTTAACAGTTTTTTAACCGCGGTGTTGGAAATTGAAAGATAATTGAGATTTTTCTCCAAATGTGTGGTACATTTTCTTATCGAGTAGTGTAAAAAAATATAAATATAGATTAATATATTACTGTTCAGTAAATATTTTGAAATTATAGATGTATATTAATGGTTAAATACTCTGACACAAATAATTAATTCATGGTAAAAACCTAAAGATAATAATATATAGTATATCATGTTTTATGACTGAAAAGTAGATCAAATTGTGGTAAATTAATACCTACAGTTATTATAGATTTATTTTTTTTAAATATAAATATTATACTTTATACAGAACAATTAGGTTTACCTATATTTTGCTTTTTTTAAATTTTTTTTGTATTTTTTGTAACTGTAAGTTATTTAATATTTCATTTTCCAGATAACTGACTTAACCTTTGCATATATTGTGGAAGAAATGAGGCCATTAGTGACAAGCGAAAAACCAGCATTCAAAACACCTCATAAAAGGCTTATGCGGCCTTGGCGATACAACTTCATTACCAGATCGTAGAGTCATGTCTAATGAGTTAAATAATAAGTACACATCATACATAACATGTTAACTGATTTAATAGCTAAACAAAATTTTATATGTACAACGGCTGATATTTGGTCTTGCAATAACAAAAGTTATTTGGGTATGACTGGTCATTTCATTGATGAGCATACCTACATTAGACATTCATACATTCTTGTTTGTAGAAGGATTAAAGGAAGTCATACATTTTTAAATATAACAGAGATAATGAATGAAATAACTCATACATATAATATCCAGAACTCTAAAATATCACATACCGTAACAGATAACGCTAGCAATTTCGGCAAGGCATTCAGAACATACTCTTTAAAATCTATTGGTGTGGAGTTTTCAAACATTGGTAATGATAACTGGTTTGCTGATGAATCTATATGTGATGATCCTAATACTGGGGTAGAAATTGATAATTCTAGTACAGATTTTGATACTGTAGATTTCTCCACATTGTTTTTGAATTCTGATGATATGGAAAGTGATGAAATATGCTTACCAGATCATATAACATGCAGTTCTGCACATACTCTTAGCTTGATTGCAACTGTTGATGTAGACAAAATTTCTGATCAGTCTTATAAATTAACTTCTAAAAATGCTTTTAATAAATTATGTAGTTTTTGGAATCTTTTAAGTCGTAGTACAGTGGCCTCAGACAAGGTATATGATATCTGCGATTGCAAATTTCCTGTACCTATTGTAACTAGGTGGAATTCCTCATTTGACGCTGTAAAAAAAATAATTGCACATAAAGAAACAGTAAAATCTTCATTTACTGAATTGAAACTTGAACAACTAACAAAAAAAAATTGGGTATTTTTAGAAGAATACTGTGCAGTTATGGAACCGCTTGCCATTTCACTTGACAAATCACAAGCTGAAAAATCTTGTTTTCTAGGATATGTTGCACCTACTATAATATCGTTAAAACTTTTATTAATTCAACAGACAAATTTAATATATTGCAGACATTTAGCGTTATCAATTATTAAAAGCCTAGAAAAAACATTATGACCGTCATAAACATGGCAATTTTGAAGATATCAACAAACTGTAAAGATCAAAGTTGTTCAGAAAAAATAAAGAAATCGAAATCCGGTCTCCAAAATAGTGGTTGCTATTTAAGAAATTTTTATTTTACTGCGCATGCGCTGATAAAAAAAAAAAAAAATTTGAATTTATTAAAAAAATATGTATTTATAAGTCCTATAATATGCAGTATAAAAACCCCGAATCAAATTCAAGGTCATACGATCGAAATATTTCCTGTTACCTTTAAAATTGAACACACGGTATTTGATTTAGAAAACATAAAAGGTAAGCCATATATCATTGCTTCAATATCTCATACTTGGTTTAAACTTTCATGGATACCTGGTCGATATTTAACTTTCTGTAAAAATTTATTTTTGTCTGAATGCAATTTCATAAACTCATTAACCAATTCAGATTCTAATTCCGTTGAAAATGATTCTGCTGGTAGTGATGAAGAATTTTATGGTATTTTAACACAAAGAAAATATTCACTTGATCGTTCGGCTTCTGATATTGTACAGTTAAATTTAAATAGTACTAATGAAGTAACTGTACAAGCACTATCTTATTTAGATTCTAAAAATAAAGACCTTGACATGTTAAACACATTCCCAGTTGTCAAAAAGGTCTTTTTTAAATATAATACAACTCTCCCGTCATCAGCACCAGTAGAAAGCCTATTTAGTAGTGGATCTCAAATCTTAACTCCGAGAAGAAACAGGCTTCAGGATAAGACTTTTGAAATGTTTTTGTGTTGTAGGTGCTTAATGCTTAATGAAATAATTCAATAATTGTTAACAATGTTAATATGTAAAATATATCATAATTTTTTTTTATATTTTATAAAGTTTATGTTTTTTTTTCCAATATTTTACTATCATATGTATTAACTATATAGTATTATTTCAATTGTAATGTTATGTTTTAAAAAATTATAATATAACTACAAAGATAATGTACTTAATTAAAACTAAATATTTATAAGGTAATTATTACTTATTTCCTATTCATAAATGTACAGTGTTTTTTTCAATTTATACTGAAGGTACAATGTTTTTTTTTTCAATATTTTATTATGATGTATATTTACTATTTTATATATTTTAGAATATAATTATGTGTTAACCATTATTTGTATAACAAATTACATTTTTATGTTTAATAATTAATTACTATTATTTTAAAATATATTAATGAATTGTTTTATAAAATTATAATACACCTAGGTACAAAGAATGTATTTTTTTTAAAACTAAGTACTTATTATTTATTACTTATTTTCCATACATAAATGTACCCAATGGTCAATGGCAGATCTAGGATTTTTTTTTTTGGAGGGGGGTGGGTATATTAAAATAATTTTATCTTTTTTTTATCCAGATAAATAGTGTTTTATCTTTTATCTTTATCTAGATAATTTAGATTTTAACTATCTTCTATCTTTATCTAGATAAATTGTATCCAATTATCTTTTATCTTTATCTAGATAAATTTTTAGTTATCTTTGCGCAACACATTCTGAATGTGGCATGTTAAATAGAAACATTGAAATTGATGATAGAAGGTAAAATATTATTTGAACAAAAATTGATTTATACTAGGAATGCACCAAAATAGTTGAGCTTTTGTATTTTATTATAAAGGGCATTAAAACAAGTTTAAATTAAAATTAAAATTTGATATATTTATCTCATTTTAAACTAAATTTACTTAATTATTGTTGTGTTTTCAGTCTAAATAGTGTGAATCAATGTGAACAAAGCAAAAGATGTAATACAATATAGTCATATGCAGCTTTGTGATGTTGTTACTATACCAGATGATCATATTAACCACACGCTTTTTTCACAAAATGTTCAATCAGTGCAGTGGCGTAGCAAGGGTATGGCGAACCCGTTTCCGCCAAATTAAAAAAAGGTTCAATTCCCGTTTCCGCCAATCTACCTGTTATGGTAAAATTATTATAATATTGGAGTATTATGCATATATTAAGCCTGTCAACAATTAAATTGATAAATTAAAATAGTAAAAATAAATATAAAATAATCACAATAATTATAAAAACATAATCACATTATCAAGCTATTAAATTATTTTTAAGGAATATTTGAGATGAGAACATTGTATATTGATAAATATATTATACTCAAATAAAAAATACATACTATTTTGTCATACCTAGTTTTATTATAAATACAAAAATTAAAATAATTAAAAAGTCATAATATTTTGTTAATTTATTTAATTTAATTGAATGCAACACACTTTACGTACGAATAAGGCGATATTAGTTTATTTTTAAAATCAGTTATAGACTTACTAGTCCTAGCACATTTTAGCAAAGTTGGTTTATTTTTCGGTGTATTCGGAATATTTAAATTTCCACTATTTATTTTAATGTAAGTGTCCGTCTGGACATTTTCAACCAAAATTTTTAAAAATATACTTATATTTGGGTATGATTTGTAGAACTGTTGATTAAAGTGTGAATGAAATGATTCATAATTGTTTGTTGTTTGAGATAAACTCATACATGCCCATATTTTTTAGGAAATTTTAGTGTATATAAGTTTCTAATAAATAATCAGTATACTGGGAATAATTATCCCAAGTTAAAACTTAAATATTCCTTAAAAATAATATGCATAATACTCCAAGTATTATGGAATATATTATAATAATTTGACCATAGCAGGTAGATTGGCGGAAACGGGCGATGGCGGAATCGGTCATTTCAAATGTTGGCGGAAACGGTACATGCCCCCGGCCGCACACCAAAAGAGCAAAACTTTGTTAAGCAGCATTAGTATTTTTTGTTTTAGTCAACTAAAAACCATTTGTTTTATATATGCGCATATCAGTTAGTCAAGTCAAGGCAAGACAAGACTAGACAAACATAAAAAATACGCAAACAGTTACCAAAATGTCATCTGACGAAGAGGTTGCAGTTCGTTTGTGGTACACTCTACAAGAGTGAGAAAAAAAAAATGGGTTCGTCCATTAAATCAGAAACGTATAACTCATAATGTGATATTTTCTTTATTATGTGAATTACGTGCTCATGGAAGTGAATTTAAAAATTACACATGTGTTAATATTGATACTTTTGACTTTATTTTACAACAAATACAAGTAGAAATTAGAAAACAGGATATTCATTTTAGGAAAAGTATTTCTCCTGAAGAAAGACTGTTGCTTACATTAAGGTAAGAAATAGCATTTTTTGTATTCATAATTGAAATATTTATAACAAATGCGAACATGATATACATATAATATTACTGAAAAAAATTAATACATATGGTTATTAGCAAGGCTGGGCATTAACGAGTTAATAAGTTAAAGTTAAGTTAAAAAGTTAAGTTACTTTTAACTAAGTTAAATAACGAGTTACTTTTTTTTTAAAAGTAACTTCTAACTTAACGATTTACATTTTTCCCCAAGTTATTCAGTAACTTAACGAGTTAATTAATTGTATTGGCACGTTAAGTTAATTTTTTCCTAAACCACATATTATTTAAAATTAATTCAATTTTGTAAAATTAATTACATAAAAAAAAACCCCGAAATATTAAATATATTTTATTAAATAATAATTTATAATAATAGTAAGTTTTTATATTGCATATTCACAGAAAATATTTTATAACTATATTATAGAGGGAAATATCATAGGGGTAACCGCATCAAAGAAAAATATAACAATTTACTCAGTACCTAACCTATACCTAATCATTATTAATATTATTACTTATTATTATATTTTTATTCATTCATAGAATTACGATGATAACTTGGCCCGTCGATGTAAATAATACCCGTAGTAGTGTGGTATTTACTATTTACCTAATTAAAGTATAATACACAAAATTAATATAAGTACCTACAGTAACTAATTTTATTACAAACGTTTATTCAAATATTGTAAGACATTTTTTGATTTACTGAATTATTATGTTATTTGTTAGCTTTAAAAAAGGTAGGTAGGTAAGTATAATTGTTAATTTTATTTTAAAAAAAAAAGTAACTTATTTTTAACTAAGTTAAGTTACTTTTATTTTCTAATTAACTTGTAACTTTTACAAGTTAAAAAAAAATGAAGTTAACTTTTAACTTTAAGCTTAACTTACATTTTTCTATATTAACTTAACTTAACGAGTTAAAAAAAATAGTTAACTTGCCCAGCCTTGGTTATTAGAATGAATTATTACTGTTCCCTGGTGAAGGTACTTCTGAAGCAAAATTTTGATAAAATGCATTGACATTCTGTTCACAAATTTGTCTTGCAGTATATGGATATGAATTAATGTTATTTTGCAACGATACCCTCTGGGTATATTGTTCTTGTTCATCGAGATAATTGTTTAATGTTGTTATCATATCATTTTTAAGCCGACGTTGATTTTTTTCGTTGAGCTTATTATAATCCACGTTTTTTCCACTTACTTTTACAAATTGATACTAAAACAAATACAATTTTCTTTTTAGTTTTTTGTCCTCTGGAGAACGTTTTCAACGCTTGCATTATAATCTGCGAGTAGGAGATACTACAGCAGGTAAAATTGTTAATGAAATGTGTAAAGGAATATGGAAACTCCTATCACCACAATTTATGCCTTTGCCAACTACTGGAGATTGGTTAAAAATTTCAAATGGATTTGAAAAATATTGGGATTTTTCAAATTGTGTCGGCGCCATCGATGGTAAGCATATAGAAATACAATGTCCACCAAATTCAGGATCCGGATTTTTTAATTACAAAGGACACCATTCTATAGTTTAGTTATAAGCAGTAGTTGATGCTAATACTAAATTTATATTTATTGATGTTGGGGATTTTGGTCGTAATAGTGATGGAGGTGTTCTTAAGGAATCAAATTTTGGAAAATTACTAGAAGCTAATAAATTGCTTTTTCCTTAAGCCAAGAAAAATAAATAAAGATTTAGAGTATGAATTTCCATTTGTTTTTGTCGCGGACGAAGCGTATCCTTTAAAAGCCAATTTAATGAAACTATTTGCACGTAGACAACTTACAAATTTAAAGCGAATTTATAACTACCGGCAATCACGAACGAGGAGAATTGTGGAGTGTGCTTTTGGCATACTAACAAAACAGTTTAATGTATTTGAGAATAAAATGTTGGTGCAGCCTGATAGAGCTACAATTATTATTGCACAGGCTGCATGTTGACGCGGTCCCGCGCAATATCTGTTTGAATTCAGCCATTCAGCATTTCAATAATATTAAAATATAAGTAGTTTGAATGCACGAATTAGATAGACATTTTTCACGAGTATTGCAGTAAATTTAACTATTATAGCTAAGAGTTTTAGTAGGAGCTTGGTGTATCGATTGTTTATGACAATGTCGTTACATACGTAATAAGGTAAGTAATAATAAGTAACGCTGTGGCTAGAGACCCGGACACCGGGTATATAATGCGTAAATGTTAAATCCCCGGACATGATGTGCGCATGCGTTGATTAAAATCAATTTAATTGATATCGAATACCTCGTAAATTTGAATAATTGATTTTTATATATTAATTAATAATTTGAATATGAATTCAAATGTTATGTTAATGTGTACTTTAATTCCCACAAAAATACAATTTCTATATATTTTTATAAATTATAATATGTTTTATTATATAGTAAGATATAGAGTATGATGAAATACATACTCTACAGTCTACAGTCTATTTATATTTGAAACTGGAAAATGTGAACTGGTTTTGATGAACATTTGATTATATCACATTTTCTTTATTTTTATGGCTGGTTTTTTTTTTTTTTGTTTTATTTTTGTATTTAACAGTAAAAGGCGAATAACTGTTATTAAAAATTTTAAGTGTTAGTGGTTAATATATAAAAATCAATTATTCAAATTTACGCGGTATTCGATATCAATTAAATTGATTTAAATCTGATAACTGATAACATTGATAACGCCTCGCCGAAATTACAAGTCCCCGCGCATGTGCACATCATGTCCGGGGATATAACATTTACGCATTATATACCCGGTGTCCAGTGCCGCATTTAGACATTTTGTGCTGCGGTGCAAAAAAAATTTGGCGCCCCCGTATGAGGCCTAACCCCATATATGGGAAATATGGAGGATAAATTCTCATGAACCTTTTAGATTTTGAGCAAAGAAAAGAATATTGTTTTACAATAATGTGTTTTTTTTAAAAATATTGTTTAATATTTTCATGAACACTCCCCCCCCCGCCCCCCATAGATACAATTGAGTGTATTCCACTTGAGTCCTGCTTATAATTTACATCATATGTTTTTTTTTTTTTTTACATATTTAGGTATTTACTTCATGGATCATATTAATATAAACTATGTGCAAACTTATGGTTTATTTTTTTAAAAATAAGTACAAATATTAATAAGAACAATATAAAAATATAATAAAATATTTGTTTAGGTACCTAAATTTTTCTTCTACTTTGTAGTGTAGCAAATTCATTGATAATATCATCAAATTCAATTTTAGCTGTTACATCAAATTCTATATTCATAATAGCTAAATCACTGAGTCTCTCTGCTGAGATACAAGACCTCAGATATGTTTTGACACGTTTTAAACATGAGAATGACCGTTCGGTCAAGCAATTACTTACAGGAGTACATAATAGCATTCTGAGAGATACATCTATATAAGGGTACATTCCTATTAAATCATTTTTTCTCAAAACACCACACATATCCTGGATAGTCTTAGGAGCCTCGTCACCGATACTTAATAAGTGGCTCCTAAAATGAACACATTCATTAGCAAATAAAGTACTGAGATCATCTTTATATTCATTTTGTAGTATTTCAGCATTCTTTCGGACTTTAATTGATGTCATCTCTGTTAATTTGAAAAAGAAGTTGTAATTTTTAAGTAGATTTTCATATTTTTCATTTCTTTTTTCTAGTTGTGACCGCAGTTGATCAAGTACAACAAAATAAGTTTTCACTTTAAAATCAGAGTATTCAACTGTTGTTTCTTTAGATGGCCCTTCATCAAAAAATTGTTTTCTTATTTGTAATCAATTGGTACAGGATTGAAACTGCTTAATTTTACTTTTTTCAATTGCACATTGTTTAAAATACTCATAGTTTTTATCAGATCGTAAATCAATGATATATGTTATTAATGATTTATACAATTCACACACTACACCCAAATCGATATTGACAGCTTGTAATTTCTTGCTCGTTAAGTTGAATCGGTGTAATATTTGACCCCAGAATATAGATAGGAATGCAGTTTCTAAATTATTTAACTTGTTGAGAATTCCACTAGCTTCATTTCGAGTAAGTGTTTTCTCAGTATCATCATTATTTATTAAATTTAATGCATTAATAATTAAAGACCAGTTTTTGTTCAGAGATTGGCAAGCGTTATCTCTAGCAGACCATCTTGTTTCTGAAAGTCCCTTAACAGAAGCGTTTAGAACTTTCCAGCGGTGAGTAGAAGCTGTGAAAAACGTGTAAACATTTTGAAGTAAATCGAAGAATAAAACGGCTTGAGTACAACAATCAACTGCATTAGTTCCAACCAGGTTAAGGGAATGCGCAGAGCATGGTACAAATTTTGCTAAGGGATTGGCTTCTTTTATTTTTGCTTGCAGTCCGGCGTAATACATTAGTTGTTTTAATTTCAAACAGCATAATACATTAATATTATATAATACCTACTGTTGTCTGTTATTAAAATAATTTACATTTTAAAAGTTCATTTTTCATTTTATTTTTATTAATTTTTTTATTTCCGACCACAAAATTTCGGCGCCCCCAAAATACTGGCGCCCCGGGCAGTTGTAGCCAGTGCCCCCCCCCTAAATGCGGCACTGGAGTCGAGTCTATTGATATAGAAAAATATTTAGCTTGTCGTATCTCCGTTACAATCGTACTAATGACTTTTTTTGCCATGATATCAATAATTTCGTCACACACCTTAGATGAAAGGTATGATGTTGTACCAGAGCCTTTGTTCCCATAACGCTTGATGTGTATATTTAGAAAAGGATCAAACTCAGCTAAAAGTTCTAAAGACATGATATAGTTTCCGCTATTTCTTAATCCAAATTTTTCCTCCGAACCTCTAAATGGCAGTCCACGTGCAGACAATGATCTTACAACAGCAACAACACGCCTCAAAACTTCATGCCAGTATTTAATTTCTTCTTCCATTTGAAGTACAAGTCTCTCGTCAATCCTACCACCAGCGTTCTTTCTCGCCAACAGTTTAGCACATGCAGATCTATGATCATCTGAGTTTTCATGTTCTTTCATTCTCTGACCTGCATTTTTCCAGTCGTTATATCCTTCATCATTTGATAAAGACCCCGATTTTTTAAACAGTTTACAAGGAGCGCAGAAAACAGTACCTTTGGTCTTTGAAAATATTAACCAAGGCCGAGGTTGTATTTCACCATTCGGTAATTTCCGACTGAAAAGTGATAGGGATAGAAATCTGGTAGTATCTGCATACTGACGTTTTGAAGATGAAAAATCAATGTCCATATTTTGTTTAACACCATTTAGAACTAAGTATTCAATTGTAGCATCATCCAGTACCCACTTGGCAGGATCATCGCTAATAGATATCTCGTTTTGAATGATAATATTTTCTGAAATTAAGTTTTGAGGTGACTTTTCTTTTTCAGATACTCTTTCTGGTTGATTGTCTTCACTACAATCATTAGATACTAATACATTTAAATTATTAGATCTAGAAGAGGCAAAGAACGAATCCATTTTAGGAACTTTACGAAGAAGCTCTTTTTCTTTCAGCAATTTCTCTAAATTCTTTTTTCTTTTTTGGAACCCACTCAATGGTTTGTTGGTATTAGACATTCTCACTCTTATTCTCAAAAGGTCTACCTTTAAATTATTCACCAAAAATACATTTAAAATTACTTCATATTTTATTGATTACCAATTTATTTACAATTTTAACAAGTTCAAAAAAACAATATTTTAATGAATTAAATATTGTTAAGATCTGCATATAAACACATATATTTATAATTTGTCCAGTTTATCTTAGCCTGTGACATTCGTTTAAATTTGAAAAAATATCCTACAATTTAACTTGTTATCATCGGCGTCCTCTAAAATAACATCATTTTGACCAAACTACACATACAATAGTGGCATCATATAAAATAGTAAAAAGCAAATAAAGTGGTAAAAAAAAATAAATAGTAAATAATAGTGGTCATTTTGGTCGATCAATTATTAATAATCAGTATTATTCAGCGTTTATAAAATAAAATTTAAATAAAACACAAATTAATTACTATAATCTTATTATTTTATTAATATATTATTATTATTAGTATATTATTACAGTATACATTGCTACTATAGTCTATAACGTACTATAATATAGTAGCAATAATGCAATATAGTTAGTATAAACTATAAACTGTAACGTATAAACCACTGAAGACGGGTTAATTTATAATTTACATTTGACATTAGTACCTACATTTTTTCAATAAAATAAACATTTTTAATCTCTGTTATTGTTTGAAACTAAATAGTCACGTCGGCTTAGATGAACTGGATATATTTAACTAACATGCTGACTTAAATATATCGTATAATTTTTAAGGTTAAAATCGTTTTGTAGGTACAACGTATGAGAATAAATTATTACTGATTTATATTATGAACAGCTATATTATTTTTTTTTTTTTTTTTATTAAATGAGCCACAACAACATAGATTATTGGCTGTTATTAAATTTTACATAGAAAGATAAAACGGAGGGAGAGTTATATAATTCAAGTTTGGGGTGCGAATGCGTATTTAGATTAAATTATATAATTTAGTTAGTTTTAAAAAAGTAAATATCTTTTGGATGTTGTCCGGATCCGGGCCGAGTGCTTCATAAAGATTGTCAGCTAGTTTGAGGTTGACTCTGACGTCGTTGTGTTCTAGACAGGAGCATATGATGTGCTTGACTGTAGGTGTTACTCCACAGGAGAGACATGGTTCGGGATTCGTTTTGGTCATTAGGTGTTTGTGGGTTAACCATGTGTTATATAACCAGCTATATTATTGTACTTACGTAATTTTTCAGTTGACACCAACACGGCAACACGATCGGAGTGTAAATGAAAATTAAATCGTAATAACTGATAATCGTACCCCTGGCTTTCAAAACAAATTATTTATAACTTTATGTACCATAGACTATTGGTTTTGATGTAAAGATAAAGATAACGCCGTGTACCAGCTGAACTGATTTTGCATGCGAGCTGGCGAGCGAGCGACGCGATAATAATTATTCACTATTTTAAGAATGTTAAGTGTTTACGGCTATACATTTATTTACGGGTTTCGGCTATAAATATAATCGAATAGAAACAAATAAACACTGATAAACACCACAAAATGTATTTATTTATGTTTATATACGGTTCCATAAAACTAAAACACAACATAATAATATTAATTTCTAAATTACTTCCTCTCAATAATATTCTATATTATACACGAACTTTTGTCCGTGTTAATCAATTTATGTGTGTGATACCTTTTTTTTTTGTGTGTGTTTCCCTGAGGGCCCCAGAAAGGCAAGGGCCCCTAGGCAGCTGCCTAGTTTGCCTAGGCGGAAGTTCGGCCCTGCCACTGCCCCGGCTCTCGCGGAAGGGACCCTCATTATCACCAGATAAATAATTACCAACCTCACTGTTGGAAGGAGCTGGCGAATCCTCCGGAAGGTGACGCTCCTCACATGGTCGACCGCTTCCCTCGTGACCCGTCCCTCAGGGGAGGCGAGAAGCTTGAAGGCGCTGTCAATGGCCGCAATATCAGAGTTTTCAGCCAGCCTCGTGATTCCGCAGCAGCCGCGCAGAGTGGAACCATAGATGTACTCATTCGAGGCCTCTTGCGGGAGGTTGAGCTTGACTTTGATTTCGGGCCGCAGGATGTCATTGATGGTCTTCCAATCCGTTTTCGTGAACGTTCCCATGCGCTGGAGGTGGACCGCAGAGGGGAAGAAAAAAGTTTTTAGCTCGTCAATCCTTTGCCACGGAGCTAACTTGCTCCTAGCAATCTTAAGTCCTAGCTCAGTAATGTCTGCGAGCGTAGACTTATGGGGATCACATGGAAGCCCACCTGAGCGCCAAGGAACACGGCAGCTTCGCCTTCTGCCAGCGGCTTCATAGGGGCCCCAAGGATTGTGAATACGCTCTCCCGCACGACAACGGGGTGTCGTCCAGAAAGATGGAGAGAGGCGCACTTGCTGGCATTAATTTTGAGCCCAAGGGGTTCCAGCCCGGCTCTCGCTTCATCCACCTTCAACTGAAGGGCAGGGGCACTGTCGGCGAGAAGACAAAGGTCACCGGCGAAAGCCAGGACCCAGTGGTCGGATTCCTGCCCCTGTAGCGCGGATACGATCGGATCAATCGCCATAATAAAGAGTAGTCCGCTCAGAGGGCATCCCTGACGAATGTCGGACAAAACAGGGATGTCAGGGGTCTTCCCCTCGGCCACAATAACAGAAGAAGTGGCGCCACTGTACAGGTCCCGGACGATATGGAGCAAACCCTCACCAACACCACAGTTCTCGATGGCGGTCTTCAGCGCCAAATGGGAGATTGCCCCGAATGCGTTGGACACGTCGAGCCACGCCACACATTTGTTGGAGCGGCCGGTCCTGGCCTTCTCCAGCTCGTGGTTCAACGTGTGGACGTGATCGAAAGCACCGTCCGCGGGGAGAAATCCCTTCTGGCATGGGCCTAGCGCAGCGTTGCTTACAAGCCATTCAGTGAGACGACCGGCAATGCACCCGGCGTATAGTTTATAGATGGTGCGGCACAGAGATATCGGCCTCCAGTTGCTCGGATCGCTCTAGTCAACCTTTTTATAAATTAAAACTATCACCGCTTTCTTCCAAGCCGGGGGGACACGGCGATGTATAATACAGATGTTGATAACTTCGGACAGTAGGCTGCACGACGGGTCAAGGCGTCTCCAATGTTGGTAGGTGAGGCCGTCGTCGCCTGGGGCCGTGTTTTTACATTTTTTCAGGGACTTCGCGACAACGCAGGGGAGAAATGCCCCATCGGGACGGGAGTGCGTCCTTCCGTGCAGGGGAAGACCGTGGCGTCGCAGGTGGAAGGAAACCAGACTCAAAGCCAGAAGCGATGCCAACATCTTGGCATCTGAACCAAGATTCGTTGGAATGTTTCTTTGGTGCTGCCAAAAGTGTTGGGTGTTCAAAACGTGTGAACCGTTGTGCGAATAACACGTGCCTGTTTGTGCGCTCCGTGATAAACGTGATTTAATTACAGTATAATTACTATATAGTTATAATAAATTATCTTGGATCTTTTCTCAATTTTATTTATGTTATTGTTATGGAAGGTCTCGATTCATCGGATAAACTAGTTAAAATTATTGAATCTATCAACGATATTAAAACTACTCAAAACAAGTTAATCACCTCAATTAATTCTTTTCGCGAAGACAGGAAGCTTATGGCTAAAAAAGTTGCTGATATTGATGGTAAGCTTGATTTTATATGTAAGCAGTTTGATGAGATTCTTGCTAACAATAACTCACTTGTCACTAAAATTGAACATCTGGAGTCTAAAGTATCTCAGCTTGAAGTTAGTAGTAGTAACTCAACTTCTTTAAATCAGGAACATATTTTCGCGGAGATTTCCGATCGCCAATCCAGAAGCCGCAATATAATTTTATTCAATATACCTGAAACTCCCAATCAACCTAACTATGATGATAAAAATTATGTTTCAAATATATTTAAGAAAATTGATCTATGCATTGAACTTATTAATATTATACGTTTAGATAAAACTACTAATAAGTGTCAGCCAATTCGAGCTACACTACCGAATCAACACGATGTATATGATGTTTTAAAAAACAAACGCAAACTTAGTAATTCGGTTGATTTTAAACTCATTAGTATATCTACTGATAGAACAATGCTACAACGAAAACACCTAAAAAGTGTTATTGATGAATTAAATGCTAGAAAAATTGCAGGTGAAACTGATCTCTTCATCAAATATGTAAATAATTTGCCTGTCGTCTCAAAAAACTAACAAAACCCAATGTTAATGTTGTATCAAATCAATTATATTTTTATTATCAGAATGTCCGTGGTATTAATACCAAACTTGATGTTCTTGCCCGCAATGTTGGATTAGTTGATTATGATATAATTGTTTTAACGGAAACCTGGCTACGGCAAGATGAACTCGGCCTCCTTCCAAATTATTCTATTTTTCGCTGTGATAGATGTACCGTAAACGATAATGATATAAGAGGAGGTGGTGTTCTAATTGCCATCAAAAACCATTATCATTGCAGTCAAATAACCATCCACAACAACAACATTGAGCAATTATTTGTAAAATTAACAATTGGGTCTTCTTTGTTTATAATTGGTGCTGTATATATTCCACCACACTCTAGTTTAAATGTATATAATAATCATACTGATATAGTTAATAATCTGTTATGTCAATATAGTAATTCTAAGATTATATTATTAGGAGATTATAATTTACCCGCTATTCAGTGGTCTACTGTGAGTGATGAAGTTGTTTCTCACTTTGGTAAAATTGAGGCTGACGCATTAGCTAATTCCTCATATCTTAATTTAAAACAATTTAATACAGTAAAAAATCACAAAAACTCAATTTTGGACTTAGTCTTGTCTAATTCAACTGATGTGTGTGTTTCCCGTGAGCAATCTACTTTAGTTCCAATTGATTACTCTTATCATCCAGCTCTACTAATTAGTATTCCTATCTTTGAAAATAATGAACCTTTGCACTATAACGATACTGTATACGATTACGTAAATTGTGATTATAATATTATAAGATCTTTATTAGCAATTATTAATTGGGAAGTCGTGTTAAAGGGTCTACACATTAATGATGCAGTTAATGTCTTTTATTACCATGTTTTTATAATTATTGATACTTACTGTAATAAGAAAACATATTTTACTAGTAAACATCCGATATGTTTTAGCTCGTTTTTAAGGGACTTAGTTTATAAGAAAAAAATTGCCCATATGCTATTCAAGAAAACTCCCTCACAATCAAATTACAAAAAATTTTCTAACTTAAGTGCTCATTGTAAATCTCGATCCAAATTAGATTATAATAATTTTATTCTTATAATGCAATCTTCTTTAAACTCTAATCCTAAACTATTTTGGAAATTTTTTAGTCAAAAAAAATCAAACTCAACCTTACCAAATACAATGTCTTATAACAATAATGTAATAAGTGGTGGTAAAGATATTGTTAATTGTTTTGCTAGTTATTTTTCAAGTGTATATGTAAATAATTTAATTACGCCAACATCTACAAATAAATTATCGTCAACTGTCTTAAATAATTTAGTTTATATTAACCTACATTCATGTGTAACGGGCTGTGACTACGTACATATTATAATAGTAATAATATATAAAATATTATATTATATTATGCTGTATTAAGTATAATACGCTTATAATATAATATATTATATTCAATAACAGATATAAATGCTGCAGAGGGCACGTAACCCGATAATAGTAATAATATAAGCGTCCGGGCGGCCACATCGATAAGAGTATAGAACGCGCACATTATCCATATTCTAGGAAATACGAAAAAGCCGTAAATAACAAAAATAGATAACTTTGAAAACATATAATCCCAATTAACATTATTTCGTAGAGGACGCCGAAATGACGTCAGGTGTACGCAGCTATGTACCATTTTTATACTAAAAATGCCATAGGAGGGATCTAATAGGAAAACCGACGAAATACGTCGATGGACAAGTGTCCATCAGACGAACACCAGCCAAGACGACGAGCACTAGCAGAACAGCCACAAAGTCACAACCCGTTTACCACTATTTTATAATTTAATTATTTGGACTTAGAATATTTTTCGTGTTAAATAAATACAAATAAACTATCATTATACCATCAACTTGTTATTTTAATTCAAAATACCATCAATATTGAGTTGAAGTGGTTGGTACGTTACACATGTACGCTGAACATTACCGACGCGACGTTCTAAATGAATTGGATATCATTAATAATAAAACAAGTCCAGGTCCAGATATGATATCAAATTGTTTCTTTATAGAATGTAAATTTGTTTTGTGTGTTCCGTTATTACACTTATTTAATTTATCTCTTTCTTCTGGTTACTTTCCTTCAGACTGGAAAATTAGCCATGATACACCAATAAAAAAAGGAAATGATTTGTCTAATATATTTAATTATCGGCCGATTTCCCTTATTTCTATTATTCCTAAAATATTTGAATCCTTAGTACCAAAAAAAATATATCCGGTACTTGCACCAGTAATAAATAATGATCAACATGGATTTATAAAGGGAAAATCAACGACTAATTTATTAATTTTTCAAAAATTTATTCTCGATGTTTTTGTTTCAGGATGCCAAGTAGACGTAATATATACTGATTTTTCTAAAGCCTTCGATAAAGTAACTCATTCCATTCTCTCTGAAAAACTTCATTCTATTGGAATTCGTGATCCAATTTTATCATGGTTAATTTCATATGTCACTAACAGAAAACAGATTGTCAAAGTTAAAAACTTTAGTTTGGAACCTTTCAATATTCCATCTGGCGTTCCACAAGGTTCTCATCTAGCTCCATTGCTTTTTATATTATTTATTAATGATTTACATTTTAATGACTCTCAAAAACTACTATTTGCCGATGATTTGAAACTATTTCGATTAATAAAGTCATCCTCAGATTCTATATTGTTACAGAACGACTTAAATCGCTTATCAGTTTGGTGTAAAAAAAAACAAATTACTGCTAAATGTTGATAAATGTAAAGTAATGACTTTCTCCAGGTCAAGTAATCCAGTTATTCATAATTATTATTTAGATAATGTTCTACTTAATCGGGTGGTTACACGACTGCATACACGACTTCGGACGGTTCTTATCGGGGCGACCTTTTTAATAACACGATTGCGAACGATTATAGTTTATCAGCGGACCCCCGAATATTACACTATTGCGGACACATGTTGCCAAATTTATAAATAATACTTCGATAATGTGGAAATTCTGAGCGTATTAAGTTTAGTATGCAGTTACAATTCATTTTTGTTAAATACTGCAGTAATAGCTGCAACCTCGTTGTATAATATAGTCTATATACCTAGTGTATATTGTGTTTTTAAACTATGGAAGACTTTCAAATTATTTTATCAGAACGTGGTAAAGAGTTAGTTCTACACAAAACAAACAAATATCGATTCAGGCGACAGCGGGAAGATGGAATTCTAAAATGGTTATCTACAAACAAAGTCTGTAGTACAAGTGTTTTGACGACATCAGATAAAAAATCGATTTGTGAATTTTCCGGCGAGCATATCTGCTCTGAAAACTCTGTACAAAAAATCGAGCGACAGATATTAAGGGAAAATTGTAAAAGAAAATGCGAAGAAGATTTATCTACTAAGCCGTTAAAAATGATAAGAACGGAACTATTAAATAATACAGTAACAGAGATAGTTAAAGAAGACATAAAAACTGTGAGGAAAACTATGTATGAGAAGAGACGAAAACATTACCCAACATTTCCGAAATCATTTGATGAAGCAATTGATCAACTAAAAAATTTGCACGAAGACGATTTTTTTCAATTTAAAGGTAATCAATTTGTCCATGTTCACGATGATAAAAATATTATTTGCTTAACAACTTCATCAAATATTAATTTACTCGCGGAGAGCACAGAGTTCTTTGCAGATGGGACGTTTGATTATGCACCTAGATTTTTTTTACAATTATATACTATTCACTGCTACAAAAATAGATTTTACGTACCACTCGTTTATTTCTTTTTGCCTGATAAATCAAAACAAACATATATTGAAATGTGGAGGTTTCTTTTGAAGATAAGTTTGAAACTTTCAAATCGTAGTTTTGACATCAAACAGTTACATTTGGATTTCGAAATTGGAGCACACGAGGCATTAAGAAATATATTTCCCGGTGCAATTATTGAAACTTGCAGATTTCATCTTGGCCAATCATGGTGGCGAAAGGTAACATATTTATACAATTTATAAAATCTCATCTGTTTTAAATTATTAAAACAATTTAATTAAATATAATTTATAATATAATTTAATATATTATTTTTCCACAAAGAGTACTAATAATAGTTTTATATTTAAAGATAAACGGAGGTTCGCAATTGCGTACAGCATATAATAATCAAAATGACGAACTTAGTAAATGGTTAAAGTTGTTTCTTGGTTTACCGTTTATACCATATCTGGAAGTTGAGGACGCATTTGTGGAGCTTATGACAGTATGTCCAAGCCCAGTAGGAAATTTATTTTCGGACTACGTCTTATCAAATTACATAGAACCTGATGCTTTATTTCCACCAAATCTGTGGGCGTCCAGACCAACGTTGAACCCAAGGTATATATTAATCATAATATTTAATTATAAGGTATATTAATTATAATATAATTTTTATTTAAGAACTACTAATGGAGCAGAAAGTTTTCACCGGACATATAATAGCCAGTTTCATAATACTCATCCTCCGATTCATTTAGTTATATCGATTTTAAAAGAAACTCAAGCCGACACTGAGACAATAATTTCATCAATAAACAAAGGTCGAAAAAAAATCGTGGCAAAAAAAGATTTAGATAGAATTAAATTAACTATTCAGAGCTATAATGATTATAAAAATCACCATAACATATTACAATATTTAAAAACGATTTCTTGTTATTAAAGAGGAAAAAAAATATAAATTTAAATGTTTATATTGAGGATGAGTACCTATTTGTTTTTTAATTTTTAACTTTTTTAAGTACTTTTGTAATTGTAGTTGCACTTATAGTATTTTAATTTATAGAAAACTTTAGTTTTTGATTTATAACTTATTTTTTTATTTATTTTAATTTTAATTTTATTTTATTTTAAACGCCATACAGCTTTTACAATACCGGGTGATTCTTTTATCAAACAACACTCATTATTTCAAAAAGTATAAATTTTTTTGAAGATATTTTTTTACATAGTTTCAAGTCGCTTATAAAACAACGTTTTTATTAAAAAATTATATTTTTAATTATTTTTTATCCTTATAATTTTTTAAGTTTTTTACTTTTTTGAATGACAACATAGGGTTTTAATTTTATATTCTAAAGTAGAATATTTTTCTTAGTATTTTGATACATGAAAATTGAATTTGGGGCGAGTAGTCTATGAGTTATAAGTATTTAAAGTTTAGACGAGCGGAGTGGAGTGGTTCGGGGTTACCCCGCGAAATGTTTGTCCACTTCACCACTCGTCTAAACTTTAAATACTTATAACTCATAAACATTATAACATATTTTTATGTATATACATATCTAAACATAACACATTGAATATCAATAAATTAAAATTATACAGTAGTACATAGTAGGCTCCTGAAAATTAAATTTAACGGAACAAAAACCTAAATTAGAAAAAATGTTTAACTAGTTTGACTATTAACTAAAGACATAGCTCTCCTTAAAGGATCATCATCCAAATAATTTTTTGACACTGAAGCAAGGTAGTAGGGGTCCCGAGAACGGGTTGTACCTGGAATGCGAAAACCTATTCTAGATAACAAGTCTGGTGAGTCAATTACACCAGAGACTAAACCATTTAAAAGTTTAATATCACTCATATTTCTTCTTTCGCTTAGGGTGGATAAATTGAGTGCTATTAAGACGGGTTTATAGTCATGGGGTTCATGATTAATGCCCATAAATCGAGAAACCATGCTTAAGAAACGATGCTGAACACGTTCAATTCGAATAATATCACATTTGGTCCTCGGAGACCATACCACAGAGCCATACTCTACAATTGATCTAACTAGAGTAGCATATAATATTAACAAACATTTTACAGACATGACCGACCCTGCATGTCACCTAATAAACCCTAATGATCGCAATGCTTTGCCTACTATCCAGTCAATATGAGGTGCAAATGATAACGTTGGAGTAAAAATAAAACCTAAATCTTCAACTTGGTTTATTCGCTGTAACATCACGTTATCAATAGAGTAATCATATTGAATAATTGAGTGACGTCTCGAAAAAGACATAGCTTTACATTTATGGATAGCCAGCTCTAACCCAACTGTATTACACCAATGGACTAACTTATTCAACGATTCTTGTAACAAAATAGCATCACTCTCAGATTGAACGCAATTAAATAATTTTACATCATCCGCAAATAATAGCATTTTGCTGTCAACAGATTCGCATAAAGTATTTATTATAATCGTATTAAATTTCGTAATTGTATTGTAATTGTGATAAATTAATTCTGGACTTTTAATGAATATGTACAGTAAGCACTTATAGTATTTTAATTTATAGAAAACTTTAGTTTTTGATTTATAACTTATTTTTATAATCGCACAACTTGGCAACGTTTCATTTAATTTCGACCGCAGTCGTGTCATTTTTTGGGTGCAACATAAGACCTTTTGTTATATAATAATCGTCCGCAATCGTGTTGCAAAAAAGGTAAAGCGTCCGCAATCGTGTTTCACCCGAAAATCTAGATTTAGGTTACGTTTAATTCTAATCTTACTTTCAATAAACACTATCTGAATATTTCTAAAAAATCGTCATCTATACTAGGATTTATTAGTAGGACATGAAAAGATTTTACTAATCCCTTTACTCTTAAAACATTATACTTTTCACTAGTACGCTCTATTTTAGAATATAATTCGGTTATCTGGTCGCCATCTGTAAATGCCCATATCCAATGCCTTGAAGGTATACAAAATCGCTTCCTTCGCTTTATGTCGTACAAATGCAATATTCCGCGTCAACGTCAAACACCATATAAGCCTTTGTTAGACACTTTAAATATGAATAGTCTTGCAACCAGGAGAAATATTATTGACTTAAAGTTCCTATATAAAGTGGTAAACGGTATCATTAATTCTAGTGAATTAGGTACTAAACTTTCTTAATTTCTATGTTCCTCAATGCCAAACAAGATCTACTTATACTTTTTATTCGCAACTACATAGAACTAATTATTTAGTAAATGTTCCTATTAATAGAATGATGAAATTAGCTAATGATACACATGTCGATTTATTTAATTTTAACTCAATTGAGTCTTTTTATAATTATATTCATAATTATTACTTGTGAATTATTTATCAATATTATAAACCTTTTTATGTAAATTACCGTTATTATTAATCTTACTAAATTATTCGCTATTTTAACTACTGTTATTATTAATCTTAATTAATTATTCTATATTTTGTATAAGTATTTATAATATGTCTTAATCTCACTCTGTTCACTTTTAGTCTCTTTCTAATTGTAAACATTTTTTGTTAATGTTTTGATTTAAAACTGTTACTGGGCGTTGCCCGTTTGAATTAATAAATAAATAAATAAAACACCGACTTGCAGTCTATTTATTTCATCATATACAACTTTACTTCTCAACAATTTGGTGTCCTCACATTCTCCAGGAGCAAACTGCGAAGATTTCAATGAAGACAGTCTGATGAGTTACAAAAAATGTATTTTCATTTCAACAAGAACATCCTAAACCAACTTTCACATCATTTAACTTCCCAGAAAACAAGTACCTGAATCTACTAATACTACTAAAGATTTAAGAGATTTGACGCATACCTACATTGCTGGATATATAATCAGAAAACTTAACAAGTGTGTTTTTAAAAACTGTGACACTTGCTTACAACAACTATGTAGTGATAAAGCTCTTTATGAGCATGCATTAATTGAAGCAAGAGAATATCAATCATCAAGACCATCTTTGAAATATCCAGCTGCTACTTTCAAATATCTAGTTCAAGACATAATTTCATACACCAGTAAAATACTGCCTTCAATATGTCATCACTCACAATTGAGACAATCACTAGTTGCAGACATATTAACAAAGTTCAATGTTGATATTCTTCATTGTTCTAAACATGAAACAGATTTAAATAAAAAAATAGTAAAGTGCATTGTAGAGTTAATAATTAATCATTGGTGTACAGAAGTAAATAGGATTCTAATGGGAAAACGCAAGATACGACTTCATGAAAATGACCCTATATTTTTATTTGCAAATACATGGTTTTTAAAACACTCAAAAAAAAATTGTTCAAGGTAAATATAGGTAACCTATTACCCTAAATTATGTTTTTAAATTATTGACTTTGAGTAGGTACTTGGACACATTTTTGTTTTATTATTATTATGTTGGACAGAATTATTATTATAATTGTATATAAACCAAATTATTAATTTTTTAGTTTTATATTTCATTCAAAATGTTTTTTCTTTTACCTATTGCTTATTATTAATAATACATTCATGTAGATAAAAATATGTAACTTATACATTTATTGTTATTATTTAATTGTATTTAATATTTTATATATTTTGTTCTGTAATTAACTGTACTTTTACCCTTGGCTGGTTGTATATATTATTATATTATCATTTTATTATTCCCATAATATTTTCAGTTTATATTTAATAATAAAGTGTTTTTATATTATATAAAATGTATTAAGTTTTGTTTAAATTATAATTTTTGGTTGTCGTTTATAATTCTTTAAAATACAGATAAATATTTCATTTTTAATTCAATTGTTTTTTTATTATAATACATAAACGTAATTGACTTAATTTTAAACTATCGATAATGATAACTATCGTCAATGATAATTATCGATAGTTGTGACCATCGATTGCGCGCTGTTTTAGTGTTATTATACAACCACCGGGAGTAGTTGTGACGGTACAACAATTTAACACAGGAGTGGCTTATCTATTTTATATACTTATCTATGGGTATATGGTGGTGGTAGTAAGGGGTAAGTTAAGGGAAAAAGAAAATTTTCACTTACCGGTGATTCCTGATTTCCAGTTGATGCGGTCCTGTGGGGTGCCGCGTGGATGATGTGGGTTGAGGAGGAAAAGAAAAAGAAAAAAAACACTGGTGCAGTTCAATTGATGTTTATACTGTAGATCCTATTATACCTTGTTAGAAGAATATAAACAAAATGAGTAGCGGTATCGGGTTGTCCGTCGGTTGCGGTGTGTTGTGAACGGAACTCGCGGGGACGTGCGCGGTGTCCGTGTATGCGGGTCGTTGAGAACTATAAAGTATAAACTATAGTGACTTATCCAGGCCGGTTCCTGGCGCGGGTGTCGCTCACCGGCGTCGATTGGCGGTTTGCTTGGGAAGCCACAGAGCGGCGTTCGCGTAAAGGCTATTTGAATTCAAACTGCCATTACGCGGGGCCGAGTCAAATATATTATACTTAAAAGTTGAAAGTACTTAAAGGAAAAAAAAGTATAAGCTAAATTCAAACTAAATCTATATTATTAATTATTATACATTTTTAATTTGTTGTACCTATTAATTAAATTGTTCAGTGGGTAACCTATATTCACTATTCAGCTCCTGTTTAGTTTCTTCTTTTAAGTTCTAATTCAATGATCATTGTTGTTTTTACATTATAAATAACAAGGTATGACTCTAAAGTCGAGAGAAAACTAGGACACTAGGTTAACAATGGAACGAAAATTGGAAATAGTTCTTTTTTTAGAGGAACTATATTAGGAACTTTCCCATCACTGGTCGTCGGCTGATCTTTAGTAAATCCGAAATTTGAACATTTTTAGGCTATCTTGTCGTATGCACTCTACTACCCAATTTATCTTTACTATCTTGACTTAATGCTAATAAAGATTAGCACTCTCTTTTACTGCATGATATAATTTTTGATCGTGTATTTAGTCATTGGCCGACAGTTCTTGGGTTTACACGGTTTTTATTTTCACTTTTCAATATGCTTGCAAAAGAATTTTATACTATAATTCAAAACGAAGAATCGGCTACTAATTTTTTAATTTCTAAAAAACTTTTAGTAAATGTAGAAAATGTATTGCGCGATAAATGTAGTAGTGAAATGAAATATTACATAAAAAAAGAACGCGGAAAAGAAAGAAAATTGTTGAGGTGTAAAAGGAAAGTGTGTCAAACCACTCAAAGTATAAGGTAAGGTACTATTTAATATTTCATATGTATAATATTAATTACCTATATATTTAGAAAGAACAATAGGTTTTGGACATACTTGTATAAAAATGGGCGTAATTATAGTGGATTAAGCATTGGAGCACAACTAGAATTAGTTTATTATTGGTGTCAAGATTTAAAGCAGTCCGCAATTATAACTTTAACCGGTAGATCAGCTCATACAGTGTGTGACTGGATGAACTTGTGTCGTGATGTACCTGTCAGAATATTTGAAAACCGCAATAAATTAGGAGGACCCGGAATAGTTATCCAAGTAGACGAGTGTTTGTAACGAGGATCAAGGAAAAATAATAAATGACGACTTCGACTTGGAGATTTACCATCCGAAAATCTTAACGTCGACGATGACTAGGAAAATATTGATCCTCTAGAAAATGGAGCAAGGAATTATTGTAATCCAAAAAAGAGACAAGGTTACATTACACAATATTATACAAAGAGAGGTCATTGCTGGGTCTACAATACATTCCGATGGCTGGTCAGGTTATAATGGACTTTCGGATCTCGGGTACAGTCACAATATTGTAAATCATAGCGAAAATTTTGTAAATCCAATATCAAAAGCACATACCCAAAGAATAGACAGTTTGTGGCGCCCATTGAGGCTAAAAATTGTAAAAAATATGTGTGGTACAACTCCAGAATTACTTCCAAGGTATAATATAATTATATATAATAATATAATAAATTATATAAATAAATATAATAAGTAAAACTATTACAGGTATCTCATTGAAACGTGGTGGAGAAGTTTGAACACGATTTGACACATTTGACGCGTTTCTGAGAGACATGGGACAAGTTTTTTAATTACCTTTATTATTATATTTATTTTATTTTTATTTTTTCTGATTATTTTTAAAAAAAGATGAGACCATGACGAACGGTCTTATATAAATATTTTATAGCATTTTATACAATACATTATAATTTATAAATGTTTGTAACATTTGATATGGTATAACACTTGATCCATTGATTAATTATTTATTGCATTTTACGTATGTTATTATTATTAATGTTATAGCCATACTTTTCTTGTTATTGTTATGCATGTCTTATAAGTAACAATATTCAAATATAATAAAATTATGAACAAAATAAAATACTTAAGTGTTAGTCCAAAGGCTTATTGAATTTTACTTAAAAAGAACTTCCCCCCTCTAGGTTACTAGAAATATAGTATAGTACTGCAAACATAATAATTTCGTTTCAGTGACCCATAGTTTTACACTAATACTATCTTTTGAATCTCGTTTCGTTGCATAATCTATGTTAAAATCACGTGCTATATTATATGAATCTTGACGTTCCAAGAGGCATGAACGATTAAAAGTATCTGGAGATATTTCAGCCTCACGAATAGCATCTAACACACGATTAAAAGTAACTCCCTCCTTTAGTTTTTCTAAGTACATTTATATTATTTTATAATAAAATATTAAATAAATATTACACTATTTTTGGGTATTTATGTTATCTTCAAAATCAGAGTTTAAAAAATAACATAGCCATACCTATAAAATTAAATATAAAACACCAAAGACTGATTAAAAGTATGCAGGTAGAATCAATTAAAATAATAATTGAATTAAATGGTATCAAATGGTCCCGAATATTATATTTAACTCATTGTTGATTAATACTTAAAATAAAAAGTAGCACTTACCGGCAATAATTGTTCTTGTCTCATCATCCAACCGAATTCGACCAATTTCTAGTTTATGCCCACAGTGAGTTTTCCAAAATGATGTGGACACTTTTCCATCAAATTTGGAAATAGTAACTTTTAGCAACGATGGACAGGCTCGTTCAGTTTTATTACTACCCATAGATTTGATTTCTCTAACATTGTTACCTTGTTTTCGGTAACTGTAAGAGCGATTGCTATAGTAAAATTGCCTTGTATTTCCATCACTTAATTCTGATGCAGCTCTATCAAGTATATACATTGTTGATGTCCGTTGTTCCATTTCTCGTTTCCAAGAATCAAATTCTGTAACTAAAAACCAAAGGGCAAATTATTCTCGTTTGATTTTTTTTGATTTTGTTAGTATCAATTTTATCATGGAACTTTTTGATAGGTACAGATAATGTTTTAGGGGTGGAAAAACTTTTTTGACATATTTCACATTATAGATCTTTCACGGTAGTACATCTGTGTCGTGAAATTTCAGACAATGTACGTACAGCAATTTACGCTGAAAAACTCTGCTGTTAAAATTGTCTCTTGTAATTTAAGACCGTACTTCTCTCTCTCTCTCTCTCTCTTGCTATAGATGGGTATAGAGCCTATATACTATAGACTACTGAACAGGTTTGTGTGGAGGCACACAAGCTCACAATTTACAATAATATGCATTATATTAATATAAGTATTTAAAATATACGTCTTAATTATACACATTTATATTAATACAGTAGGTTTCCGTATTCAGTGTAATACAATTGTAGACTTTAAAAGAAACCTACATATTGTCCATCACTTCATAGTACAAAACAATAGGGCTGTGGTTGACAGGCATCATTGTTGATTAAAAAACTTATAGTCTATTGATATAATATATTCTCATGTTCAACTAAAGAAATAAAATTATCATGTAAATGAATATATTTAATTTATATTATATATAAATTGTAATTCTATTAACCGTAGTCAGTTCAGACACAGCTACAGACTAATATTGTTATATTATTTAATATTACAAATTAGCAGCTAATACTGCAACTCTCTGTAAATCTTTTATATAAAAATCTCGTGTCACAGTGTTTGTCCGGAATGAACTCCGAAACTACTGGAACGATCTTGATGACATTTTTTACACCGTCTGTAATTTGGTCCAACTTAAAAGATAGGATAGTTTTTATCTCGATTAAGGCCCTCAATATTTTTGCATTGAAATAATTGTGAAAAAGAAAGTTATAGAATTTTCTAGAAAGATCCACAATGTTTAAAATAGGGAGTGATGTCGTATAAAATGTTCCCTAAAGCTAAGTTCTAGAAATGTCAACCTTCAAAGGTATAAAATGTACATCATTTATAAAATTATATTTGTTTATGTTATAAAATAAAGAACTTTGTAATTTACTCATTCATTGCAGACTTAATCCTGTGGGTTATTATTAGTGACATTGTATGAATATTAATTTGACATACTAAATAGTTTACTATACGCTATGATCTCCGAAATCACTAATAAAACTGCAAATAAAAATAATTAAAAATATTTTCTCATACATAATAACATTAATACACAGCTTATGAAAATGCCAAAAAACAAACTAATACGCGAGCAACGCCGTGTCTGGACAGCTAGTTATATTATTTTAATAGGTACACCAAATTTTATTATTATCACCTATAAGTTAAAAAATTAAAGCCAACCAAGTACCAACATTGTATATACAAAAAGTTATTTAAGCATACATCATAATCTGCTCCTAGTCCATTACCTAAGTCAAAACCTATTTTCACTCATCTAATGTAGACTAAAATTTGACCCAAACATTAATGCCAAATAATAATAATTAATAATTTCCCAGGTAACGGCATCAAGTCCTACCAAAACTGTTAAATATACAGCGTTCATATTGTATTAACTAGACTAAATATTATGCATTTTATTTATTGACATTAGCAGTACTTAACAAATTTAAATTCTAAAAAAGAAGTGCTTTATGTCTTGATACTATCATTTGTTAACTATAATATTTAGGCTGTTGATATATTCTACATTTTAACTACGTAGTATGTGAATTATTATAAAATCAAATAACAAGAAAATGCATTAAAAAATTATGTGTTTTATTAAATAAAACTGTTAATTTATGGCAAAATAAAGTTACAATATTCTATTGATACTTGATTACATAATATATTTTTTATAGTAGTAAATTTTATAAACCAAGCTAAAATTACCAAAATATATATTTTATGAATAATGTCGTGCCTATTTGAATGCACGGCGGACGCTTTATTTTAAATATAAAAACCGGGAATTATCATTTATTTGTTATAAACTTATATGCGCGTGATAAGGATGCCAAAAATCTGCTGCTGGGAAGCTCTCGTAGAATCAGGCCATTTTTTGTTTACATCTAAGTGCACAATCTGTTTTCATTTAATCTGTGTAGGTATGCTATCAACTTTGTGATACACAACTGTGTATTCTCCCACCACAAAAACTACGCCATCCATTCTCCGATATTCTCCGATATTGTTCTGTGATATTATATACCATTATTATTATTATTATTATTTCTGCTGGTGAGAACGACTTACGTCACAGTTCTTTGTGAAGTGCGGGAAGGGTGCGCGTTCTCAACCAATATTAGCAGGGGTACGACACTCTCACAATTCCTAATGCTATTTGAAAAAAGTGGGGACACGGCCTTGAACTCATGGGCACTGCCATTTTGTTATTTATGAGAATCAGCTGACGGCCCATATCATATATTTCAATAATTGATAGTTGATACTTGATACCATTGTGGCGAACCAGTGTTTCACCACATACTCCCTCCCTATGTCGGTCGCGCTCCCTGTGTTGGCAACACCGCTCGGCCCTCCGCGTCGTTCGCGACCGCGAAGTGTCGGGCGGCTGCCAACGGCCTCTCCGTCCGTAACCGCGAAACGGCTAACACGACGTCGCACACGAACACGCCTCGAGTTTATCGCGCCCTAACAGTTCGCTCGAGAAACCGCCATCTTTTCCGTCCATGTGCTCGCGTTACACGTCCTTGGTACTCAGCAAACGACCACGGGTCTCCCTCAAGTACGCGACGAGTAACACGCACTCCGCGACTGGACACCGTCCCCGCTGCTAGCGACCGGCATAGCCTCTGTGATTTTTATTTACTCTGTGATATTTATTTCCGACTAGTAATAATAAATATCTTTCTACGTTAAACCGTCTCAGAGCTCATTACTTCGTATATTGTATATGTTGGCCGCGTAAGTTGTACCATCCTTTTAAAACCTACGCGCGCCACACCATTATGATAACACAGAAATGATAATAAATTATATTATAATTTATAATTTATGTCGAACGTGAAATGCGAAAAATTATAAGTTAATAGTTGTTGTCGGGTAGCCGTAAGCCATATAGGCATAGAACGGTTAGGTTATAACTTAAAGTATTAAAACGCAAACAAACAACAAACCGTTTATTGTAAAAAAAAATCGTTCATAACAACACTCCTAAACCACCAGGTAATCATTTACAACTTCAACACTAAACCACCAGAGATCGACCACCAAGCAGAGTGTCGCTTCTGTATTGTTCTGTGATATTAGTTACGTTGATAGCATACCTATTTATTTTGTCATGCCTGTCAGTGGCGTAGCCAGGATTATGAAATGGGGGGTGTTTAAGTATAGATTAAAACCAAGTTTTTACAGTTTTCGTATATATAAATGAATTTAGGGTTCGGGACTTGACTTGTTGCACTAAATATTATCGAAATATGATGCAGTCAATTTGTCAAAATATTCTTAAATATATACTACATATTCTTATATACAATTTTGGTAATAAAAAACTAAAAAATAAGTAGGAATATAAATAATTTATACACGGGCTTACTAATTTTAGTACAGGTAGGTTATACCTATATTGATTAATGTGATGGACGGAGTACTCTATTGCATTTTTTGTACATTTTTAAACTATTGTGAAATAAATCAACTTGATTTTTAAAAATACTGGAATAAAATACTAGGTTAATAAATATGTAATAAAGAATAACGTGATATGAGAACACCGTAATAAACGAACACGTATATCTACTGATTTTCATTTCTTCGTACAATCTAGAATGTAGATGTCAGTTTTATTATAGTTTTAACACAATCTTGTTACAAAGAGACTTATGAAATCTTACATACCATAACTATACGAAAATATAGCAAACCGTATAGCCAAGCTCCACCAACAACTTTAACAGCCCTCCCAATCATTTACTAAATTTTTTTAATTCAATTTTATAATAGTATGGTTTTAGGTTTCGGCCTCCCCAAATCTCAAAATTAGAGCCTATTGTACCTCACCAAACATAATATTTTTAAAGATATTTTTCAATGTTATCCAAATATGATTTTTCCCGAAAATTGTATGTAAGTACCTACATTTAAGTTAGAAAAATGCAAAATATGAATAAATATGCGAAAATTCGCTCAAATGAACACTTTTCCTAAAATATGCAAATTCAAACTTTGTTTGATTAGCCATTTAAAAAATTTCATAAGACAAATTTATAACTTATCTAAAATAATGCGAGGAGTCCCAAACCCTATAAACAATATTTTTATTAGGGAGGAAAATGTCAATGGGGGGTGTTTAAACACCCAAACCCCCCCCCCCTGGCTACGCCACTGAATTGCCTGTTATAATGTGATTTAGACAAGTCATTTGGTAAGATAGTCACAGCTCGCTACAATATTATAAAAAATAAACTACAAAGCTAAAAACAATTTAAGATTTCTACTTTTAAAATGATGTACCTATACTTCAATCTCGTTTAACTAAAATAATAAACCATATTACTTAATATTATAAACGAACGAGTAAGTGAACTGAATTAAATTCATAATCACCTAGATAATTATTTACCATATAAAACACAAAAACAATAGTTAAAAACGAGGTTAAAATGTATTTAAATAAATCTAGGTAGGTACCTACTTATATAAAATTGTATATCTTAATAGATTATTATCATGGAAGAATTAAATAAAAATGACTCAAAGAATTAAGACCCATTTGAAGAAGCTGAAAGGAAAAAGGCCACCATTCAGCCACATCACAGTTTAAATTTTGATAAGACATATTTAAGTACTGTTTCATCAAAGTAATAGCACTACTGGTCGATGTTGTTTGGCTCTGCACACTTTTCACTCTACTTTGCAAAAAGCTCCAAAGATTTTCTGAGTCCTCTTAGACCTGTTCAGTAGGAACTTCACGTTCTAAAATAAAAAATAAGTATGATGTAAATTATAGATTTTGAATAGAATAATAGCGGTTACTTATATTTACTATCATATAAAAAATACTTACCATCATCTAAAGTATTATGTGTTAAACTTGCTATTTCCGATATAATGCTACTCTTAGCTTAAGATGCATTTTGTTCAACTCCAAAAGCAGCTTTTTTAAACCCCGGGTCTAAAAGGGTTGCACAAGAAAAATATGGAAATGGTGATTGTTCTTCAATCCCTTCAAACCGCCTATTTACTTGTGTCACCAAGTTAGATTTTATAAATCTTCCAACAGATGTTTTTGGACTTATAGAGCATAATGAAGTTTGTAATCCTAAATTTAGAATAATTAAATTATATAAATAAAATTCAACTTTTAAAAGTAAAACATTAACTACCTCGTATCAAAGGTACAACTCTTGATGTAGGATATTGCTCAGCAGATAGCTCAACTGTTAAGCTATTGAATGGTCGTAATAATGGTATAATGTCTTCAACAATAACCCATTCTTCAGGTGTAAGGTTTGAAGGAGCTTCTTTTAGTGATATCATGACAATTGTGAGGGGTTCTTTTAACTTCACCAGCCTCTCAAACATTATTAAAGTGCTGTTCCATCTTGTGCGAACATCTTGTTTGAGTTTCAAGATTTAGGTATAGCCCAGTTGTTTTTGTTTTTCCCCTAAGATTCTATTTCCAACTTCACTACTCTTAAAAAAACCTACAATACTTCGGCATTTTTTTAAGATCCGTTTCATTTTATCTGAATCGTGAAGTTAATTTATTTCTTCTCCTGCTGAATGTTCTTCACCGAGATATAGAGCTTGTTGAACTACAAGATTAAGTTTGTGGGCGGTACAAGGTATGTGCTGAATATCCATTAACCTGCTGACTTGATGTTAGACCCACCATCAGTAAAGATTGCCACTACTTTGTCTAGACTTCCCCAACTATTCAATTCACTGGTCATTATTTCAGCCAAATGAGCACCAGTATGACTGTGTTTTAATTTTTTTGTACACAGGACAACTGTCTTCAGTTTACTTTGTCCTTTTGGAAAAAAATGTGCAGTCATAGTTTTGAAAGAATCTGTATTAATTGATGTCCAGATATCAGTAGTAATGGCAATATAACTAGTATCATTTAAAAGAGTCTGAACCTTATTTCGGAAATTTGTATACATATTAGGTATTATAGTTCTATCAAGTGCCCTTCTGCTATGAATTTTATACCTGAAATGAGTTTTAATTTTTATAAAAAGTGTATAAAATTAATTTTTAATTTCTTATGTTATTTTATTTTCTGTTTAATAATAATATTATTTTCTTATATTTTCTAATTATGTATGATATACATATATGTATATAATTGTGTAAAACTGTAATGTTTAGTAATAAAGCTTAAAACAAAAAAAATTTGTACAACGTACATATCTATGATTTTATGATTTTTACTAACTTTGTTAAATGTTTTACTTATTAAATGTTTCTCTAATTTTATAATAATTGAAATACAAAAATGATGGTAATTTATATTTACCTAGAGTCCAATAACTTCACCATATTTTTAAGTCCTTCATTTTCCACAATTGATAAGGGTTGCAAGTCCTCTGCTATCATTCTCACAATTGCTTCGTAAAACGCTTTAATTTGCAGTTCTGACGGTGCTCCAAATCTGAAATAACACTTTATAGGTTATAAATAGTTTAAATGTAAAAATTTAAATAATACATAATATTATGAATTAAAACTAAAAACCAAATACTCAAAATGTATATAGCAGAACATGTTTTGATTAAGTATTATAATTTATAAATCAAAATTGTATAGTTATTATAATGAAAATCATCTATACTATCGCTTGTATCTTATAACTTATAAAGTTATAAATTATAACTATCATTCAAACCAGTTGAATTTGCAATTTGCAATTTGCAAAAACTAAAACTTATTTGATTTGACCATATTTTACTATTAATTTTTTCAAATTAATAATATTAAAAATATGGCACATTTTTTTGTAATATATGTTTACTCTATTTGTATATTTAACTCAAAGCTGTATTAAACTAAACAACATAACTTTTGTTTTTGAAACCTTCCAGAGGTTGATGTATCCAAACCAGTTGGAAAATTTCCAAGTTGTAAACTAAAAAATAAACTCATTTAAGTTGTACTTCAATTTAAGTTTTATACTAATTACACATTTATACTATTATTCTTAATACAATTCAGAAACTATAATTGAGTTTTACCTATTTACCAATAAAAGTTGTTTTTGTCTCTTAATAGGTGGCTCAGATTTAGTTGTTGCCATTGTAGTCTCATTACTATTAATGTTGTTTGTAAAATTACTAACAACAAGTTGACACGGTACGCAGCGGCAACCAGTACAAAGTACAGGTACCGCAGCGACCGGTCTGCGCTTTTGACAACCACCACCACGGGCTACGAGCGCGACAACGCCAACTCTCCCACCGCGCCTAAAAGGCACAAGGCGGGACGGGAAGGCAAGTCGCGCAAAACGAGTGTTGCCAGATTTGGGGATTTTTCCTCAATCTGGGGAATTACCTATGTGTTGGGGATATGATTGAGGATTTAGTTATTTTTGGAGATATTTGAGGATTTTTGAATTTTCCCAGATTCATATAAATATTGATTATCACGAAAATTACAATCATAATTCGTGTACGCACTACGCAACGCAATTTATACGCCTAACGCATTGTTGATTGTTCGCTATTTACTATTTAGTATTCTCACTATTCTCATTTCTCATGGTTAGTCATTACTACATTAGTCCTGTCATCTTTTTACCGTAAATCGGCTTATTACATCGAAGGCGTGAACGTAGTGTGATTTTAAATAATAAATAACTCGTTCTTTAAAATAATAATTATTTTTAATTCAATTTAGTGTGGATCCACCCGTCAGATTATATAATTAAAGGAAATAATTTATAAAGGTGAGCTACATTATATACCTAGGTACCTATTTGAATAAATTATTTTTTAAATATAAAAGTGTTTGTATTTACAGCCAAAATGTCAAATTCAAGCGACGATGATATGCAAACTCAAGGTAAAGGTTGGCCTAAGAAAAAACCTTATGCCCACAAATATTGCAAACAATGGGAAGAAGAAAAGGAATTCAAGGCGTGGATAGCAAAAAGTAAGAAAGATGTGTTTCACTTTCATTGTAAAGTTTGTTTTTCTGATTATTTGGGTGGAAAATCAGCTGTCCGTAAGCACTCAATTTCTGAAAAACACCAACAAAATATGCGATCCACCCAAATATCTTCAAAAATTAATTCCTCATCTGCATTCCAACCACATACCACATTCATTAAAAAAATGAAAGAATCTGAAATCAGAATATCAATGTACATCGTAGAACATAATGTTGCCCTTAGATCGTCGGATCATCTCATTTCACTTTTTAAATCTATTTGTCCTGAGTCAGATGTAATTAAACAATTCTCATGTAATCGTACAAAGGCAACTTCAATTGTCTGCAATGTCATTGGTCAGTTTGATTTCGATAACCGTATATCAAAAATGAAAACACAATTTTTTTCAATCATGATTGACGAGTCAACTGACCATTCGTCAATCAAACATTTGGCAATTGTAATAAGAATGTTTGACTTTAAAAAGTTTACTGTTCGAGATGAATTTGCAGCACTACTAAAAGTAGCTGATGGCACTGCACAAGGGATTCATTCTGTTCTTTTGGAATTCTTCAATAACAATAATATTCCTTTCAAAAAAAATATGGTAGGATTTGCTTCTGATGGAGCCAGTGTAATGTTTGGAGTAAACAGGTCTGTTAAAACATTATTAGAAATAGACAGCCCTGGATTATTTGTTATAAAATGTACTTGTCATTCACTGGCTCTTATTGCATCTTATGCATGCGAAAAAGTTCCAAATAAAGTCGAACAGCTTGTACGTGATGTCTATACATACCTTAAATATAGTTTTAAGAGACAGTCAGCTTTTAACGAGTTCCAAATGTTTGTCGAAGCAAAACCACACAAGTTACTTCAACCCTGCCAAACCAGATGGCTATCTTTACACAGTTGCATCAAACGTGTGATTGAGCAATACTCAGCCTTAAAATTATATTTCACTGGAGAAAAGTTAATAGATAATAATGCCAATAGAATACATTTAATGTTATGCGATCCAATGATTGAAATTTATTTACATTTTTTGGACTATATTCTTCCAATCATCACAGATCTGAATATTGAATTCCAATCTGCCAAACCAAAAGTGTACAAACTTTATTCAAAAATTGAAACCATGTATAAAACCGTCTTATCATTTTTTATCAAATCTGAGTATTTAGAAATCACAAGTGTATCACAAATACAATACAGAAACCCTACCAACTTCTTACCTCTGGATGATATGTATGTCGGTGGTAACTGTATGATTTTTGGCAATGTGTTAAAAGTATAAAAAATTCTGATGACTCAGAAACATTTCAATTAATCAATGATCTTGTGCAATATATACTTATATTACCTCATAGTAGTGCAGCAGTAGAAAGAATCTTTAGTACAATTAATTTAAACAAAAATAAAACAAGAAATAGGTTATCTACTGAAACATTAACAGGGATTTTGTACGCTAAAAATATTTTAAGTGCTCAAGAAAAATCATGTTTTGATTTCAATATCGATGAAAATATGTTAAAATATCATACAAGTAGTATGTATAAAATATAATATATATACGACTGAGTTGTTATGTTTTTTTTTTATTAATATTTTATAAATTGGTTATGTCCAGGGAAAATACCTATGTATTGTTAATTACTATTTTCTTTATCATCATTATTTAGATTTAAATCAAGGTGGATATTATAATGTTATATTGAAATTTTTATTAATTAAAACTATGTTTAACCAAATTTAATAATGATTCATTTTTAAAATAAATATATAATAAAATATATATATGACTGAGTTGTTATGTTTTTTTTTTCATTAAAATTTTATAAATTGCTTATGTACAGGGAAAATATGTATTGTTAATTACTATTTTCTTTATCATCATTATTTAGATTTAAATCAAGGTGGATATTATAATGTTATATTGAAATTTATATTAATTAAAACTATGTTTAACCAAATTTAATAATGATTCATTTTTAAAATAAATATATAATAAAATATATATATGACTGAATTGTTATGTTTTTTTTTATTAAAATTTTATAAATTGCTTATGTACAGGGAAAATATGTATTGTTTATTACTATTTTCTTTATCATCATTATTTAGATTTAAATCAAGATGGATATTGTAATGTTATATTGAAATTTATATTAATAAAACTTTGTTTAACCAAATTTAATAATGATTCATTTTTACTCTTAATGTTTCTTGATATGGTTCTATTATAGTAAACTATAATAATTTTATAACTGTTATGTTAAACACACTATTGTTAGACAAATGTTGATAGTTGGCAGTTGCTACCTACATATTACCTATTTTTATAAATATTTTAATTGAAAGTAGTTTTTTCATATCAACAATTATCAATAAATATTATGAGATAACTGGGGATATTGATGGGAAAATCGAAACTTTCGATAGTTAAGATCGAAATTTTTGACCTTTTACATCTGGCAACACTGATACGAGTACTGGCCGCCGGCGATGACTCTCTCGTCCACCAACGGTATAACGCGACGCACGTGAAAACGACACACCATCTCAGTTCTTGATCGTGGTATTTAATTTGTGTTTTCGTGATACTGTTTTGTTTTTTTTATAAATAAACGTCACCAACTGACATTACCGTCCACTCAAAGACGCGTGTATTATTTTATTAATCTTACGTTGTGAATACCCGAGATATATATACAACTTCAAAAAAACCACCCGAGACGGACTACCGCGACACACATCACCGCCGTAGCCCGCGTCAAAGTACAGCGGACGAAGTATCATGTGGTTGGGATGCCCTAGATGTTTCTATAAAATATACAAATTAATTTAGAAATAAATATCTTATGCTAGTATATTTAAAATTATAACATGTTTTAAACAAAAATTTAAATACACAAAAGTATTTAGTTACCTGGTACATTAATACTATCTTGAATTCCATCTTGTTCCTTTTCTCTGGCTTGTATAATATTATCACGCTCCAACCTGGTCATATGCTTTCTCTTTAAATGCTCCATCAAATTTGACGTACCACTCGACCTTTGGTAAGTTTTTTTACAAAGTGAGCACTGGGTCTCATTAGAATTATTTATATCCTTTATAAAATAATTCCAAACACCAGAACTTTTTTTCTTGAGCCACGACATTATTTCAGTAGTTCAGTACAAAATAAACAAAATTGGTCGGCTACAATTAGCCAGTTAGCTCTTAAAAGTGCTGTTAATTTTGTCACTTAAAAACCAAAATGGACTAAATAGTATATGCTAACATCACGGAAAACCGAAAAACCCGCGTTCGTAAAGAGTGATTAATAAAAATTTTAAAAAGGTGATAACACTGATAAAAAACAAGTTACTTAGGGCCAGTTGTACCGTACTACCGTCTACGGTTAAATTACGATTAAGCTTAGTTAGCTGATAAGCTGATAACAGATATTTAACCTGGCAAAATCGGCCGATTAAACTCCGGTTAACTTTAATCATAGATGGTACAACTTAAAATAATATTTATATTTATTCAAATAATAAATTTAATAAATAATTAATATTCAATCGAATGATAAATAGTTATTCATTCGAATAATAAATAATTATTCATTTGAATAATAAATTGAATAATCGTAATCGATTATTCAGATAACTAATTTGGCAAGACTATAGAATAATTCGATAGTTATTATTCAATAACACCCATCACTAGTAAATAGTTGTGTTTCTGTCGGATGGCAGCGCGTCGTTACACGGCGGTCGACAGATTCTGGTTGCTGATACACCGCTGTGCACGCTGATGACCGCGCATATAAACGTTATTTCGCGAAAATTGATATGTGTACATTCTGTTTCGTTACAATTTCCAGTTCTGAAGATGTTGTTAGGAATACTTTGACTGATTTAATTTCAGAAAGTGAATATGAAGAATATTATGGAATCTTCAAAAAAAATATTTCCAAGTTCAAATTTCTTGATGGCCATAAAAAACAGCTGACTGCGGCAATAGAGTACAGTAGAACCTCAGTAATCCGGACTAATTGGGGCTCTAGGTTGTCCGAATTAATGGAAGTCCGGATTAAACAAAATAACCAAAAATCGTAAATTTATAAAAATGTTATTGCATATTTTATTAAACCATATATTATTATATTTATTATTTATTATTATATATAAAAAATAGTAGATACATACATACATTGTAACATATATTACATACATATTAAGGCAGACCTTCATTATTCACACTTGACACTGGTTTGAAAAAACTGATTGTCTTCGGTTGTCTTCCTTTCACAGTGATTTCTTTAATGATTAACTCGCGAAGATGCCTTAGATGCTCATATTGTTTTCATCGTTGTTTTCTTCAACGTATTTAATGACAATGTTTAGATGATCTTTAATTTCACCAAGTTTTGGCTTAGGGTTTACGTCATATTATGCTTCATCCTGATCATATTTATCCGTTTTAGAGTTTTCTGTAGCAAACACACTTTCAACAATCTCTTCCTCTGTTAAAATATGATAACCTAGATCATATCTATCTGCTTCTAACCACAACTCAATGTCTTCCAGTGTAGCTGAATTTTCAGCTCCTTAGTGGAAAATGTTGTGGAAATCCTCCGTTTCTAATTCAACCGTATCTGGTTCAACCTCTTCATTTATTAAAAGTTTTTTCCACGAGTTAATCAAAGTTGAAGGTTTTATATCTTTGACAGCAGATGCGAAATTATACATCATATAATATTGAGGTACATATATATATTGTATATATAAATGAATTACAATTGGATAACTTTAATGACAATTGGTGTTGATAAATATGTTATCGAAATAACCCGCATTTATAGGAAATTTGTAGAACTCGTTTTCATGTTTATTTTAATCTACGGTGAAAACTAGAGTAATTTTCGTACGACTGGTTTATTTACGTATTATAAACGGCTGTCCGGATTAAACGAAGTCCGGATTACTGTGGTTTTACTGTATTATAAAAATCTTTATTCAAATAAATTTGAGATAACCAGAATCAAATCATAAAGTAAATAAGAATAAACCAAGTCAAAAGATCAATATTTCTAAAGAACACAAAGAAAAAAATTAATTGGACGATAAATTAGTTTTAAACATTAATCTGCCAAAAGAGAAAAAAATAATTGAACAGAATATATCAGAATCGATAAATCGAAAGTACAACGTTAAAAATAATGAAAATGATACTGGCAGTGTAATGTATAATAAGCAAGACTTAATAAAAAATATATTAGATATCCAAACAGTTTCTGTAAAATTATGTAGTCAAACATTTAACGAAGAAGATCCTGATAATATTGAGTTTAATAATGTGACAAGTGATATAACTTGCTTTTGAGGTATTCATACTTAAATATTTAAAAGGGCATTGACTAGGGCGTACTCATATGACTTGGGCGTTAAGTAATTATTATCGACACATTATTAACCATGTAGAAAATCACGGAAAAAAAATATTTAAAGGGTATGTAAAACAGACTAATACAGTAAAAAACTATTTTACATTAGCTAATAAGGGAAATGTTGAAAGTTACTGCTACACATGAATCTACCACACTAGAAGTTATTCCTTGCACTTCAACAAAACAAATTCAAGATTCTTTAAAATGGAGTAACGTTAAGTATAGTAGATCGGAGAGAGCTAAACTAGCACGAGAACAAAATTTAATAAATTGTAGAGAAAAACAGTTTACAGATAACAAACTATTTTGAAATTGACCATAAAATAACTATGTAAATGAGCATAATATCTTTATTGAATCATTTGAAGATTTACAGAAAAGTATGCCGCCCTGTAGGGAAACACCTGCAGAATTAATGTTAAAGGAAACAGACACTAGCACTTTATTAAAATCATTGTGCAACGCAGCCTTAGATAATTCAAAATCAGCTAGTAAAAATGCCAATAGATATAATGAATCTCTTAAATGGTTTTGTGTTTTTTTTTTATTTTATTGGCAGAAGGTTACTATATGAAACATGACAGTCAAATTTAGTAAACTCATTACCATCAATTAGTTCAATATACAGATTAATTTCCTTAAAAAAAGATAACATTTTTTGAAAACATTTTTCACAGAAAGAGACTTGCCCCTTTGTATTTGGGTGAGTGAAGATGCCACTAGACTAACTAGCAAAATTGAGTATGACTCAATTTCAAATAAAATTGTTGGTTTTGTGTTACTTACCTTTTAGTAATGGTGGAGCAAATTCTAATGCATATTTGGCAACTTCAGCAACTACAATAGCAGATTTTTTCAAAAGAACGACAAAGCAAATTATGCATATTTTTTAATGGCAAAACCTCTGCAAGATCTTCAGCTTTCTGTCCAAGCATTTTTGTCACTAACAATAAGTTTACAAGTGTAGATGTTATAAACATTTGGAATGTCATGCAAAAATTAGCCCCCGAAGTTGGTATTAAAATCTTAGGCTTCTCTTCTGATGGAGATACACTGTTGTTAAAAGCAATGCAAACAAGTGCATACTCACAACAAAGCTCTCAATATTATGTACAAGACACGGTTCATATAGGAACAAAACTCAGAACTAGACTTTTAAAACCAAATGTAACATTACCAATTGGAAACTTTTTGATATCAGCATCACATTAACAAGAATTGATTGATACATATTCCAAAGACAAACATCCCTTGACTCGTAGCGACTTAATCCCAGAAGACAAAATGAACTTCCGTTCAGCAGAGAATATGTGTGCGCCTACTGTTCTGGAACTCTTAAAACATATACCAGAGAGTCAAGGAACAATTGCATTCCTAAAATCAATGAACTATGTGCTCACTTCATTTTTAGATAAATCATTAACGGTAGAAGACAGAATATATCGCATATGGTATGGTGTTTATTTTTTCAGAATGTGGAGATACTCTATTTTAAAAAAAACACTGACTATACTGTGAAGAATAATTTTATTACCAGCAACGCATATGCTTGTATTGAATTAAATGCTAGGTCTTTAATGTTACTGGTCAAACAATTTAGAGACAATAATTATTCACTGAGACCTTACATGTTTGTTAATTGGCATTTTAGTAGCCAGGCATGTGAGGAGTTGTTTAGAACGAGGTCAATGATATCGACATATTCAATGGTAGTAAACTTTAGCATGAACGACACATTAAAACGGCTAACCAGAATAGAGCTATTAAATTCAGTTCAGAATGATTTACACGAAAATGAAGTGGGAGTTCAGAACGAAAATCCATCTGATCAAGACAGTTCATCGAATCACCAGAACAACTTCAATTTTCCTCGGTTCAATAAACACAGTAGACATTTTATTAATACTTCCAAATGTCATTCAACTGTAATTGAGACTGCCATTTATGAAACAATGAGTGATCCTGTAATTGACAATATATGTACTTCATCCCTAAGTGATGTTAAGGAAATGGCCAACATTTTAGGTAACAAAAAAATAATAAAAATGTATTAGATAAAATGTGTCTTAATGTTTTTAATTTTAATTTTTAGGTAAGTATACCATTGTTTACGGAATCCTTTGAAGAGCCTCAATTTTTGACGAGACATAAAGATGCTAATATAGAAATTATCAATCATCAATACAAGGCAATGAATATGACAATCGAGATGACAATGAATATCAGGATGACTACCATAATCACACCAACTACCGACATAAATTTAAATGAATCTTCAACAGTTGACGTAATATCAGAAGACACTTGTAAAGATTTATGTGAAATATCCAAGTTTGGAAACTTTGGTGATTTATTAAAGATTTATTAAATTTAAAAGATTATTCTGATTGTGAACAGTTTTTAAATGCAATAACTGTTACTCAAACAGATGAACAAAACCCAGATACCGAGTTAGATACTGAGTTTAAACGTATTACATTAAATAATAAAAAACAAATGATCATAAAAAAGTCAAGTTTCCGTTGGTTGGTTGATAATAAAATCCATAGAGTGAGCAACGATCGTCTTCGTCGTTTTATGAATGTTACCAACCAAAATCCACAAGCAAAACTTAAAAGAAGTACAAGATCGAAGCAAACAGTCTCATTCAAAACAAAAGATAATTAAAAAACAAAAAAAAAAGGATTTAAATATACAAAAATCTCCTTCAAAATCACCTAATTTACTTTTGTCATCGAATGAAAACTCCTCGGAAAACTCTGACATTGAAAATGATTTACTAAAACTGTGTGATGACATATTATTGGACTATGGTTTAAATAATGTCTCTGAAGTTCAATATAGAAAACCATTATTTACAGATTTAAAAACTGGTGACTTTCTATTGGTACAATTTAATGGTCGTAATAGAAAAAAAACCAAATGTTCATACATATGTTGTGTGAATCGTATGGATGAACATCAAGATGGGTGTATACTTGTACAGGGCTTACAAAAAGAAAATTATCAAAAAACCAATTTTCTATAAAATAAAATGTCTTATCGAGTGTTACCATTGATATGATTTTAGCTATTCTACCAGAACCAAAACTTATACAGTGCAATAGAAAATGTATTTATGCATTTCCTGGGAGTGTTGATGTAAAAGAAAAGTAACACTTATAATTAAATTCAAGATTTTTTAAAAACCCAAGTTAGGTAACTTGGGTGCTTATTTTATGATGTTATGTTTGTTTTCTTTTTATTTAAGTCATACCTACCATAATTACCTCGATAATTACCATAATTAATATATTGTTATTTAAAAAAAATATTTATTATAATTAACTAATTTTGCTAAATCTACTCCTATTAAACATATTACATACCTATTTATTAAAAATAATTTATAAATTGGATAAAAATAACTCTTATTTTTACAGTGAATATAAAAGAACCTTTAACAGTTCCATGTGAAGCAAATACGGCAATTGGTTGGACAAATTTTTCTGCCAAACTTTGCCAAATAATAACCAAAGAGTGGTTGGCTTTTTGGGAACCATCTATTTTATTTTCCAATTCATGACCAAAATCTTCCAACCCCAAGTATGTTAACGAACGGCTATTGACACTAATATTTTCTCGTAGGAAAATATCATCCAAAACCAAAATTCCTTGTTTTTGTTGTTCAGTTTTAGTGTCAAACTTCTTTTTCAAAAGCTTGAAAAAGTTAGAATCGAATCCTCAACCAATTTCTATTGCCAATAAATGTTTTCTAATTGTATTGACACATGGGAGTGGCAATATATTTTGGTCTCGTATAAATTTGTAACCACTTGGAGATCTAAAATAATCAGGTCAGTTTTGTAAGTGACAATGTACATAACAATTTTCATATTTTAATTTTACCTAATTTGGAAAAGCATACAAAGTAAAAGCCAATTTTCGCTGTATTTTCTATTATTGGGGTTCTTTAATCTAGTAGCTTTAAAAATTTCATTAATCAATTCACTTTGACCCTTAGGAATTTTAGAACTTTCCAACCTTTCGTCTAATGTAGATTGAGTGACAAGCTTCATTTGATTTTGCACTTCTTTCAAAATATGATTTTGTAAACGTCCAACTCTTACATTGGCCCTTGAACACTTTTTTTTTAATTGAATTTTTAATGTTCCTTATTTTACTAATAATTTTCTTTTTATTAGGAGAAAATAATGTACGAGTATTTTGATTCCTTTTTTGTGTTTTGTATAATGTATTTCAAACGTCTACACTAGATACAGGTACTACTAAAAATGTTGAAATAAAAAAAAAAAAAAAATGTTTTATTCTTACCACAAAACATATAATATTTTTAGTTTTACTTATCACTGTTTTCTTTAGGAAGTATTGTACAACATTTTGAATGCCACCACATGCCACTTGATTCAACTGGACTAGATGATCATTTTAAATCCCTATTTTGGAACAATGGCACCGCACCTTGACACATTGGCATAATATCAAAGAGTTTAATACATTTTTCCAAGTCGCTGTATGTGTCTATTTTATTCAAAGAACTAGCTGCAATATCTGATACCTCAAATTTTTTTTCAAAAACATAGACAAACATTTCTGAGTCTGAATGTACAAACAATTATGCAAAATTATACCATTAATGGATATTTTATTTTGACATATTATATTTTTTCAATTATTAATTACCCTCAGTTAAAATAATTAGTTTTTCTATGTATCTGTTTAAAATTTTTTACACGATACCAATTTATGAAATGAAATGACCATCTTGCTAACTTTATTTTTTAAACCAACTTCAGTATGATCAGTATCATAGAACCATTTTACTGGTATATTTAATAACTTCATATTACTCATAACAGATTGAAATAAAGTAATTTGTTCTACCTTTTATTCAAAAATAAATAAAAATTATAAAAATATTAGATATAAAGGTTTTAAATAAGTACATAGGTACTATTGTTATAATATAGTCATATTATGTATAATAATAATAATAATAATATGACACCAGACACGTTAATGTTGGTATACACTGTGTTTTAAATTGTATACTTATAACCTTTTTTACTCTTGGGCAATGGAGATTATTAAGTGTATCAGAATCTGAACCTTTTGATGTATAACAATGATCTTTATTTATAGATGATATTATATCGTTGATATCCAGTGTATTCAGAGTTTGGGCATTCTTGTATATTATTTATTTTTTCATTTTTAAATAAAATATTGTATAAATTAGTTAGGTTTAGGTACTAGGTACAAAAATGCTTAGAGTTTATGTTGTTATATTATTATTATCATATATTATTTATATTCGACTCATTATTGTTAACAATATATAAATTCACTGGAATAGCTCCATCTCTAAGTCTAGGTCTTTTTAGGCACACCTACAAATATATATATATATATGTTTTACTTTTACCTATAGTTGTATCAGTTCATAAATATACTATACATATATTTATAAGTAATGGTAGGTACTAACCGTGTATTTAATTATTTCATTTTCAGATTCCCATGTGTCTATTACATCTTGTGTCTTAAAATGGTTACGACAAACATGAGAATTATTAGTTAAAGGAATACCCAAGACATTTTCCCATTCAGACCGTAAGGCAATATTCAATGGAACTTTGAAGGAACTAATCTTTGCATATTTATCATGTGAAGGACAATTAGGTATATAACACATTTTAATTTTAAAAACAATTAAATAATTTCAACAAAATTAAGCATAATATATTGAAACTTTATGAATAATAACATTTTTGTTATATCTTCTGAAGATGTAAATTTGTATTTATCATGGACGATAGATCTATTTATTAAGATAATAGATAGTTATTTTAATTTTATAGTGGAATATTTATCATGGTTTAAATCGTGGTTTTTATAGGGGTCTATGAGAATTGAGAAAAATAGCACATAATGGATTTATTCTGTATTACTGTGGTAATAGGTAAATATTTGATATTAATAAAGCGCGGGAAAAAATAAGAAGCTCGTAAATTCTGCTTCTATATTGGCACACATCATGTCGCAAGCGCTAGTGGTCAATTTTCCAGCTGTTCTGGTTATCTAATTTGGTTGCCAGTTTAAAACGATCTTATCATAGGTCGTAGGGCAACCATACTATCTTAGCCTTTAGTGACGCGCGCGGCATGACAAAATAAATAGGTATGATCACAGATTTTTGATACGCATCCCCGGTTCCTCACTTCACCATAGAAAGTGGTGGGAGACTTCCGCCTCTTTTCATTGGCTGCTTCCCTGCTGGTAGTCTACTGATAGTGATTAGTGGTTGACGGTTATCAATTAATATAATATATTATATAATATTATTATGATTGTACTTAAAATTTAAATCGTGAATTTTCATATTGAGTCATATCCACGAAAATAAAATATATCATATATAAAAAAACAGTGAGTGTTGTTGAACACTCGGCAGGAACGAAGTTCAGTGAATGTGATGCGAGACGCGGAAACATATATGGTTAGAAAAATATAAATAAATAGAGATAGAGAGAGAGAGAGACAGAGAGAGAAATGAATGCTTGTATAAATATATCGCGCGCATGGTAATAAAATTATAATAAATTTTTTCTGAGTATTATGAAAGAATGGTATTTTATTTTATAATCATTATAAAAGTACAAATCAATTATGAAATTAATCAGTATTCTCAATAACAGTAACTATTGGTTTGTGGTAGCTGAATTAATATGTCACGTATGTTTGTGATTGAATTTTTTCTATATATCTCGAAATACTGCATCGATAGTGGTATTGTATCTTGTTGTAGATTCCGACTGATTATTATTGATGGTTAAGTCAAATTCTACTGAAAGAAATTTTAATAATGATACGGTTGATACAGCTTGTACTCGATTATCGTTTTTCAAAAGTAAATTTTAATTTCATTTGTTTAATAGATTTGTATGTTGTATGTATATAGAGAAGAAGGTAAATGGAAATCACAATGGAATTTATAAATTTAAGGGGCAAAAATTATTTTGAAAATAAAATTCTTATCACTTTCCTAATCAATAAAAACAATATTTATGAAAATCCCAATAAATCCCATCAAAAACTCAAAACCCCGAGTTTCCCCTTGGCGAGGTGGGTGTTAGTACTCTCCCGGACCAAAATCCATCAAAAAAGCAAAATCCAAAAGGGGGGGAGGAGGTGCCCCCGTTCCCTAAAGCGGAAAACTGTAGTCTTCATAATAAGAATGGGTTCCCCCTTGGTCCGAGGTCTTTAACTTGAATTCCGGCCGAGTTACACTCAACTCAAAATGTGGGGGGGTGGGGGCTTTGGTTCCCTAATGTTGAAAATTCATCTGGGGCCTAAAAAAATGAGATGCCCATTGGTCCGGGGTCTCTAAGTCGAATACCGGCTAAGTTATGCTTCGTCAAAAATAATTACTCGTTTAATGGGTCCCCCCCCCCCACTCCACCCGACGATCACCTCTACGCGCGTGACGACCGATGTTGGGTAGCCTACGCGAATGGAACCGCAGTGTTACCAGATGGTACGATCCTAGTGGGGACATACGATAATATGAGAGGAGGGAGGGGATATGTAAGCCGGCAGCCGAGCAGGCAGGCACAGCCTGTCTAAATGTTACGCTTTTCGGTGTTACGCTTTTTGGTGTTGCGATTTTTGGTGTTGCGATTTTTTTCCAGCGACTCCCATCCACCTAACGCCCCATAAGGAACTTCGTTCCAATAATCATTTATTAATTTATTATAGTAATTTAAGTCAAACGACAGACAGTTGGTTAATAAGAAACATTGAGTTTTTCAAACTGTACCGAGGTATTCATAATATTATATTTAATTTATAGTGTGTTTTATAAGTTCTGTATGAGTTTAATGTGTTAGTATATATTATTACAAGAATATTAATTTATAAATTTTTGTTTTTTCTCTTTTCTTGTCTCTTCGCGTAGTTTTTCTCTGTGGTCCTGTTGTTGAGATCATTGAGTCTGATGAATGTCCTTGTTCTTACAAGGCATTCAATAGCATCTTTTGGAATACACAAATCTTCAATGTGAGGCATCAGTAAGTTGGTCATATTTTTCATTATATTTTTATTTTTACTAATGTTATCTTGATGAAGTTTTTGAAATTCGATTTCTAATTTTCTGACTGCCACCATCAGGTTGTCAGAGGGCAATTTCAAACCACCCTTTGATTTAAAACTAGTCCAACAACTAACAGTTTTATCATCAATTTGTTTGATAAGTTCTGGATGTTTGTTAGCAAAACGGTTAGCAACATATCCAGCTACATATTGGGCACAATCTAGTTCGAGTTCATTGAAAGGCTCACTGTTTTCCATCTATAAGGTAAGAATAAATATTTGTCAAATTAGTTTTAAAATTTATTTTATTTTTTAATTATAACATAGTTAATAGTATTGTATATAAATGACACTTATTAAGTAATAAGTGTCTCAACTCTACAATTAGTTTTAATTTACTTAATGAATAACTAGTTTGTATACTTCAAATTCGGTCAGTAGGTCAAAACATTCTTTTGGAACTGAAGACTTTGATATACATTAACTCGATTCTATATTGGCCATTTCATTATCATGTTCGTTGGAATCATCCACTTCATCAAACACATTTGAGTTAAACATTAAGCTAGTTAAACAGTCACTTTCATTTAACAGACTCTTTTCTGAATCTCCTTCAGAATTTGTATTTTCGGTGAAAATAAAGTCTGAGTGCTTCCCCAAAATGAACCACCTTAAACTAAATTATTAGGTATAGCCAAATATTATAACATTTATTACAATATACAATTTTAATTTTTTTGGTAATGTTTAGTGAAAATATATTTACAGATGAAAATTAGACTTGCCTGTATTTGAAGTCAAGAGCAGTTATATTGTTACTAGCAGAACCTGCCATGCCTTTTAAAAAACTAAACAAGTTCTCAACATCATCTTGATTCAATCTTTTAGTGATAATGTATTGCAAAGCATAATTGCTTTTTAAGTCTTCTAGTAAGTTTTTTAATGAATTATTACATACTAATATACCTATATAATAATAACATTATTTTATTAGGTACTCATTTTCAAAAACATAAAATATTTAATGTATTGACCTTTTTGAAAAGGGAGCAGTGTTTTTTTCCCATGTACTCGCATTTCCTGAATAAAGCTGGTCATTGTATTCAATAATTCATATTGATTGACCTCATCGAGTTCAAAACTCGGAACACCTCCATCAAATTTGTGTTGTGTGTTGAAAAGATCAAACCAGTTATTAAATAACAAAATCAATTCCGAAGCCTTTTCAAGTAAAAATAAATTTGTGAATTATTGTATTAGTTAAATAATAAATATTTTTAAAATACTTGCATCTTTCCAGTTCAATGTATCAATATAATTCTTTGTGCCAAGATATGCAAGAGCCTTAAAAACTGTATCGGAAAACACATTAGCAGCTAGTTTGACATTCATCCTTCCAGTTCCTTGAACTTCAGTATGCCGTTCAGTCAATTTAGGTGCCAACTTATAATCTGATCTCTCAGAATCAATTGATAGAAGCTTTTGGAAAATTGCTTTACCAACATACTTTTCATTAGGAAGTACAAACCCACTAAAAAAAAGATTATATAATATTTAATTGTTCTTATTATTGTACATTGCTAGATAAACAACTTGTCAAGTAAATGATTCCTGGCCAATTTTAAGAGATGTGGGACATCTGCAAAAACGTGAACACTTTTTCCTGTATTTGGATGTTTAAATGACGTATTTTCATTTGAAATGTTTAAAGACCACCATAAAGCCATGTTGGAAGGGCCCATATCATTTACCATCGAAATTACATTAAAACCAATCTTATGTAATTCTTCAATGATATTAAATAGTAGATCTTTAGTCATATGGGTATCATAATTATAAAAAATTGGTTGTTTCCAATTACTTACAAGGCCTAAATAGTAATTTAATGTAAATATTTCGTTAATCGTTTAATATATTATAGTACTGTATTTAATATTTAAGAATATACCTCGTACAACAACAGTCTACACACATCTATGTGGACCAATCACCTGTTCATTTTTTTTATCGTAACATATTCTATTGGATATATATATGTTTGATCAAATCAATAACAGTAAGCTTTTCATTGTCAGTCATTAAAGTTCCTGAATAAGTAAATTAGTTATTTTAAAATAGTAGGCTACAAATTATGTTGTATAATATCAATGTGAAATAAAAAATTATTATTATTAAATAACCTTTGGCTTTCATAAGAGTTAATACACTTTCAAGTATTCCTGAAAAAAGTTGAAGCCCATCTTCTTAATGTAGACAAACCTTAAATTTGATTTTATGAATGATTATTATTTATTTGTTCCGTTTTTTAAAAGTGTATATGTATAGTAATGCAACTTTTTTTACTTTATATTATTATTTTTATTTTTTTTTTTAAAGATTTCATTTATATAGTTTTCATCACGTATAAATCGATTCATGTTATAACTCACCTGGTAATGGGTACTGTTTTTTATTCCTTAAATATCTGTAGGCTTTTGGCGAAATACTACGTAATGTAATCGCAGAAGATATGTCTTCTGGTAACCATTTCGAAACTTTTTTACTCGGTCGGAGTATTTGACTAAATTGAGTACTAGTAAATAATTTAGACAAAATGTCACTAAAACGGGATTCGAATCTTTGATTTTCCAAATTAACAAATTGTTTATAGTACTCAATTTTTTCATTTTGCATCTGAATTATATTTTTACATTTTACATTTTCTGCCATAAGTTCATCTTTCTCTTTCTTATATTTTTCAAAATCATTATTCATTCTAAAGATAATTTATTAAAGATAACTAATTAAACAATTTAAAAATTGTAAATATACACATGTATAACTAAAACATAAAAACTAGGTACATACAAATATAATTGTTTAATGCATAAAATAAACAAACATTTATTATATTACTTTACATTTTGTATAGGCGTTTTAAAATAATATGGATTGATTAATATATAGCATAAAAGTAATTTAAAGAATACAATACAATACATTTATATTAGACTTATGCTGGGTTGCATTTCAATAAATATAATTAAATATAACATTATATATAACAAAATATAATTTAATGTTCTCTGATTGGTTAGGTTATTTGATTGGTTCACTAAATGTTAATTAATTAAATGGTTTCTGCTACTCTACAATAGATATTAAACATCAAAATATAATTATAAAAAATAAGTTAGGTAATAATTATAAGTGTCTACATATTATATTCAAAAATATATATAACAATAGTATAAGAACAATAAAAAAGGATATAATATCAATTACAAAATGTAAAAACTAATTATTAATTATCATTCAAGTAGATATCTCAATATCAAACACAAATTCTTAATCAAACAGGTTATTTAAAATAAACTATCCCTGAACGACCAAGAACAAGTATTTTTTTATTAAGAATGAGTAAGTTTCAGTGTTCTGCCGTTCTGGTAGTACTTGTCATAACGGATATTCATTTATTTTGTTGTTGTTTATACCTCATGCAAATACAAAAGCATTAAATATTAAAAATATCACAGAAGACAAAACACAAATATCGTAAAAATATACTTTTGAAATAAGTCTGGCTCATTATTTTCAAGGCATTTGACACCAGGTATAGTGTCCGATACACCAAACAAATCAACTTGGCATGATATTTTTCGCCTGAACACAGATTCAACACTAACAAAATATATATCAATATTCTAAATGATTAGTATTTTACTGTAAGTTATACCACATTATAATATTATCTGTGGTTATAATGCAATATACATAACATAATAAAAATATAGCTTATTAAATATATATACCTTTTAGATTCATCAGCTGAACTGGTCACAGAAAATAATCCAGCTGGAGTTTTTATTGGAGTAGATTGATTTCCATCACTAAATAAACAAAATAACATTAATTTATATTCGAAAATTGTTTAACTTTATACAAAAATCACAAAATTAAATTGAAATCAACCTAAAAAGGATAGCAGTAGGTTTTAGTTTTCTCCCACATTTTGGAGAATAATCCAACATATTTTGCACATTTGTTCTTTCTTCGTATGAATTTAGAGAAAAATGTAAAGAACATACGGCAGCTAAAATAAAATCAGTTAAATTAATTAATATGTAATCATACAGCCGATCCTTCAATAATTTATCATTTAACGCCAGGTCTTAATAAAAACATTTTATTCAATTTATACAAAAATAATTTACCAGTATCACAGTTAATCTCTTTGATCACATTTGAAGCATTTCGAATTTTTTCACCCACAAAGCTCTCATTCCGACATCTCTAGGAAATCTATGTCTATGGTCACAAAATAACCCTTTCCGTTTACTGCCACTAAAACAATTTTCGACTATACAAACTGGCATATTGATACCTTTACCACAATTAAACCTGTAACAAATAACTATGTACGAACAAAAATTACAAAATTAAAATTTTTACAAATTAATAACGCATCAGTGGTAATTGGTTATGATTAATATCAAATGACAAAAGACGAAAACCAAATATGCATAAAAGTATAGAACAATGCAATTACAATCGAAAATACAAAAAAGGCGCCATACAGTATAAGCCAATCAAGAGACGCGGAAGACTCCCACCCTTCTCTGCGCAGACTGAAGAAAATTCAGTTTGTTGTGATCATACCTATCTATTTAGTCATGGCGCGTGGTATCAGACCATATAGTTGCGCGCGTGGGGTAATTATTTTCCGTTAATATAAAAACACTTTTTTCTTTACATTATTCAGTTATTATTGACTATTTATTGCAGATTTTAAATTACAATTTATAAAATAACTTTCTTATAAAATTAATTAAGTATATATTAATTAATTTACATGCGTGTTTTACAAATTTTAATAAAAAAAAAAATAATTAATAATCTTTGTTTACAAATACATAATTTTTATTTCCTTAAAATTTAAAATTATTAAAACTATGAAGCCTCAAAGCAGTCAGGGCAAGTCTCTATTATATGGTCTCTGCAAATGAGCCTTGCGCAATTAGTACATACTTTTGTAGCCTTACGATCTTTTGAGCGGTCACAAAAAGTACATCTTCCAGAAGCTTGTACACGTTGTATTTCCCCCACGTTAGGTCTTGTTATGTTGCAGTATTCATTTAGTCTTAATTTTATTTGTTTTGGCAAACAATCCAGTGTCAAACGATATTCCATTTGTTCTTGCATTAGTTGACGAGCTAATGTCTTCAAAAATACAAGTCTTGTTTTTCTTATTGAAGTATTTTTTTGGAAAATAATTTGTGCGTTTAGTCCACCGATGTTTAGCATTGAATAAAAAACTACTAATGGCCAACGTATACACCGCCGTGCAACAGTGTAATTCTCGGTTTTCTTATCCATTGTATCCACAGAGCCTTTCGTTGCATTATACATCGTTATCATGTTTGGTTTTTTGCCGCTCCTGTACTACTGTCGATTAAATTATCATTGTGCATTGTGGATAATAGTAATACTATTTTGTTATTTTTAGGTTTGTATGAAACTAGAACTTTTTTTCCACTAAATCCAAAATAAGAACTAAATACAGGGCGATTTTTCGTGATTTTAAATTCCTGTGGTATTTGAGTTTTATTTTTCCTAAGGGTACGAAGTAAGGTAAGTTTTTGATTCAGTAATTCATCTGCGAGCGGAGCACTAGTAAACCAGTTATCGATTGTCACGTTTCTTCCTGTATTCCTAATAGGTTGTATCAAACGATGAACAACATTTTTCGGACTGTTATCAATACAACCATCAGGTTGTTTTTCGGCATAAATTTCCATATTACTGGTGAAATATGAAATGTTATCTACCATAGCAAAAATTTTTATACCATATTTAGCAGGTTTGGACGGAATGTACTGCCTAAAAGAACATCGACCACGAAAGGCTTGGAGTTTTTCGTCTATAGTGACAAACTCGGATAAACTATATGACTGTTTACACTGTAGTATAAAACTTTCAAATAACCATCGCACATGGGTTATTTTATCAAATTTTTTTCTTTCTTCGCGTCCTCTTATGTCATCAAAACGTATAAATCGCAATAAAAATTCAAACCGTTTTTCTGACGTAACACATGATACAATATCTACACCTACTCCATCTAATTTCCACAAATCCCGTGCATTTCTATGACCACATTTTATTGCACCTAATAACAGAAATATGATAAAAAAATAAATAAATAACTACCTATATATTATATATTATGTATATAATATAACATAACAAAATACAACGATAAGAACGACGACGACTGACGAAAATAATTACACAATAAAATTCTATATAATAATATTATAATATTATATAGGTTTTTACGGAACTTTTCTTAGCAGGGCAGTATCATATAATAATTTATTACAAGATGTGTAACGTATACAAATTTATAATTATTATAACTATAAAACTATAATATAAATTATTATTACTTACCAATCATGTACAAGCAACCAAGTAAACCTTTTATTTCCCGTGTGGTTGTATGAGCTACATCTCTTTCTCTGGTAAAATTTGACTTAATTTTATCGATATATATATTTGTACAGAACACTATATGTTCAATCATAGGACCCGTAAAAAAATATACCACGCGTCAATTTCAGTTTTTGCATTTTTTGCCAAATTAGTCACACCTGGTTTTTCAGTTATCTTATTGTAACTTGGATTTTTTGTTCTCAGATTTGGCTTACGACGATTCCATTTTGTCCCATCTTTTCCATAAAAACACTCTACACGCATACTTAGTGGAATTTCATCGTCAGATTCATGATAAGATTGTCAGCCTATTTTCATTTTGAAAACAGTGCCTAAAGTAGTTATAACTAGTTTGTAACATTACAATTATTATTTAATTTATTAAATTATATTATCAAGGTTTTTTTTTTTTTATGTTGTATATCAACGAGTATATACCCTTATATAAAGGAAACATATCAGATAAAAACTAAAAACTAAATAAGTGCAGTAAAACCTAACAAAAACAGATAAAATAATATAAAAATAACTCTGAAATAAAAGTAATAAATATATAATATTATAGTTACATTATAAACATTTTTTTTTTTTTTTTTCATATTAATCAATCAATATTTTTTTATAGTAACGTGTAACGAGACAGAATGTACCCATAACTAATGTTCGCTAAATAACTGCTGTATACATCATAAACAGCGCGCACAGTGATCAATTAGCAAAATAATTCTGTCGGCCGCCGGGCACTGCAGCGCCGCCGCCCGACGACAATGTGTCATGTGACTACATCGAGCTGCGTACGTGAGGAGATGACTGAAAGACGCAACAGATGGCGCACATCCACCATCACATCTCGCCCTATCACACATTTACGCTGATTAACATAGGTGTTTACGGGTGTTGCTGGGTATGCTATAGGCCACGGACTAAGATATACAGGACTGGACACGAGATGAATATTGTGGTTACGAAATGTTTTACAACAGGCGGAGTTCGGGGGGATATTTTCCTTTTAGCATTACTAGCGCCGTCTTAGTGGATACTTATGGAACTAGAAATTTGTATGATGTGTTCTAGTTCCATAAGTATCCACTAGGACGGCGCTAGTAATGCTAAAAGGAAAATATCCCCCCGAACACTGCCTGTTGTAAAACATTTCGTAGTCAACCCCCCCACACCCTCCAACCTTGTCGTGTCCAGTCCTGTATATCTTAGTCCGTGCTATAGGCTATAGCAACACCTGAACTTTTGTTAGATGATTTACCATACTAGTATACTCATAGGCGTGTCTACGGGTCTTGCCTGTCATGCACAGGCATGACCTGCGAAATTTGATCTAACTTACATTATAAATTGCGGTACATAATAATAGGTATACACTTTTTTTCTTAGATTCTGATTTCATATTAAATTTTTTGATTTTCATCATGTGGACTTTTAATATCTATTACAATTATTGATAATGCTTCCCTTGTTATCATTGGGCATTGATAATATAAGTATTTGATCCATGCGTGGTACTGATTGTTATAGTGTAGTTTTTGTATATTATTATCTTTACGACGATATAATTATTATCTTTACGAATTTACGATATAATGATAAATGACAGATTCTCCACCATTTATGATAGAATTATGATAACATATTTTTTACCATTTGATAAATAATTAAACACGTGCGAACAGCGGACTCTTCAAGTTTATTGCGTATTGTGTAATGACTAATGAGTATTTATTTTGTGAATTGTGATACAAAGAAAACATAAAATGAGTAATAAAACAATTCTAGATTTCTTTAAAAAAATCTACAAGTGCTAGTTCCAATAATGGTAAGTAAATTACTTATTTCAATTATATAATTATTCATTATAGCTGTTGAAAATGTTTTAGAAATATAATTATTATTTTAGGATCGACCGATATTAACGTATTCCAGCAAGATCTAGAATGTTCCACCTCCACGTCAATGCCTACTAATGAGCAATCAAGTATAGGTACATACATGATACATTATTCTAACATATATTTATATGTGACTAACAACATAATATTATTTGTTATCAGGTAAAGTAAAATATTACTTTTTATAAAAATGCCTGAAGAAAAAATGATTTTACAATAAATGCCTATGATAATATTTATGTATTGTGTTATTTATTAAATGTTTGTACTGTTTGCAGTATTTATATGTTATAGTACCTACTAACCCATATTTTATGTTTAAAACTGTGTTGGCTGTTTATATATTGTGTTATTTATTAAATGTTTGTACTGTTTGCAGTATTTATATGTTATAGTACCTACTAACCTATATTTTATGTTTAAAACTGTGTTTTTATAAATAAATAAATAAATAATCAAAAACTGACCACTACTTTTTTGTTTCCTAAAATATCAAACTATTAACACTTTATATTCCACTCATCTATAAATATGCCTAAATAAAGTCTATGTATACATTTCAGTAAAAAATTTGCCACTCCATGATGTGGATCATCTCCACTCACTAATCTTAATTTTGATGTACACTATATATTTTATAGGTACAAAATATTTGTAAATGTTTCAACTTAAATATATGTATGAATATTTAGTAACTAATAGGTAGGTATGTAGTTAATTAAAATTGGGATTAATATATGTTATAATTTTTATATTGTTTCATGTTTGCATTTGCTTTGTTGAACTGTACATATTGTTTGTTAAGTATAGGGAACTTTCAAAAATGAAGAAAAAAAAATTTGGCAAATTTAAATTGTAATAATTTTAAAAAAAACTTATTTTTTGAACATTGTATTTTAGAATTTTTATTTTTTTGTATACATTGTTAATGTAAAGTTTTAATATTATTGAATTAGTACCTATTACAAGGTAAATAACAACAAATTATTTATTTCACTATTTCAGATAAATCATCTTTTTATGATCCAAACGATCCCATAAATGAACTCCCAAAAGATAGAACTGAATTAAAAGCAAGAATTGAATTAGGACCATTTCAACCCGTACTTCCTATTTATCCCCGTGTACAAAGTGGAAAGCAAAAACGTAGTTTTCATGCTCATTATTTTAAAAAGTACAACTGGATTGAATACAGTATTGCTAAAGATGCAGCGTTTTGTTTTTCATGTAGATTTTTCAAATCCAATAATTTTAACTCTAGTCAACTTGATTCTGCATTTACTACTAAGGGCTTTCGAATGCTACTAAATTGTTGGATAAACATCAATTATCAAAATGCCATTTAACTAGTTCAACATCGTTACATCAATACTTGACTGGAAAGCCTATTGATGTAGTTTTAGACAACGCTAAAAATTTAAGTTTAAAAAAACGCGAAGCCGACCGTCTAATTAATCGCAAGTACATGGAAAGACTCATTGACATCACAATTTTCTTAGGAAAAACTGGTCAACCATTTAGAGGTCATAATGAGAAAGATGAAAGCAATAACAAAGGCTTATTTCTTGAACTAACTGATTTGTTAAAAAAATATAATAGTTTAACAAAAAATCATTTAGAAAATGGCCCCAAAAATGCGCAATATACAAGCAATTATATTCAAAATGACATAATACAATCTATAAACAATGTATTAAAACAAAAATTATCTGCTATTTTCAAAAATAAATTTGTATCAATTATGGCAGATGAAACAAGTGACTGTGGTCACCATGAACAACTTTCTATCGTCATAAGATGCTATGATTCCAATAAAAATAGGCCAGTTGAGTATTTTGTAGGACTATTAAGACTTATGTCTACCAATTTTCAGTCAATATTTGATTCATTAAATTCATGTATTGGAAACTTTGGAATACCTTGGTCGTCTGTAATTTCGGTTTGTTTTGACGGAGCAGCGGCTATGGCCGGATGTCATAATTTTGTTCAGATAAAATGTAAAGAAAAAAATGAAAACATATTCTATGTGCATTGTTACGCACACTGCTTAAATTTAGTTTTAATAGATTCAATTGGACATAAAAACAGAGTACTTTTTGATTTCTTCGGTACTGTTCAATTAATTTATGCATTTTTAGAAGGGAGCTCTACACGGCATGCAGTACTTGAAAAAGTAGCAAAAGAAGTAAATACAAAATTAGTTACTCTGAAGTCATTATAAACTACAAGGTGGGCTTGTAGATATGAAGCTGTTAAAAGCTATTAAATTAAACTACACTGCTTTAGTTAAAGCGCTGGAAAATATCTATGAGGACACAAAACTACCTGAAATTAGGGCCAAGTCTAAAGGAATTATAACGCAAATGAAATCGTTTAATTTTATTTTTTCTTTAAATATGATGTATCCAATTTTAAAATTAATCGTAAAAGTAAGTGCAAATCTTCAGGCTAAACAACTTAATTTGTTATCAGCTATTTCATTAATTACTTCATTGAATACTACACTTCAAAACTTTCGGTCAGATGACTCATTTTTTAACAATTTATACAAAGAAACCGTTCAGTCATGTACTTTGGAAAATATAAGTATTCCAGAAGTCCGTAAAAGAAAAGTCTCATGTCTGTTGGATAGTAAAAATAGCTCATCTCAAATATTTCATGAAACTATGGAACAGGAAATAAAAATTAACTGTTTTAATGTAGCACTTGATAATATGATAAGTGGGCTTATCACTTACTAAACCTATTAATATGATAATATGGTAATGTTTTGCAACTTAGTCCAACAGTTGACAATATTAAACTACTCAATAAAGTATTTACTGACATTCCTTGTGGATCTTCTACAACAAATATTGATCAATGGTTAGATTGGTTACAGCAGTTAGATCGAAAAAACATTTTTTCACATTTTTATGATGTTTTAATGAAATTTTTGGTCATTCCAGTCACGTCATGTTCTTGTGAAAGGTCATTTTCTAAACTCTCTATTGTCAAGTCAAAACTTCGCAATACTATGACACAAAATAGACTTGAAGCGTTATTACTAATGTTTGTCGAGCAAGAACTATTATCAGAACTTGACTATGATAATATAATTGATGAGTTCAAAAATATCATTCCTCACAACAGACGTTTGATATTGTAATATTGTATTATTTTATATTTTTAATGTATAATTTTAACCAAGGAGAATATTACGAAGAATGGGGGGAACCCACAAACAACAACTTGAGAAATGAAGAATTAGAACCAAACAGAGCAGAAATAGAATCAATTATTAAATCACTTAAAAATAATAAGGCTGCTGGAGAGGACCGAATTTGCGCAGAATTACTAAAGCTTGGAGCCCCAAGCCTAACGGATGGTATATTTAATCTTATATCTATGATATGGCGTAAAGAAGAAATTCCAACCGATTGGAGAACATCAGTTATCTGTCCAATATTTAAAAAAGGTGATCCCAAATGCATAGAAAATTATAGAGGTATATCTCTCCTAGATGTTGGGTATAAGGTTCTGTCTATATGTCTCTTACGAAGAATACAAGATGTATCGGAGCAAATGATTGGAGACTACCAGTGTGGATTTAGGAAGGGGAAGTCAACGATAGATCACATATTCACATTACGACAAATACTAAGTAAACATTACGAATATAATAAAAATATCCATCTAGTATTTGTAGACTTCAAGCAAGCATACGATAGTATAATTCGGAATAAACTATGGAAAAACCTAACAACTCTAGGTATTCCAAATAAAATAGTTAACTTAATAAAATTATGCAACAGTAACACAAAATGTGTGGTTCGGGTACAAGGAGAGCTATCAGACCCTTTTGAAGTTGGTAAAGGACTAAGACAGGGTGATGCACTATCACCTGTATTATTTAACTTAGCGTTAGAAAGTGTGTTAAGGAGAATGCCACGACGACAGATAATGGAATTAAATGAGAACCATACCCTACTAGCATATGCGGATGATATAATAATTTTAGGTGATACGAAGCAAGATACTGTAAACAGTATGTCAGATCTAATGAAAGTATGCAGACATATAGGGCTGTCTATAAACCAGGAGAAGACCAAATATATGTTCATGACAAGAGAAGCACGAGATAATGAAGATGATTCAGACTTGGAAGTCGATGGGATATCATTTCAACAAGTACATGACTTCAAATATCTCGGAGTCAACATAAATAATAGAAACTGTATGCATAATGAAATAAAACTCCGTTTAAAAGCTGGGAATGGATGTTACTTTGCTATGTCACATCTGTTCAAGTCAAAACTATTATCTAGGAAAAATAAAGAGAAGCTATATACTACGTACCTCAGACCAGTTGTGACTTATGCATGCTGTACTTGGGCTACAACAGCAGGAGATGAGAATAAACTTAATATATTTGAAAGGAATTTGTTAAGAAAAATCTATGGTCCCGTATATAATCCTGATACCCAAGTGTGGGAGAGAAGGTCAAACGAACAAATACAACAATTATATGGAAAAGGAAATATAGTACAATTTGTAAAAGGCACTAGAATGGAGTGGGCTGGTCACGTTTGGAGAGCGGATAATAGTATTGTCAAGAAGGTAATTGTAAACAACTTAAACAGGAAAAGACCTCGCGGCAGACCGAAGCAGCGTTGGATAGATGCAGTCAAAAGAGATATCCAGGAGTTAAGACCAGATTGGCATGGAGACCTAATGTATGCATATAATAGAGAAGAGTGGAAGAATTTGATATTGGCAGCAAAGGGCCTAAATGGCCTATAATGCTAAAAAAAAAAAAAAAAAAAATGTATAATTTTCAATTTTTTATATGTTTAATTTAATTAGTTTATTTAATATTTTTAATTATTTATAATGTAAGAAATATATAAATTACCATTTACTACTCTGTAAAAATATCTAAATGATAATATAAACAACTCATTAAATAAAATTTTTAATTTTTGGAACTTTTTAACTTTTGTGACATTTTAGCAACACTTGACAAGAAAGTCTGGCCACGCCTATGCTGATTAAGCATAATTAAACACTTTAATATGCAAAACCAATGATGTACAATACAAAAAAGACTATCACCAATGCTACCTGTCACACAATAACTACTTCAGCACTCCGTGAAACCCGAAAAAAATGTTCAAAACGCACTATCCAAAACCATCGTTGTTATTCACGGCGGCCACTGAGACAGTCACCAAATAGGCCCCGTGAATAGCACCCGATACTCTCGCTTCTCCAGTTAAATATACGATATTCATCTCGGGCCTAGGATAATCCAGGTCAGACTAGACCGAATAAATAATGTCGCCGCCACCGTAATTCTACATCCGCCGCGCCGCTTTCCCGTTTGTAGTTATTGCTTGAACTGGCCTAGGACGTGGTTAACCTAGGTCAAACTAGACAGTACCAGCATCGTTTCCGCCGCCGCCGTTTTTTAGTGCCGCCGCCTATTCGTACTGAACTAGGACATGGTTAACCCAGGTCAGACCAGACAGTACGAATATCGTCTTATTGCCGCCGCACCCCGTTTATTGTATAATTCGTATTGGCCTAGGACGTGGTGAACCCAGGTCAAACCAGACAATACGAATATCGTTCTATCATCGCCGCCGCCGTGGTCAAAATCCCCGCGCCGTCACAATTTTGTTTTATTGTTTTATTATGTGTACTGGCCTAGGATATGGTTAACCCAGGTCAGACCAGACAGTACACATAAACTTATCCCTAAAGAGTGTACAGCCAACATAATAGACGTTACCATTGAGCGAAGAGCCGTGTTCGTTATTATCGTGCTATAGGTACACACTCCTCATAATTCAAATACGCATCGTGTCGCGAATAGAACCGAAGTCGTCATCCGACCGATCGCCCGTATCAATTATAAAAATATATCGAGAGCGCCGAGCTGAAACCGCCGCCCGATAGTCATAAATCGTTCACGACAATAATAATGAACCCGTTGCCGGTACCTACACGCTGTCATTACCGCGCACGCACACACACACTATCAACGCAGCTGCCGTCTGTCAATACAATAACGTGAATAACGTTGCCGTTGGTACTAGCTATGGCAAAAAATCGTTGACCATCGATATATCGAAATTTTGATATACAGTAGAATCCGCTTAATTGGGACACATCGGGCGGTGACCTATTTGTCCCCATTATCCGACTGTCCCGATTAACCGAATAGTTATTAGTTAATAAACCGAAATTATTAAAGTGCATATAATATACATACATAATAACTTTATTTAAAAAATACATACATACACACTTAAATCATACTTTATTTAAAAATTACATATGTATTATTAGCAGTTGTACATTATACATATTTACTATTTAGTATTATTATATCGTAAATTAATTAAATTATTATTTTATTACATATAGAATATAGATATTTATGATACATTAATTGATTAACATACTTAATTTATATTTTGTTAGGCTGCAGAAAATCGTCCATTGTTCTTTGATTTAATTTATCAAAACTTTGTTTTTTGATAAAATCTGCACAAACGTCGAAGTTGCGAAGTTGTTGGTGCATTTCCGTTTTCATTTTGCATAAAATATAGTCTCAGCTGATCAACGCACTTTTCTGCTTCTCTTGTTGTAATTTTGAAGGGCTGAACCTCATAGTCATCGTCATCGCTTTCTTCATTTTGCAGACTTCTTTCAGCAATTTCATCGAGAATGTTATCGTAATTTTCATTTTCATTGAAGCACTGCACACCATCATCAATTTTTATAAATAGCTCCCCATTTTCTACGCATTGCGCTACGTCATTTTCAATAGAAACAATAGGAGGAATAGGTAGATCAATCAGTGGTCTGAAACCGCAATGTGCAAAACAATGCTGAATCGTAACAGATGACACTTTTCTCCAGCTGTCAGCGACAAATTGTATTGCTTGTAGAATGTTTATTTTAGAACTGATATCATGTAGATGGAGTTACTGAATTATCTTCAATAGCCTTTAAAATGTATGTTACCAATAGTCCACGGTAATGAGTTTTTAAATTCTTAATGATCCCCATATCGAGTGGTTGAACGAGAGAAGTAGTATTTGGAGGCAAGAACTCAAGTGTGATATTTTTTAAATCTATCAATTTTGGATGTGGTCCAGCATTATCAACAATTAATAAAATTGTCCTTGATTGTTTTCCAAGCTCTTTGTCCCAGTCTTTCAACCACGATGTAAATATTTCTGCTGTCATCCATGCATTTTTATTCGATAAATAAGAAACAGGTAAGTTTGTTATTTTTATATTTTTAAAACATCTTGGCTTTGCAGATTTTCCAATTATCAACAGTTTTTTTTTATCTGTGCCTGCCATATTACAACAACATTTTTTTTTTTACTTTTTTATTAAATAAAGTTTTACTGACATATGTCATCTTAACTTAGTGTTGATTAGATACATTTTTTTTTTTTAACATTTGGAAAAAATATAACAATTAGTAATAATTAGAAAAATTATTAGTAAAAATAGAAACTATCGACTACGTTTTAAATATTTACAAAACGGAAGAAAAAAAAAAAATAAAAACAAAAATAATAATATATTAATAAATAATAGTTATAACAATAGGTCGTGTGGGCGTCCACGCTTGAGTCGGCGTACAGAAGGTGGGTCACTTAGCTTATAAAATTTCGCACTATGAGCATAATTGATGTGATCGAAGAAGTTGATAGTTAATTTTTTTATGTACTCTGTTATTGTGGGTAGCTGAAAATCTTTGTGAAGTGCATCATTTCGTACAAACCATGGAGCATTAGAAATGGTTCTCAAAACTTTTGATTGGAAAACTTGTATTTTGTGGATGTGGGTTTTTGCACAATTTCCCCACACAGGGACTGCGTATAGAAGTAACGGTCGTAGAATTTGTTTATATAATAAAAGAGAACATCTCCAGCTTAAAGCAGTTTGTCGGTTGATCAATGGGTATAGTATTTTTAGCCTCTGGTATCCTTGTTGTAGTTTGGAGGTGATATGTGGATTCCAAGTTAATTTTCTGTCCAGAACTACACCTAGGTATTTTATTTTAGGTGACCAAGGAATATTATTACCACACAAATTTAAGTTACCAGGAGTTTTCGGGCGTCGGTTGGAGAAGAGTACCGCAGTGCTCTTATGAGGGTTTAACATAATTTTCCATTTATCTCCCCATTTTTGAATTTCATTCAGGTGGGCTTGAATATTTTGGGTTATTGTTTCGGTGTCTTTGGCGCTTGAGTACATAGCACTGTCATCAGCGTATAGTGCTACTTCAGTATTATTTATTGTAGGGAAGTCCGAGACGTATAAGTTAAAAAGTAAAGGTGAAATTTTTGAACCTTGTGGTACTCCTGCGTTAATTTGTTTTGTTCCCGATGTAGTATCGTTGATTCGAACTTTAAAGCAGCGATCGGAGAGGTAGGATTTAATTAGATTATATATTGCGGTTGGAGTGTTTAATGTTTTTAATTTATATAAAAGTCCGTCGTGCCAGACCCGATCGAAGGCTTGGGCTATGTCTAAGAAGGCTGCCCCTGTATGTAGTTTTTTTTCAAATCCATCATTTATATGCTCCGTTAGTCGCAGAAGTTGTTGAGCAGTGGAGTGGTTTGATTTGAATCCAAATTGGAAATGAGGGATAGCATTTATTGCATTTAAGTAATTAGTAAGCCTTAAGTGAATAATTTTTTCAAATATTTTTGAAACTGAGGACAGTAGGCTTATAGGTCTGTAATTGCTGGGATTAGAATTATCTTTACCTGGTTTTTTGAACAGTATTATTGTGGCCAATTTCCATTCTGTAGGAAAGTATCCAATTTTTATTAGGGAATTGAATAAGATGGATAAATATGATATCGCCTTTTTGGGAATATTTTTTAGGATAGTATTAGTGATTAAATCGTGTCCGGGTGATTTTCTTTTTGGTAAATTTTTGATTATATTTAAGATTTCGTTAGGACTTGAGTATGGTAAAATATTTTGTGGTTGAATATCAGGCTCATTAAGTTTTTGTTGAACTAGATAGTTTGTAGAGTTATCTTGTGAGCTGTTTAAAGTGAATGCATTTTCGAGAGTATGAGCAAGCAATTCGCATTTATCAGCTTCTGTATTTAGATAAGCATCTCCCGCTTTTAAGGGGGGGGATTTCATTGGTATTCGGTTTGATTAATCTTTTGGTTGCAATCCATAAATTAGAGTCAGCAGGGTGGATTGTAGATAAATATTTTTGATAGCAGTTAATTCTGTGTTCTTCGAGTGAGTTTTTAACCTTTTTTGTTAGATAATTTAATTTTTTTCGATCTTGTGGTAGTCTATGTATTTGCCAGAGTCTCCTCGTTTGATGTTTTGATTTGATTAATTTTAATATTGTATGGGGAAGTTGATTAGGACTGTAATTTGTTATGGTGTTTTGTTTTGCTGAGCATGTGTCGGCCGCTTGGCAAATGATTTCGCGTAAATGTTTTACCGCATTATCTGCATTGGGAATGTTCAAAATATTTTTGGGAATAATTAGATTTTGAGTGATATGTTGTTTGAATTTTTCCCAATCTGGTTTGCCGGTGATAAGTTTACGGGTGGGTGTTGAAAATGATAGAGATGCATCTATTGTAATTTTTACAGGCAAATGGTCTGAATCGAGTTCGTATAGTGGTTCTTGGTGAATGGAAAAACGAATCGATTTTTGTAAAATTACGTCTAATATATCAGAATTTCTATTTTGATCATATGGGAAGTAGGTAGGTGTATCTGGAGCACTCATTATCGTGGAACTGTTTGAGAGATAATTGAATAATTTACGTCCGTTTGCATTTGTAACTTTGCAGTTCCAAGTCGTGTGTTTGCAGTTTAGATCACCAACTAGCAAAATTCTTTGATAGCTATTTAATATTTTGTCAAAGTCATTTGTGTACATTTGAAAGCTAGGTGACTGGTAAGCACTAATTATTGTTGTGATTGAGTGATTTATTGAAATAGATATTGCTACTTTCAAGAGTTTTCAATGTAGGTAGATATGATTGTTGATGTTCAATTTTTGTTTTAATTATTATAGCGACACCGCCTGATGGTCGTACCGCTAGCCTATCTTTGCGATAAGTGGTGTACCCATTAAATTTAATTTTGTCATTAGCGATTAGATGTGTTTCGCTTACGCACGCGATATCGACATTATGTGCTGATAAGAACGCTGCAAATGTGTTACGATTTTGTTTAATTCCATTGGCATTCCAATTAATGATAACTAGCTTAATATTATTTAAATTATTAAACGACATTGATATTATTTAATAGAGCTGGTAGATTTTCGATAACTTTTTTAATAATCTGTGAGATGAGTGAGCTGATTAGTGGCATTAATGACTTTATAAGCTCGTTAGTGATATTTGAGTTGTTGATTTCTTCTTTTTGATGTTGATTAGTTTTTTTTTTTTGTTTTTTCGGCGTAAGTTGCTTAAGTTTTGAGTTATTTGGATTGGGTCTTGATTTTGGGTATTTATGTGATCGACAGTATAGGCTGGGGTTTTAGTATTATTATTATCGTTTAAATTGCTCGATTGCATTATATGCTTAGGAGCGTTCCTGAAACGTTTGGAGCTATTTTTAATTTTAATTTGCTTATAAATTTTACAACCTCGATAATTGGCAGGATGACTTTCATTGCAATTGACGCATGTAGGTGGGGTGTTTATGTCTTTGGTGCATTCAGAATAATGGTGGTTTTCTAGGCATTTGACGCATCTAGGGGGAAGATTACAAAAATTTTTTGTATGTTGGAAGCGTTGGCAGTTTTTACATTGTGGTATGGACGAATCGCTTTTGCGGCTCTCAACTGCGATAACGCAGTGTAGTAGGCGATCAAGTGAAAAAATATTTTTTTCCGATTTGTCTAGTAAGACAGCTACGATTGGGATAGGGGATTTGTAACGGTTTTGGAGACGAGTGACCGATGTGACATTGAATTTTAGCTCAACAAGGGCCTTGAATATTGTTTCTTCAGGGATGGAAGTTGGCATGTTTCTGATTATAACTGATCGATTTCGTTCTTCGGGAAGTTGATAAGTGTGGTATTTTATTTTAATTTCAGATAGGTATTTGGTGATTGTACGATAGTCGTCGACAGTTGTTAGATTTAATTTCAAGAATACATTTTTATTATTTATGTTAAAATTGTCTACTATCATAGGTGTGATCTTATCAAGGAACATAATGTAATCATCGATTTCATATATATACAGTGGAGGAATTTTTTGTTTTACCTCTTCGAGATCCATGTCCTCTTCTTCGAGGTTATCAACATTTTGATCTTCATGATTTGCGATTGGTGTGTATCTATTTTTGTTGGTTAGCCGCGGAGACAGGGCCGCGCTACTAGTACGTTTGTGGCCCGAATGTTGGGAAGTATTGGTTTTTGCCATGTTGCACCATACACTGAACTTTGATTTATAAACACGCGCGACGGTAAAGATAAGCGAGCGGGATAGGTGTACACGGGCGCATGTAAACTCCACCGATTGCGACCTTTTTAGACCTTTTTTCATGTAAACTCCACCGGTACGTTTTTTTTACCTGAAAAAAAAATGTAAACTCCACCGGTACATTTTTTTTACCTGAAAAAAAAATGTAAACTCCACTGGTACGTTTTTTTTTTTAAATTGTAATCCAAATCCAATTTGATTAACTAAGATTACATAATTTATGTGGGTGCAGTTTTATTATAATATATTTATGTATTTAAATACAATGATTTAAAAAAAAAAATCATATAAAAATCAATTAGAAAAAAATAGAAAAGTCTATAATTATTAATAATAATTAACAATAATTTAAAAAAAAATCATATAAAAATCAAATAGAAAAAAATAGAAAAATTATAATTATAAATAATAATTATTATTGTTATTGTTTGTAATATTTAAAATTATTCAAACAAAGCAACATATTTCCACGTTCACTGGTTAATTCACTTAATGTGTTCATTTTGAAATCAACGGACGCACTAAAATGTGTCTTCGAAAATATTTTATCGAATGCATTCGTTTCGCGATATCGCGATATGATTTTATCTGCGGTCGTTAAGATGAAGTTTAAGATAAGTCAGTCGAAAGTTGATGTGTATACACTATACATATAGTTTTAATTAGTGGATTTTACCATAGGTGGAGTTTACGTGTTTTCGGGTCAAAAATACGTATCGGTGGAGTTTACATTTTTTTTTCAGGTAAAAAAAATGTATCGGTGGAATTTACATGTTACAAATCCAACCCTAAAATCGACTACCTGTAAATCGGTGGAGTTTACAATCGCCCGTGTACACACTACCTGTTACGATGAACGCCGCACGAAGACTGATTACAACAACATAAAACTGTTATGCGATCCATAGCTTTTTTTGATCCTTCAAGTGTTTCACGTTTATAGCATAAAGAACCATCCGGAGTCGCTCGGTAGAATAACCCAGTTTCATCGGAATTATAAATGTCCTGACGAGAAAATTTTTTAAGAATTTCCGGTAATTTAGCTAAAGACCATTCATTAGCACCGTTTGTATCAGCACTAGATTTTTCTCCGTGAAATCGCTTGAATTTAATGTTATGCCTATCCTTCCACCGACTTATCCAACCTTCTGTGGCCTTAAAATCACTATGTCCAATTTTTTGAGCAAAATATTCAGCTTTCTGCTCTAACATGGGGCCCGAAATACGAACACCACGTTCTGTAACAGCAGAAAACCATTCGTTCATAGCTTTGTCTACTTCGGGATCTTTGCCTTCTCGTTTTCTTTTTCTGTTTACAGGTGCACTTTTGTTGTCGTTTAATTTTTCATATTGTTCACGAATAGCTATTTCATTATTTTTCAATCGGTTTAGTACCGATTTAGACGTGCCTATTAATTTCTCTAACTCACGAAGACTTTTATGAGGTTGAGCCTTAATTTTATCCAGTATAGACATTTTTTCAATCAATGTTAAATCTTTACGAGACATAATATTGTTACGTACTAACACAAACTGGGATTAATAAAAACGCACATACATTAATACACATCGATGAAATAACGTGAACTAAAGGTTTTCGATTTTGTACGTAGGCTAGTTGACTCTTATCGTGGTAATAGAAAAAAAAATGATTGACATAATTGAAGTAAGATATACGTATATTACCTGTATGTACATTACATGTACATATACGTGCGTATATAAAATATAATAGAGCCGTAAAGATTAGATAATTACAGTTTCGATAAGAAAGTAGATAATTTAGGCCAAAATATCTAGTTAAACAATTTTATTTTTGTCCCTTATAACCGATGGTTTGTCCCGGATAAACGAAGTTAAATTGCATTTAACTTATACATCGGTTCGGGACTATGACAATTTGTCCCCATTAAGCGGTTGTCCCCTTTATGCGGTGTCCCAAATAAGCGGATTCTACTGTATTGCATACCCAATATCGATACCACGATATATCGACTACTATTTTATCGATACATCGATATATATCGGAACATTTTTTCTAATACTAAAAAAGGTAAAAGGCTTATAGACTCGCGCATAGTCGCATAGATGATAGATTATAATTTATTTCAATAAAACCTTATACAGTTATACCGTAGTCCGAGGCCATAATCTGTAATCGATACTTACTATAGGATTAATGACCAACAAATTGATTAATCAAAGCATGTACCTATATATTTAATAGAATTACAAGATAGTTTATAATTTATTAAAATTGTTATGTTTTTATAAATATTATTTATAAAAACATAACAATTTTAATAAATTATATTTGCAAGTTTTATATATTTCTGTATACTGTATATCTGTATATTTAATTTTTTAAATATCATTTAAAATTTAGTAAAAAAAAATGTAACAAAATTAACATTTATTAAGTTTGAAACCAAAGATCATCATCAATGGAGTTTAAAAAAAGTAATTTACTCAATCTCTTTCCTAACAGTCTATTCCTTGATTTTGAAAGCGTTAAACTAGCCTTTGAAAATAATCTTTCATAATTAACAGACGAATAACGACAATATTTCTGAGCAAGTACATATAAATCTGGATACACAGTTTTCATATCTTCCCAGCATTGAACTGGATCTTCTTTTAAAGAAATTAAAAGCTGTGATAGGTAGGCATTTACATTGGTGGTTTCTGACAAATCTGTTCTTGTTTGTTTTCTTTTATATTTCTTATGTACTAATGTTTTATAGTGTTCCCATAAATCAAAATTATCAGATTGCTGTTCTTCGTCAACACTTGAACAATCAGTCGAGCTTGCTTCCTGTATTGAACTTTTGGCCAACTTTTTTAGCTCTACTATGGCTTTTTGACAGGCTACAGGATCTCTGAAGTGTAAATTTTTAAACCTAGGGTCTAAAATTGTAGGTATAGGAAACATAATAAAAAACTCAATTTTACTAAACCGTTTTTTCAATTCTGTAATAATGTTTCTTTTTAGTTCAATTCCAATATCCAACGTAGGTTGTAATGATTCTATTTCAATAGTAACACAATTCAAAAGTGGCGTACTTTTACTGATAACTACATATTTTTCACCAGATATTTCCAGAGTAACTTTCTCAAATGGACGAAGTAATTTTATTGTTTCACGCAATTGTTGTAGCTCTCTTGCTGTGAGCATTTCAGGACCTGATGGTTTTTGCAGAAAAACATCAGAAACGAGTTTAGACAATATTAAAAATCTCTCAAGCATATAAAAAGTGCTGTTCCACCTTGTCTTCACATCTAATATAAGCTTTTGGACATTTCTTTCCAACTTGGTACCCACTCGCCAGTATGTTCAACACCGTCTACGAGTCGAGGAAGTACTCATCCAGCCGCTGTTCAATAGAACTACCATTCAACTACCTACCACATACATTCAAATATTAGTAAAAGGAAACCGTGAGTCCAAATAATTAAATTGTATAAATTGCCTTTTCCTTGCTACACGTATTTTTAATTGACAAATCACTATAAGTGATATAATTTCCATAATTAAAAGAAAATACTGTCATCTTATAAATATAATATATGCATATGTGTTTTCAATAAAAGATAATATTTGTATGCATTATCAGTTAATTTCCATCTAAGTGAAAGAGAAACAAGGCCAATATAATCTTGAGTTAGATGGAGAGAGTCACTAGATAATGGAATATTTGACAAGTATGAAATCCTTTTTAAAAGTTTATATTGTACATTGTCCAAATCATATATATATTTCAAGTATTTGCATGACCAGATTACGGAGCCGAAATCAAGATTGGATCTAACTAAAGATGTATATAAGGTTTTTAAGCATAACGGATTTTTAAAATCTTTAGTATTTCTATTAATAAAGCCTAACACCTTAAATGATTTATTAATTATTATATTATGGTTCGTTTTAAAAGAAAGATCACTTTCAAAATAAATACCAAGATCTTTGATTACATTTACTCTAGTAAGGGAACACATTTCAATATTATAGTTAAAAAAGATATTATTTTTTTTACATGTACATGTTATCGTATGACATTTATCAATATTTAACGGTAATAAATTTAATTTACTCCATAAATAAAATTTATTAAGATTATACTGAAGAGATTCAGCATCACTTAAGGAATTAACTGTACAGAAAATCTTCGCATCAAATAATAAAATGTTTATAGAACAATCAAGGACTAGTGGGAGATCATTAATAAAAATTAAAAATAGTTAAGGACCTAAATGGCTGCCCTGAGGAACACCTGATAAGACAGGATAATCATCAGAAACATAAGACATAATTTTAACAACTTGAGTACGATTAGAAAGATACGAAAATAGCCATTGTAAGAAGTTCCCACCTATCCCAAGATTTTTTAATTTATGATATAGTAAATTATGATTCACCTTATCAAACGCCTTTTGAAAGTCCGTATAAATAGTATCTACTTAGAAGCCTCGATCAAGAGCTTTTACAAGATAATTATGATATAATAATAAATTAGTTTGAATCGAATGTTTTGGTACAAATCCATGTTGAGAAAAGCTTATATTATTGCACAATAAATTTAATAATTTTTTTGTGATAATGGCTTCAAACATTTTTGGAAAAATTGACATTTTCGAAACTGGTCTATAGTTTTTCACATTTTGTTTGTCACCTGATTTATGTATGGGAGAAATGAAAGATTTTTTGAAACAAAGAGGAAATGTTCCACTGGATAGAGACAAATTAAATAAATAATGTAAAGGTTTAACGAGAGTTTGACAACACATTTTCAAAAAAATTGTAGGAATTCCATCGGGCCCAATACTTGCCTTGTCATTAAGTGAACCAATAAAATCTATAATTTCGTATGCATCAATAATAAATGAATTTAAGCTACTTCAGATATATTTGGGGAAGGAATAGGTAGAGAAACCGTTGGGGTACTAGTATTTCTAATTTCTGGTTGTAAGACAGAGTTACTTAATAATAATTTAATTTTAGCCTGTTCTACTTGTGGCAATTGTTTCATCATTTTATAAATACTCAGAAAAAATATGTCAGTTTTATCCATGTTTTCGAATACAGTAGGAACTTTCGGTTTTATGATCTTCTCTTCTTGTTTCATTTTTCTTATAGCTGCTTTTTCTTTCATTATCTTCAACATCTGAAGTGTCGGATTATTATTGCTGTTAACTTTTTTATTTTTTATAAGGTTGTATAACTGTACTTCAGCTTTTTTGGGGTGTTTTATTTGGCTAATTTCAGATGTATTGTTATTTTCAAATGATTGTGTATTCTGAACCTGGTTCCCTATTCCATCTACAATTCCCTCTTCTACTAATATTTCTTCTGTTTCATCATTTACATTTTGAGAATTATCTACATTTATACCCTGAATTTTATCATTTGAATCTATGTCTCCATTTATATAACGTTCTTCATTTACAATCGAACTATTCAAATTGCTTGTAGTCCTAAATAAATAATTATTAGTTTAATTATACTAAAAAAAAAGTCGCGCCGCGTACACCGTTCACTACACACGTGTTCTGTACATCGCTCCGTAAAAATCCGTGTTACTTTAACCCGTTTTTAAACACATCGAAAAATCTAAACTTTGTCGATAATTTAAAAAAAATTGAGAATTTATAATTATTAAATTACCAATTATCTACTCACACGACCACACCGGCTATCGGACAGCCGGCGGTCATTAGTCTACACCGTTATCGCGTCGCATTGTCATTAACTATCTATACATACAATGGCTCCGAAACCACCTATCAACAAATACAAACCAAGTAAATCAAGTCAATCAATACCCAGTCTATCTACATCTCAAAATAGCCTCACAAAAAGTCGTATACAGAGTGCATCAAGTAACGTATTTAATTCATCAGCTGAAATAGATGAATCCCAAGTAATATTACCACGGGATCTACATCCAAACGAAACCTCTCATCTACCGACAACCCAGAACCTAAAAAAAAATAAATCTATTTTTATAACAGCTAACAGATATTCGCCGCTCGCTACAGAGAATGAAAATAACGAAAATAGTTCTCACTATTCCCGAGGAAACGTAGCAGAAATCACTGATGACTCACCTAGTAATAAAATCAAACTCCCACCACCAATATTTGTCCGAGGTGTATTAGATTTTGTCGAACTTCGCAACCAATTAATTAAGCTAATTGGTTCAGAAAATTTCTCCTTCAAATTGTCAACAAACGATCTAAAAATACAAACTACCGAACCAGAGTCATACCGTTAATTAATACACTATCTGAAAGATAAAAATTTGCAATATCACACATACCAACCCCAAGAGGATAAAGCCTTCCGAATAGTTATCCGTAACCTACATCCATCGACACCGACAGACGAAATAGGAATAGCTATTGAAGAAATAGGTTTTTCGTTCCGACAAGTAACTAACGAACTCAAGAAAATAACAAAGGACAAACTGCCAATGTTTTTTGTTGATCTAGAACCAGCCCCAATCAATAACGATATATTTAATGTAATATCCCTACTCCATACCAAAGTAAAAATAGGGGAGCCACATAAACGAAGAGATATTCAATGTCAAAATTGTCAGGACTACGGCCACTCAAAAAAATACTGTTCATACCAGCCTAGATGTGTCTGCTGCGGTGAAAATCATCCAACCAGCAACTGTACCTAATCATACGAGACTCCTGCCAAATGTGCCCTGTGCCAATGTGACCACCCAGCAAACTACATATGATGCCAAGTGTATAAGCAGCTCCAACGTTCCCGCAAACCAACCACAAATAATCTCAAACCAAACTTCGCCAGCTCAAACTCAACTGTCATAAGGAAATGTAAGTATAAATAATAATGAATGTAAAACTACCCAACAGCAACCAACACAATCAAACCCTTCTCCATACCAAACTCACTCTTATGCTCAGGTCACATCTGACCAAAATCCTAATGCGTCCAATAATGAAAACGCGACTCTCTCAAACTTCATAAATGAATTCAAAGCACTGATAAACCCCTTGCTATCCCTTCTCACTACGGTTCTCGATCGTCTACTTACTCAAAATGCCAAATAACTCTCTCACTAATTCATCTTTAGTCATCCTACTATGGAACGCCAATGGATTACAAAACCACAAAAACGAACTAATCATTACGTTAAATGAAAAAAGAATTGACTTAGCCCTTATTTCTGAAACTCATTTTACTCTCAACACAAAATTTAAAATTCCAGGCTAACTTTATTTAGAACCAAATTGGCTGACAAAAAGGGCATTATACAGTTTTTACTGTCATGATTTTTGTAGTTCTCACAATACTATCCCAATGAGCTGTACAATATTTGATATGGCCTTAGAAGAAAATAATATTTCATTATTCAAACCAAAGAAAGATGCATGCGACTTGTGTACAGCATTTGACACTGGTAATATATCAATTGAAGAAAAAGAACTACATGTCTTAAAAAAAAGAAGCAAGAGAAGAAAAGGAAACTGACAAAGAATCAGTTAATGAAGTATTTACGATGGATTTGCAATCAGTTTTGTTATGTCCTAAATCAAATTTGTCTTCACCAAACTCATTGTACATAACTTCACAATTTATGACCTAAAAAGAAAAAAAGGATATTGCTTTTTATGGAATGAAGCTGAAGGAGGTTTGACGTCTAATGAGTTTAGTATAATAATATTATACATTTCCTTCAAAAATTTATAATAGATGCTGCAAAACAACAAGGAGTTAATATAATTTTGTATAGTGATGGTTGCACATATCAGAACCGAAACACAACATTATCCAATGCATTGCTGAATTTATGTATATTGTCAGGTGTTACTATTATTCAAAAATACTTACTAAGAGGACACACTCAGATGGAAGTAGATTCAATGCACTCCACTATTGAGAGAAAGGTACGAAATAAAAAAATCAATATCCCGGCAGACTATGTCACTATTTCCAAAACTGCATGCACCAAGGAGCCTTATTATGTAGAGTATTTGACTTTTGATTTTTTCAAATCATTTTCTAAAATACATTTTTTCAAATCAATACGTCCAGGGAACAAAAAGGGGGATCTAGTAGTTACCGAAATAAAATGTTTAATGTACAAATCCGACAAAACAGTATTTTATAAACTGCAGTTTTCTGAAAATTGGGCTACTCTTCCTCTAGCCAGAAATAGCAGTAAACAAGGTCCAATAAACTTCGATACTTTACCACAGTTACTTACTCGAAGAATTAAATAAAAAAGAACATTTTGAACATCTACAACAATTAAAAATGTCGATGGAAAAGGATTATCATTCTTTTTATAATATTTTACTATACCAAAAGACTGGGAAACTATATTGTATGTTATTAATTATTAATACACTACTTAAAATATTTACTCTTATTAAAATTTCTATTGTTAATGTTATTTAATTGTCAAGATTTATAATAATATTATCCAGCATTGTGGTTTATAATATTATTCATGATCTTTCACCATACCAAAGGTTGGAACATCATAATTTTTTTTACTTAGTTACTTATTTAAGTATTCAAAATGTTACATTATTTTACTACTGTTGAATTTAATAAACATATTGTGATTTTTAATTATTTAAATTGTTATTCATGATGTATTTGATTTTAAAAGTGTTACTGTTATTTATATACTTGTTTATTATATTTTTAATTTTTAAAATTTAATTTGTTACTCTTATTAACATTTTTATTGTTAATGTTATATTTTAATTGTCAAGATTTATAATAATATTATCAAACATTGTGGTTTATAATACTATTCATGATCTTTTACTATACCAAAGGTTGGAACATCATAATTTTTTTACTTAGTTACTTATTTAATTATAATGTCACATTATTTTACTACTGTTGAGTTTAATAAACATATTGTGATTTTTAATTAATTACATTTTTTATCTGTATCATAACTGAAATAAAACAAAATGAAAAATGTCGTAACTCCAATAAAATATTTTTTTTATGCAGAATTTGTCTTAACTCCTCTTATACATGTTAAAATAAAGTTAACTATAAAATTTATCAAAGAGATAAACATAAAACCATTATAAATAATTTAGAGAATTATTTTAAGTCTTAAATGTTTTTTTTTTAAATTAATGAGACGTTTTTCGTTTCCCCTGAAAACTAGTAAATATGGAGTTAAGTGATTTGCGAATTAGGCTGACGATATTAAACTCCATATTAAGACTTTCCTACTTTTCTCTTCAATGGAAAGTATCAGTAATAATCTTAATTCCAAAACCAGGCAAGCCTCCAGACATTGCATCATCCTACCGTCCAATTAGCCTTTTGCCTTTCTTTGCAAAATTAACTGAAAAATTAATACTTAAACGTATTTCAAAGATCATAAATGACAAAAAAATAATTCCCAACACTCAATTTGGCTTCCGAAACAAACATTCAACTTTACACCAAATACACCGTATAACAGACTATTTCCTATGCATTGGAAAAAAAAACTATACTGTTCCGCCGTATTATTAGACGTTGCCCAGGCATTTGATAAGGTATGGCACCCCGGCCTTTTATTTAAACTAAAAGCGATTCTCCTCCTATTTTATTTTTTAAGTCGTACTTAGCAAATCGTAATTTCGTTACACAGGTAGGATCAGTCTTCTCAAACTTATCTCCTATCCTAGCTTGGAGCTATTTCGTCTCCTATTCTATACAATAAATACACAGCGGACCAACCTACCACTACCCCAGACCAATGTTGCTGAATTTGAAGACGATAAAATTATCTTCACCTCCAGAGGCGTTCTCAGGATATTTCAATGGAGGGGGATGAAAAAATGGTTTCAAAATAAGCCGTACCTAAGGGTTTTGCCTCACAACTCCCATATTATAATAATGAATATTAAAAAAAGCGGGTAAGTGGATGTCGCTCTGCTGTACAGTAGATTCCAATACTTAGTCACTGTATAATGGATTGTATTAAATTTGAATTCAATGATATCATATCATTGTATACGAAAAACGATTCTGAGCGGAGACGGTTTGTCAGTCTAGATATTTTATATTGTAATTATATTTTATTATAGCCTGTAAGTTGAATTAATATTATAAATTACGATAAAATAACTAAAATCATTATTTTTATTTTATTTGTTACAATGGTGATAAACAAAGTGTTAGAAATTGAAATCACATTTTTAGCGGTTTTTGAAATTTGTCGGTGAAATTGTAATGTGTCATTAAATAAATATTGAGAAAATTGAAAAATTACCTCTCTAAAGTACCATCTTGATAAAATTTGCTAAAAGAAAAGATATACTATATGTTAAAAGCGAAGAACTGCTTCTGGTAGAAATTTTGTATGCAGGATAAAATAAAAATAAATATAAACAATATTGAAAAACCAATAGATCCCTCACTCCGCTCAGAATCTAATAATATTCATAGTAATATAGTTGATAATATCAAATAATCAATTCAAGTCATATTTATTGTTCTTTTTATTTAAACTATAAAAGAATGTTATGAATCAGTTTAAATCAGGAATGAAAAATGTTTTTAATTTTTTCGTTTTTGTTTTTGATTAATGTTTTTAAAAACGTTATTTTTCTATATTGTTTTTGATAATATTGTTTTTTTTTTTATAGTAGTAAATTTAGCAATTTAGAAATGCACTTAAGAGTTAAAAATTAAAATTAATTATTCTTGATTTCAAATAAAAATGTTTTTAAATTTTAATAGAGCATTGTTGGTAAAGATTAAAAAGTAAATACTTAAGTAACATGTTTTTTTTCTTGTTATTAATATAATAATGTATAATACTATAATTTATTTGCGTTTTCGTTTTTGATTTCGTAATTAATTTTTTTTCTGTTTTTGGGATTTTTTGTTATGGTTTTTTGTTTTTGTTTTGTTCATTGTTTTCGTTTTTTTTCCGTTTACTAACGTTTTTTAAAAACGTTTTCCATCTCTAGATTAAATTATTTATTTTATTTTATCACTGTGGTGTTATCATTGTGTATCTTACCTTTACATTTTTTCAGACGCTGGGAATTTATAAAGTTGACGGAGTGATTGTTTACAAAAATACAGTACAAATCAATTGTAAAGCGAATTGCCTGTTACATGTTATAATTATCAGTGATAAATAATAATATTGTTTATGGCTGGTGGAATCAATAATCACGATAAAGAAAAATTGCAAAAAAAAAAATAAAATAATAACTACCAAGTCAATTTTGAAAACACAAACACACATCAAAAGTAGACAAAACTAATATGTAAAAAAAATAAAGAACCTTGGGGGGGATCTATCCCCCATACCCCCCCCCGTGAGAACGCCCATGTTCACCTCGCACGATAGCCCAAAAACTGCCTCCCAACATCTACAAACCCACCTTAATTTGATGGAACCGTGGTATTCCAAATGGAGAATAAAAATTAACAATGAAAAGTCCTCGCACATCACATTTAGTCTCAAACAAAATACAATTCCCCCAGTAACTCTAAACAATAAAATCATTCCTCAAACATCTAACGTACGTTACCTAGGTCTAATACTAGATAAACGTTTAACCTGGGCCGAACACCTAAAAAAAAAACGAATCCAATTAAACATCAGACGGAAATCCCTCCATATGCTCCTCGGTAAAAACTCCACAATTAGCCTTAAAAACAAACTCCTATTATACAAAACCGATGTGGGCGTATGGAATCCAACTATGGGGTTCTGCTAAGAAGTCAAACATTAATAAAATACAACGTTTTCAATCTATAACATTACGAATGATTACAAAAGCACCTTTTTACATCTCAAATCACACACTTCACACTGATTTAATAATAATAATAATGTTTATTGCAACAACAGAATATATACATTATTTACAAAAAAATATGAGTTAAATATTGCAGCACCCCTATAAGCAAAGCTTGTGCTGGGGGCGCGGTTCTTATTATTTAAAATGAATACATCACAAACAAAATAAAATAACAGTTAATACAACATAAATTAAATAACAATAAGTTAAAAACAAAAATAGTTGTATTATTATAACTTTTGACTATTACAAACTAGATAGTAGATAGGTCTAAATGGTTAACATAATTTTTAAATATTAACACATTTTCAAAGTTGTTTATATTAATATTTAATGAACGACATAATTTCAAACCCGTGTACAATATACTATGTTGACCAAATACTTTATTCAGGTTTGGTAGCAGTATATTAATATTTTTTTTATATCTCGTATTGTGCTCGTGATCTAGCAATGTAATTAAATTTTTATGTTTATATAAATCGACCAAAACCGATGATTTGTAAATGCATATTAAATGCTTTACATTAAGTTCCTTATAAATCAATGATGTACTAGTTGTCGTGGGAAGATTAAGTAAAAATTTGATAATTCCATTAATAGTAACTATAAGTTTCGATAAAACATTATTTGCGGCTCCTCCTCAAATAGAAATACCATAGGAATAAATTGATTGAACTAGTGAAAGAAAAATCATTCTTTTATAATAATTATTAAGTAAGTATCTAGCTTCTTTAAAAAAGTAGAAGAATTTACGTAAAGTATTATTAATATAATTTATATGACTTTCCCATTTAAATCTAAAGTCAACAATTATCCCAAGATATTTTATTTCATTTACCTTTTCAAGTATTTTACATTTAGAAGTACAAGTTGAACTAAGATGATAATTACATTTTAACGAATGAACAATAAGGTTATTTTTTAACAAGCAATTTGAATAATTCGATGCTTGCAGTTCAAAACAAATATATTTTGATTTTATCAGATTCAATTTTCATTATTTTTACAAAACCAAGTGT
>CARXXK010000002.1:55482849-55638955 GCA_949089665.1 Macrosiphum euphorbiae
GATATTACGTTATACCTAGGTAGACGCGGATTGGCGTTTCGTGGACATCGTGAAGGATGGCACGAACAAAATAAAGGAAACTTTAAAGATCTTATTATACTTATTTCCAAATATTCACCTATTATGGCTCAGTATATTACCGAAATTAAAATACAAAAACACAAAAGTGAATGTTCACTTATCTCTTTGAGGAAACAAAATTTATTAATTGATACAATTTCTGAATGTATAGCAACATTCATAGATGAAAAAATAGTTGATGCTCGGTTTTTCAGCATATCAATCGATAGTACTTTTGACATATCAAGAAAAGAACAAGTCCTTTGTCATTAGATATGTTCGAAACGATACTGTCAAGGAACGGTTTATTGCTTTAAAAGAATCTTCGAACACACGAGGGGTGGATTTAGCTGAACTTTTCTATAGTGTCTGTACTGATCACAATCTGGATTGGAAACATTATTTAATCGGGCAAGCTTATGATGGAGCAGCAAGTATGCGTGGACAGTATACTGGTTTACAATCAATTATTAACGAACAAAATACAAGTGCAGTGTATATATGGTGCTGGGCCCATAGATTAAACCTAGTTGTAATTGATGCTGTTTCCTCGGGTAACAATGCTATGGATTTATTTGGAAATTTGGAACAAATTTTTGATTTTGTATGTTCGAGCAAAAAAAGAGTATCTTCATATGAAAAAAATCAAAAAAAAATCAATCCAAAATTACCAATAAGAAGATTTAAAAGAGTTACTACTACACGTTGGATGTCACATTACTATGCATTATGCACTGTACTCAAAACATTTAATACTTTGATTGAAACACTTCAAGTTATTAGAGATACAGAAGGGCCAGGGGACAGACGATGTGGCATCACTGCCGGTGGTTTATTAAAATACTTTACATCGGAAATATTTTTGTAGCTTTGAAAATATGTTCAAAATTTTAGATAAAACATCTCAACACTTGCAAAGTCCAGATTTTGATATTTACTGAGCTACCATGCTAATTGAAGACAATTTGAAATCATTAAATAAACTTCGAACAGATGAATTATTTAATGAAATCTCTGATCAAACAAAAAAGTTCATTATAGATAGTGATTACGAGTTTGAACCTATACCTCAACATAGATCTCGTAAGCGAAAACAAATGGCTGATGAAAACGTAATAGATGAGTAATAATACTCCCTATACAACATTTCAAAGTTAACACATACTTTTCAGCTCTGGACTGTATAATAACTCAGTTAACAGAAGGTTCATTGGCAACAATAATACTTCATCAAATAGCTCAAAAAGTCCTGATAAATCTACCCTTGGTTTATTAAAAGATATTAGTCTTTTGTCTAAGAAAAGGTTGAATGAAGTAAAACAAAATATTAAAAATCTTCCAGTAGATGCTTTTGATGTTTTTGGAAAAATTTATTCAAAATTTGTTCAACCAGATAATGCTAGACATGAAGAATATAGGATAAGAATAAGGTATAAAGAATTTTGTAACTATTTTGAATTATTGGAAAAATGTGAAAGTTTGCCAAATATGCTTCATGATAATAGAGATACTGCAGTTTGTTTTGAAGATTCTGATATAAATCAAGAAGAGGATTTTGATTCAGAAAATGACAACTATTTAATATCAAACAAAGAAGATAATGATGCATCAGAAAAAAACATAAAAAATCATGGAAGTCTTACTTTAATATACAGGTATAATAAATATTTTATAAAATATATAAATTTAAAAATAAATATAAATACATTAATAATATTAAAAATATATTAATTTATTTTATCCAAATTGAAATATTTTCAAAGAATAGTTTGTTAGTCGGTTAATATTATATTAACTGCTATAGTGCTATGTATAGGTATTTGATTATTTGAATATTTCCTAAATAAAATAAACTTTTTGTTTCAGATTATTTTGCAATCACGGTTCTCTTAAAATTATGTTTCCAACTTTATTTACCATGTATAAAATTGCATTAATATTACCAGTGGGAAGTGTAGAGACAGAAAGAAGTTTTTCCAAACTTAAAATTATTAAAAACAGACTTCGTTCTACCATGTCCAATGACAGACTAGAAGCACTGATGAGGATAAATTATGAGCAAGATATTGATATTGATTACACATGTGTAATTGATAAATTTAGTCTAAAATCTTCATTGTTGATTAAAAATCTTACATTTTAATTTTAATAACTAAGGTGTATGTTATTACTTATATTTCATGAATAAACTAACAGTCAAACTCAAAACAGTCATATCGTCGCCCTCATGCCAAAAGTGTTTTTTTCTAGTTTTGAGTAATGTCACTTTTAAAGTTGAGCACATATTTAAAAATCGAGAATTTAACCAATGTTGATGATTTTGATACCAATAAAACCGCAATATTATACTTAACACTGTAGTATACTAGTTTTAGTCAATAATTATTACTATGATTACTAAATTATAAATGACTAACTTAATTTTATGGTAAAAAGTGACCAAGTGAAAAAGGGTTTTACTTGGTCATTTAAAAAGTGACCAAGTCACAAGTATAATACACTTGGTCATTAGTTTTTTGTTATGTTTTAAATGAGAATAAATGCGTTATTATTAAAATAATTTTATACATAAACATAATTCAAACAACATACTTTTATTTTTACTTAATTGTTCCAATATTATAAAATAAAATAACAACATTTTTATTAAATAATCAAAAAACCGTAAATAAAATATCTTTCTAATAACTAGAAATAAACAAAATAATATAATAATGTTATGTCACTTTTAAAACAAAATATTAATTAATTATTTGAAAATAAAGATTAAACTTTATAAAATGATGACTAAAAAATATCTTTATGAAAAACAAATTAATTTATTATAAATTAAGGTAATTACTTAATAAACTTAACAGCACCTATTTATAGTATTCAGTCATTAATTAGAATCATTTTCAGATTCAGAAAATAAATACAGTAAATAAAATATCTTTCAAATAACTAGAAATAAACAAAATAATAATATAATAATGTTAGGTCACTTTTAAAACAAAATATTAATTAATTATTTGAAAATAAAGATTAAACTTTATAAAATGATTACTAAAAAAAATATCTTTATGAAAAACAAATTAATTTATTATAAATTAATTAAATTACTTAATAAACTTAACACTTAACAGCACCTATTTATAGTATTCAGACATTAATTAGAATCATTTTCAGATTCAGATAGTATCACAGTTTCTTTCTTTTTGGAACATGATGGTATACTTTTATACCATTCGTGGAATTCGTCTGGTATAGCTTGAGTTTTACATAGTTTCATCAAATCATTTTTTTTAAGTGCTGATATTGGTAGGGGTTTGTCATACAAGTTTTTCAAATGATCAGGAAACTTTGTTGGTCTACCCCTTCCACTAATACCTACGTATAATATTAAACTCCTTATCAGAATAATTATACTTGAACTGAATAACACCACTCATATTTTTTTCGTATTTCAAAACTTTAATCTTCAACCAGTTTACTTTATTGCCTTTTATATCCAAGGAACGATTTTTCATTATCTGATTTGCCAAGCTTTTTAAATCCAAAAAATCTGTGTACTTCAGTTCTTGCACTGTGTAGTTTGAACATTTTTTTATTGTGTCTATTTGAACGAGAAAGACGACAAATAGTTAGCCAATCCTGCATAGTGTAAACTAGAAAATTTTTTTTGGCCGATTCTATGGTGCTATGCATGCTGTCTACTTCCATGTAGGAATGTCCGCTTTCCATAATATTGTGTGTTATAGTTTTGATCCTTGAATGAGTAACAGTATATAGAAATAAAGCTGCTACAAACTGGTTTCGATTTTGACCACTGCATGTATCGGAGTACAAGGATATTTCCGTTATATTTTCAGAGAGCTACTGAATCCATTTATATACAGCAGTACCAATTTCAGAGCTCCCCTTTTGTCTATTAAGTTCTGTCCACAAAAAACCAAAAGCACGGTTGGGGGGTGCAGCCTCGTACAATTTTAAATTATAGGTGCATATTTTTCTACTATAATACATACTGGATACATTAGAGCTTGGGATCTGTAAAACACTTTGAAGATCAAAGGTTGCACTACAAAAATTATTGTTGTTAGAAGCTCTTTCCTTGTCCAATTGTTTAGCAGAAAAAGATTCATCTCGCCTGCGTATATGATTTTGATAGTTATTGATGATTTGTTCTTCTTGTGGTTTGCTCAACTTCTTATGCTTCACATTGTAAGCATTGATCTTTCTTGGGCTTATAAAAGTCTAAATTATAATTCTGACAAAAAATATTTCGATATACTGTTAAACAAATTAAATATTTACTGTCCAGTTCTCTTGATTTACAATCTTCTAGATACATTTTAGCTATTGAAAGCAGGGCTTGAAATCGATTTCAAAATCGATTTTAAATATCGATAAAAATCGTTAAAAATCATTTAGAAAATCAAAATCAATATCAAAATCGTTAATGGTAGGTGTAAGGTTCTAAATCACATATTACAATGTTGTCACTTATTTTATATTATGTAATTATATTATGTTGTAATTGTTATCATTGTACGGTTGCAACACTGCACACGGCAGTCGGACAGTCAGTTAGTTCCCGACGCCGACGAGAGGAACATCTCTTATGTTAATAAATACAAGTCTATACACGCATTAGTTCTTTTATTTATTTACATGGCGCTGTGGTAAATCGAAACGTGTTCTATTGTATTTTTTAAGTGTCGTTTAACGTAAATTTACATAGAAGTGCGTTTTCCGTTTTTTATTTGAAGTCTTACATGCTTACGTTGCACGTGGATTTCGAAACGTTTTATTCTACCCTTTTTCAAGTTTGAGGTTAACTGTAACCAACATTCAAGTGAAGCCGTTAACAACTTCAGTACGTACACTGACAACATTGTTGTTTATATTGTGCATAGATAATATAACTCGTATTATCTATGATATTGTGATAACTGATAAATTACGTATCAATTATCAGTATTGTCATAAACGCTAATCAAATTCGTCAAATCCTCAGTCATGAGTGCTTTAGACTCAACGGAAAGGACAGTATTAAAGGCAATTAAGACCGAGGAAATTCGAGAAGAATTATTATTCCGATTATTACCTAATACAGGTCAAAAAGAAGAACTTGTAGACATGCTTCTCAGCGACAATGAGCGAGTAGTAGCTGACGGAATACAAGCAAACCTTATTGCAGCTAGAAAAAAACGAAACGAAGACGCTCAAAAAATTATTGAATTGCAGAACACTATCGCCACGATGAGCTTAACCCAAAACAGCCAACCAGCCAACGAAAATGTTCTGGACCTCATTCTCCGATTATCACAATCGCAACAAGCAATCGCCGATAAATTATCACTAAACTCTCAACATCAAGTACAAATCTTTTCCACTAACGATACTGCTAAAGCAATATCTTTATTCTCTGGAAAAAAAATCGAAAATGTTTGCGACTGGGTTAAAGAAGTTGAACGCATTTCAGTACACGCACACTGGACTCCATCTCTCACCTTAGTCAACGCCACCTCACGATTAGCAGGATCAGCCTTAAACTGGCACAAAGTATCTGGTCGCTCTTTTGACGATTGGTATACTTGGAAAGAAGGCATCATAGATAGATTTAAAGTTAAGATGTCTCTTTCTGAATTTATACAATTCCAAGCCAAACGCACACTACGCTCTAATGAACCAATTGCAGATTACATTTATGACAAGGATGCTATTATAGACAAAGCTCCATTCCCGCTACAACAGTCTGATAGAGTTTCCTTAATCTTACAAGGCATAACTAAACACGAATGGGCAATTCCATTGACGACAGCAATGTGTACTTCTGTTAAGGACCTCTTAGATAGGGCTGTGCAATTGGATGCCATTCGCAAAGTTCAGTATGTTAAAGAAAATACTTCCGAAAATACAACTAGTTTCAAATCTCAAGACAACCAAAAAGAACAAGGTAACTATATTCCTCGTTTCAACCCATCAGTTCATAAAGAAGAAGATCAAACTTGCTATAGATGTAAGCAAGTAGGACACGTCAGTTACAATTGTAAAAATCCACTTCAAGAAAAATCAGCTCGTGTTTACAACAAGACAGACATAAAAGATACCACCTACGCCAATAAGAAACATTTTAATAAAGAGGTAAAGCCTAAAGAGACATTGACAACCAAAACAATAAATTGTGTTCAAGAGGATTCTACCTCAGAAGATTTTGTTAGAGTATCTCAAATTCCGGCCACAATAAATGGCAACATGACTATCGATGCCTTACCCGATATTGGATCATGTGTTACGTTACTCAGAAGGTGTTTTGTTCCAGATAACATACCCATATTTCCATGGCAAGATGGATCATACGCTACGCCTGAGGGTAACTGCACACCAAGTGGTTGGATAAGTCTAAGAATAAAAGTCGGAAACATTGATTATGTTATGCCAAAAGTAGGTCTATGTGATAAATTACCAATTGCAATGATTCTAGGTCGTGATTGGCAAAAAGCAGTACAGGCAACAATTACTATCGAACCAAATGGTGCTGTATGTATAACAACACCATCGTCTATTCAAGAATTCGGTTGTGTAAAATCCAAAACTGCATTTGTTGGATGTGTCGTACAATCCAGATTTAACAACAGACCACTTGTTACCAAAATATCTGATATAGAAACCACAAAAGTAGATCAACCATTTCTCAATCAAGACCAAACCCAGAAACTTGAATCTCTAATTAACTCATATGAGGACATTTTTTCAACACCTGAAGCTGAACTTGGAGAATTTCCGGACATTGAGATGGAGATTTTATTGACCAACGACAAGCCTATTAAATGTAAACCTTATAAAGCAACCGATCCAGACAGAACATTTATGAGAAATCAAGTAGAAAAATGGATATCACAAGGAGTGTGTCGCATGTCAACGTCGCCTTATGCAGCACCTGCCTTTGTTGTAGATCAGCCATTTCATGAGTCAACCCCGAAACGATTGGTTGTAGACTACTCAAGAACTATAAATCCAATTACAGTAAAAGACCCATTTCCAATAGATCAAATGGACTTGATGATCAGTAAAATAGCTGGTAAAAAATTCAAATCATTGGTAGATATCAAACACGCTTTTAACAATTTTAAAATTAAAGAAAATGATATTTTTAAAACTGCTGCAGTGACTCCTGATTACCATATCGAATTTTGCAGAGTTATATTTGGACTTGCGAATGCACCAGCTCTTTTAGCTAGAGCAATTTCTATTGCTTATGGTGATTTACTTAAATTAGGACTGGCAAAGTACTATGATGATTTAGCAGCAGGACATGATTCATTTGAAGACCACTTGAATTTTCTACAGTTACTTTTTGAAGCCACAAGGAAATACAGTCTCAAATTTACTAAAAGCAAGTGCACTTTCGCTGCACAGGAAATAAAGATTTTAGGCAGAATATTAGACGAGAAAGGAGACAGACCAGACCCTGAACGTGCCCAAGCAGTCACAAGGTACCAAACATTAAGTACACTTCAGGAACTTAGAAGTTTTTTAGGATTTGCCAATGCATTACGAAGGTATATAAATCACTTTGCATCAATTGCAAGACCCTTAACCAATATGTTGAAGAACAAACCAGTATCAAGTAAGAAATCTTCTAATTATAAAATTCAATTATCAGATGATGAACATCATGCTTTTGTTAAGTTAAAATCAGCAATTACTTCGAACCCAGTTCTTGCAGCCTTCCGTCAAAACGTGCCAACTACCGTAGAAACCGACGCAAGTCATGAAGGATTAGGTGCTTGTCTCTCCCAAATACATGATGGATCTATATGTATAATAGAATACGCAAGCAGATCCCTTAAAGATCCAGAAAAACGTTACCATAGCAATGAGTTAGAGGTTACAGCGGTACATTGGGCTATAACCGAAAAATTTCGCCTTTATTTGGTCGGTCAAACCTTTAAACTCATAACGGATAATTATTCCACAGCTTACATAGTCAATAAAGCTAAGCTTAACAGAAAGTTTGCCAGATATGTTGTTGACTTAGCAGCATTCGAATTTGAACCCATCTACAGAGCTGGTAAACTAAACATTATTGCAGACCATCTTTCAAGATACCCTCAACCTGTTAACGATGAAAATCAGTGTTGTTTGGCAATCATTAACTCTCAAAACGATAAATTAGTACATGCCCAACAAGCTGACTCCTTTTGCCAACAAATCAATAAAAAACTTAAGAATACAAATAACACGGTTCATATTCTACAAATAAAATGTATGTATAAATATGAAAATAACATCCTAGTTCATGTCAATATAGAAAATGGTTTTGAAGTAAGTAAAATTGTCATTCCATTTTCTTTTCGCAACACAGTTTTACAATATTGTCATGACAACACAGGTCACTTCGATATTAAGAAAACTTTATCCAGGATTAAAGCACGCTATTGGTGGAGTTCCATGAGAAAAGACTGTGCCCTCTATGTTCGTGGATGTAAGACTTGTCAACAAGTCAACAGAAGAACCACATCAGCATATGGTATGTTAGGCGAGAGACCCATACCTGAAGTTCCTTTTGAAGTCATCTCAGCAGATCACCTTTCACTCCCAACTACTAAAGCGGGCAATTGTTACATATTAGCTCACATCTGTCACGCTACCAGATTTCTTTTAGCTAGACCTACATGTACTACTGCCACAGACGATATCATTCACACACTTGAAAATGATATCATAAATCACTATGGACTACCAGTTACATATATTTCGGATAATGGTTCTTCATTCACAAGTTCTAAGTTCAAACTGTATTTAGAAAAATATGAAATACAACATTCACTATGTCCACCATATACCCCACAAGCCAACGGACTGGTAGAACGTTCTAACGCAACCATGATCTCAGTTTTATCTAAATTTTCATTAGAGCACCCAGATGATTGGGACATTAAGCTACCAAACCTAATCTTAGCTATAAACACATCTCAACAGAGCACCACAAAGTTTTCACCTTTCTACTTATTACATGGTTATGAACCAAAACTCTCTACTATGGATATGGCACTAGGTTCAGTACAGTCAGACCTGTCAAGAATGGATCAACTAGACTTACTTGCAGAAAGTAGAGGTATAGCAATTGAAAACTTAAAAGACAATCACAAAATAAACAAAAAACGATTCGATCAACATAGAAGCCACCACAACTTCCAGCCAGGTCAACGAGTATGGTATAACTGGCAGTCTACAAATGACACAAAACTTTCACCAAATTTTAAAGGACCATTTGTCATTGAACACCCAGTTGGAAAAGTTTGTTATAAAATTACCAGGGCCGATGCAACAAACAAAAAACATTCCAGAATAGTTCATGTACAATCACTTAAACCAGCTCAATACAGACCAAATTTGGATGATCCAGGAGAGATTCAATTTGAGGAGAACAATCAACAATCACCTCCAACTTCTCTCACAGACAACATCCAAATAAATTCTCCTACCCCAACCATAGACACTAAGGTAAACAGCATTACTAAACGTACTCGCAAGACACCATCTTGGTTAAAAGATTATATAATAGGTTAATGTTATTATGTATTAATTTTTTTTGGGCCGATAGGTATTATACAAAAATTATTATAAAACATTAAATACTTTTATACTTACCTTTTATTATCAGTTACTATTTTGTACCACTATTAAGTATTTAGTTGAGGTGCTTATTATTACATGTGTTCCTATTAAGGCTGTTAACTAAAGCCAGTAATTTATTATTTCATTAATTTAATTATTATAAAAAAAAACACAAGTTGTAATTCTATACAAGATAGTATTATTTTATCATTTAGTTATGTTATCAATTTATTATTACACCATGATTTATTATACTTTATTTTACTGTTAATTTTTTTTGGGCCGAATGTAAGGTTCTAAATCACATATTACAATGTTGTCACTTATTTTATATTATGTAATTATATTATGTTGTAATTGTTATCATTGTACGGTTGCAACACTGCACACGGCAGTCGGACAGTCAGTTAGTTCCCGACGCCGACGAGAGGAACATCTCTTATGTTAATAAATACAAGTCTATACACGCATTAGTTCTTTTATTTATTTACATAGGTAATGATTTTCAAAATTTATATTGAAATTGAAAAAAGTTAAAATCGATAATTTATATCAAAATCGTAATCGTTATTATAATAAAAACGATTTTAAATCAAATTAATTTAAAATTCAACACCCAGCAGATCTATTTATATTGTCAATCCGCAGACATCGCCATATTTGGTAATAATATTGATTATACTATACATATTATGCATGATAGTGTATAATAATATAATATTAATAACTAGTATTTTGTTTTCGTAGAATATATACGATAAGGAATCAGCGTTCGATGAGCGATCGTTGTTTTTGTGGGGAAATTTATTCCGTATAATATAATACTATATATAGACATTTTGTATTATATTATTATTATGGAAAATATATTAATTTATAATACTATATTGGTTCGTTAATCGTTGGCCGTCAACCGTGCGTCATATAGCTTCAACCAATAATATACAATTAAATAACTTCAAATAGTTTTATTTTGAACTCTTGCAGTTTTAATTTTACGTCGTCATAATATTTTGTCCCATTCCAGTATAACACAGTACCTACTCTTGTTTGCGGATGCGTGTCGCGTTGGTATGTCTGATTAATAGTGATCTTTTTTTGCCGTGTGTTATTCAGTTATTCCACCATTTTATACTTCTCATTACTTATTGTGATATATAATTTAAAATTGGTCGACACCAGACTAACCCCGTAAAAAAATTTATTTTTTACTTACGATATAAACAAAAACGAGTCAGTTTGTACAATTGAAGGGTGTCGTAGGCCCGTACTTAAGGGCAGTGCAAGTCACAATTTGGAAACACACATTCGAACAACTCATCCCGATGAAGCTATCATGTTGGATGAAGCTAAGGAAGATTTAAAAAAAACGAAGTTTAAAACTGGTGTAAAGCGTCTTAATAATGATGGAAATAATTCGTGCTCGAGTAAGGTACGTATTAACATTTTTTTTTTTTAGATATTTGACATAATTGTTGTATCTATACCTAAATCTTTTGTAACAGAAACATGGACCTTTGGACAAACATATAAAAATTGAAAAAAAAAATTGACCGTTAATTTAAATAAGATTTCATTGTTGGAGGCGTGCACAGAAATGGTTACAGTGAATGGTAGACCATTGACGATTTTCAATGACTCTGGGTTTTCAAAAATTCTACGTCCCTTAACAGAAGCAATTGGTTGAGGTAAATAAATTATTTTAAATAAAATATTTAAATATCTAACAATAATATATGGCCGTACACTGATACACAGAACTTATTTGCTTACATTAATTTTAATATCTCATTGTTTTTATTTATTAAGATATTTTATTAATCATAAATTAGATGTAGTATGTCCAAAAGGTTACCATGTTTTTAATTTGGCTAAAATTAAATTTCTGGTACACATTTTATAAGTTATAATATTCTAATAAGTATTAATAATATTAACAAATATGGAGGTATGATTACCTTTTAGAACATATAAAACAGTAGATTTTTGGCTTAATTACTTGAACAATTTTAGATACCTTTTATTTTAAATTTAGCTATATTAAATTAAGAAACGTATTGTTTTTAAAACTAACTTAACTTGGGTTAAAAAGTTAATGCGTAAGTGCTGAGTACTGGTGTACAGTCATGGGCCATTGGTTCCTATTTAATCAATGTCTATAATAAATTAATAAGGTAATATTTTGTTTTACATTTTAGGATTTACTATTAACTCGCAAAATATTAAAAATCCCATATTTAATGCATCAAATGTGATTATTTCAAATATTAAAAATGACATTAAAAAGCAACTAATAAGTTTAAAGATTGACTCAGTCAAACGTCATAATCGTCATTTATACAATAACTTGCGACAATGCTGCAAATATGATAAAGATGGCTAAAATAATGACTGTCAATGATATTGAGAATAATTTTATTGATTCAAGTGATGAAGTTGATAATGATATTCCAGACATCAACAATGAAGATGTTGAAGATGATGACAGCCAGAAAGACAGTGATGATGAGTACCTTAATGATGGAACATCAATAGCTAATGAAGACATTGAGAATGAACTCTTTTTTGACTTATTTAATACAGGTAAATTCATTATAAGAATCTAGTTTACAAAGCTTAAAAAAATTAAAAAATATGAAAATATATATCGAGTATTCTTTTTAAATTGAAATATTAAGATATAGGTTTATATTTTAAATAACCTAACAAATAATCAACCATTTATCAGTAAATTATTAAAAACAGATATTAGTTATATACATTATACCTAGTTATTAAGAGGATGTCAGCGCACTATTTGTTTTTTTTTCTCTAGCCCACGCGCAACATAGACAAAACGCATTTACGCAAAATTGTTTTTCCTACAGTGGCGTGCCCAGCAGGTAGGCCTGGTAGGCCCAGGCCTACCCTGTTTTCAAGTAATAATTATTAATATTTTTCAGGAAACATAATTTTATACATTTTTTTTCTTCATAATACGATTATGTAATTGAATCATTTTGGAACAAAGATTATTTATTTATTAGCCACTTACAGCAAGCGTTTATACGTTTTTATACGTTATTATTAGTTCTTTCCTTCGTCGCAAACAATTGTAGCCACAGTACTGCTTATCGGCTAAAAACTACGACTAAAAATAGTAAATAATAGACAATAATACACCCGAAGTGAGTTATTTATACATTCGTCACTGGCCATTTACTGCCGACAACAACGCTTCCACAACGCCAGGATCGCTAGTATGGTTTATAAAATATGTTATTTTTCGGTATTAATAATTTATTAGTTTATTACAGTGTGTACTGTGTAGTCGCGTAGACGTATTATAGTGACTTGTGTGTAACCGAGCCGATCGAGGAAATCGTTTTGTCTGTTTTTGTTTATGTACACTATTAGAATAACCTATAAGTACTTTTTTATTTTATATTGGTTATAACAGTTATAACTTGACTAATAATTAAATAAAAATAAAGAAATATGATTAGCCAGTTTTTTAAACCTACTCCGAAATCCACAAGGACATTGAACGATGATGATACTGATGATAGTACAATAGATCAACCACAAACGAAAATGTTAAAATTAAATGTTACCTCAACTTCTAACGAGTCTTCTATTTCCTCTTCTAGCTTAAATGTGCTTGACATTAGCTTAAATAGTGATGAACAACCTATTCAGCCGATTATCAATTTTCCACGTCGTAAAATTTGTGAAAAACAACGTAGTTTTCAAAGTTCATGGTACAAAGTTTATCCTTGGATTGAATATTCTGTTCAATTGGATGCAATTTTCTGTTTTTTTTTACTAGTTCTATATCTCGTGAAAAGCATCAAGATGTTTTAATAGCCCCAGGATATAAAAATTGGAAAAATATTTCGGGGATGGCAAAAAAACATAACTCGGAAGATTCGCATAAAACATCATTAGCCAAATATCAAGGTTATACAGGGTGATTCTTTTATCAAACAACACTCATTATTTGAAAAAGTATTGACTTTTTTCAAATTTTTTTTTTTCAAAATTGTAGATTTATGCTGTTCTAGAATTGTATATTTTTTTATATTTTTCACCCTTATATTTAATAGGTAAACCACTATCAACTTTTGATTTTCAAATGGTAACCTATACTAAAAATTTCATAATTGAATAAAACTATTTTTTCATTAATTATTACGTTCAAATTTTCATTTTTCGTTAATCCGTTGATGAGATATTGCTCCTCAAAGTTAGGTGGTTTTTGGAGATAGTTATAGTGTGTAAATGTGTTATACCTCGTCAGTAGATACCTAACCTATCAGGATTTTTATGTCCCAGGGCAAAAGATATCACACTTTTCAAATCAACTCAAGTTGTGGGTACAGTAAGCTTAAGTTGTGCCCCTAAATGTATTTTATAATACCCATTTGACTGGGTGTCATGTAGTTCGCCCTACTGAATGTGATCTCGCCACTGGTCATAATAATACTTATCTAATATAAAGACCAGAAGTTAAAAGTAATAAATTTGATATCATTCGAACCCAAGATATATGTATACAATAGTGATAACTGATATTCATTGTACCTACTCGCTACAATTAACTTATTGTCATGATGTCATATTTTAAGTAATCGGACCATTAGTGTCACTCGTGGTGGCATACCTACTCACGTCGTATACCCCCCGTAAAACCCTCGACCACCCTCCATACCTATGGAGTACGCCGTAACGGCCTACGGATAAGAAGACAGAACAATACGGGTACTACGATATGGTTTATTAGGCTGATTTGCGATTATGTGAAATCGTGGGTAAAACTAATTTTGATCAGCTGTTATTTGTTTCGTTCGCTGTGGACGATTAAAGTCTGGTTCCATGGTTACATGATATGGAAGTAAACCTTATACCAGGTTAACGTTAATCACATACCAACAATACGTTGAGTGAATAAACGGTTATAATTTAGGTTATAATTTTATAAGATAACTGATAAGTCATAACAACAATATTTGAATCGTGAGTCGGTAATTATTAAGTAGGTATTACCTAATATTTAATAAAGTTTTTTATTTGTTAATACTTAACAATTTTAAGTGTTTAAATTTTAATGGTGAATTTATAATATTATTAGTTCTTGTATATGTATACTTAAATTACAATATTAACCACTTTTTGTATTTTATTTAGTAATTTAATCAAACATTTAAGTACCTAAATTGGTTAATCGCACGTGAATTGGATGATTTGCAATTCAATTTATACAATGTACCTATTGGTAAGTTTTACTAGTTGGTAGTTTCAAAAATTAAAATTAATAAAACAATATATCTCATTAACTTAAAACATTTTGATTTCAGTTCAATCATTTATACATATACAATTTTTGTTCAAATGTCTACCTAACCAATGAAACACTGGTACTTAGTAAATACAAAATGGAATATTACTATGGTAATTATAGTTACAACCATCTAAGATGTTTCTGAGAGTTTTTTTTGTATTTTACTTGCACATTTAAATGTGGCATATTGATAGTCTATTAAGACCGATGATTTGAAGCACAAACTGGGTCTTTAAAATGTTGTCTGATAGTAGATTTCACGATAATCAGGAAAATCAATATTATACATATTCAAAATTAAAACAGACTATAAAATAAATTAAGTGAGTATTAATATCTTTAACTGTAATATTATTAAATTATTATATTGACATACAAATATTTTAAATAATCAGGATTATTGGGAAGAAGTAGAAAAAATATAGTTGGACTATAACTACACATTACCAATGATATGTATTGAAAAGATGATGTTGTTGTAATTGCAGAAAGTGAAAAAGACATAACTAACATGTTCGAAGAAATGAACGACACGCTTAAAGAACACTTAAACTTCACATACCTATTCAATCACAAGCGATGAGAAAAGTTGTACATATACAGTATGTAGAATAGCGCATGCCAAACAGGCCTACTATAAAAAAATTAATCTTTTTACCTCAAATAGAATAAGTTGGGACAGCAGAAAATCACTTATAAAAGGCTTTGTGTGGAATGTAGATCTATATGGAGCAGAGATTGGGACACTACTGAAGACTGAGAAAGCCAAAATAAAAGCTTTTAAAGTATGATGTTGGAAAACGCTGAAAATTCAATAGACAGAAAAGATAAAAAAAAATGTTGAGGTATTCAGGAGAATCAAAAATCAATACAGAGTACGCTAAGATTGAGAAGAAAAGCATGGATCGGACACGTAATCAGGAGGAAACCTGGAAAAGGAAGGCCTAGAACTCCATTTCTGAAGCAAGTGATTGAAGATACCAGAATAGGAACATACTGGAAGTTGAAGAGGAATATAAGTGGAGAGGGACATCAGTAATCATTTAACCGATTTTCGGAATGAAAAAAAAAAAAAAAATAATGTATTGAAAACTAAAAATTGTGCTAATGTTAAAGCTTTATAATTTGTATGCTAGTCTATAAATAATTTAAATTAGGTGACAAAATCAATCATTACAACTTAAAAGATAATATACATAGATATAGATATTTATTTTGTGTTTAATATGTAGATTATGTCCTAAATCAAATTAAGAATTTTTAGCTGGCTATGTGATTAATAATAATTTTATTTTTATTTTTTATTTTAACATTTTTTTTTTTTACGGACAAGCCCTTTAACAAAAGAGATATAATAATCTAAACATCCAAAAACATTAGTCTACTGTGCTACATTGTATAATGTCATAATGATAAATACTAAATTATTTCTGTCAATGATTGGTGTTGTCACCAAATAATAATTAGTACTAAATTCAAGTTAGAATATTATTAACACCATTTTTAAATTTTGCTTTTTAAGTCTGGGGTGATTGAAAAGTTTGTTTTAATTTTTTGAATACACGTTTTATCTTTACTCATATTTTGCATATTAACTGCAAAACGAACATTTAGATTAAACTGTATCATCATTTTGAAATAGGTTTTTCATAGTCCTAGGCTTATTAAGGTAAAATTGTTTAATGGTTCATAATAATATCAGTATAATATGTGAGGAATTTTGCCGTGAACAGGGTTCAGGGCTAAACAGAACCTAAAATCATCAAATCAAACGCTTAAAAAAACATTTAAATAATCAAAATTAAGCAATCTAAAAAATGGTTATTCTCTCCCTAGTTTTTGTTAGTGGTTATCACTTGCATCATATTAAAGTAGAAAATATACATTAAAAAATTTAAAACGTGGGGTGCTATAATATTTCATATTTTAAAAACATTAAACTGGGGGTATTTCACTATAATAATGATAGTTAAATCTAAAAAAACAAGAGGTGCTAAAGACCCGTTTGCACCCTCTAGTTGCGCCAATGGTCTCAAACCCTATTCACGACATTGAAAATATTTTTATTTTTTTTACATAAAATATAATTATATAAGTTGATCAGTGCCCTATATGTATATTTGGATGTATGTCATTGTTATTTAAATACCTACATAGTACATATTGATTAAATTCATGTGATTGGTCAAAAAGACCTAGTCCTACAAAGTATATTACAACTATTGAAGCTATGTATGGTGAATTATTTATATTATACTAATATTTGATTTGGAATTGTAAATGTATTAAATTGAAATTGCAAACATCAAAAAAAGAGTTGTTTATACTTAATATTAAATTAGTTCAGAGTATTGTATTTCCAGATTTGTAATAAACATGCTCAAATGATATTTTATATGAGAAGAGGATATTTGATTTGTTAAAAAAAAAAAAAAAATTATCACTAAAAAACTTAAATCCTAATAGGCATTTACATGTTCAAAGTATCCAAAAGGTAAACAGCATAAAATAGATATATTAAATCTATAATAATAATTAACACATTATTTTGTATTAGTTAAATCTACCAAAGCTATACACAGTTATATGTATATTATATATTGTATAAAAAAAAAATTAAGTTACCTATTAAGTTAATTTATTGTTAATATTATGTCATTATGGTCCATTATTAAATATGGTTATTATATCATATATTGTATATTTATGCAGTATGCACCATGCTATAAATTATAATAGTCAGTAACGAGTAACAGACAACTACAGACAATAAATTACTGTACACTACTACAGCTCAGTACAGCAGCGATTTAAAACAGTTAACAGTTGTTGCAACTGTAGTACAGGCAGTCTACTAGAGTAACAAAAACGGGATTTTATTTGTGACATAAATAAATAGCAAGTTACTGTTACTATTTATTTTGTAAATACACATGTTGGTAACACTGTATTTTCTGTATGATAGACAGTTATAATGATAAACCATGGACAACATTAACTTTTATGGACTAAAATAATTCTGTATTTCCGTATGTTAGTCTATGGTGTGTCGTAGCATAGAATAGAGATTAAATTGTGATCGAAGCTACAAACAGAAGCAGACCAATAATAATATGATCGTTTGTTATTGTATGTAGGTATTATCGGCTGTCAGGTACAAAGATTATCACCGCTATATCTTGGGTCGAACGATATCGAATTTATTACTTGTAACTTCTGGTCTTTATAATTGATAATAATTATTACGACCACTGACCAGTGCCGCAATCACCTTCGTGGGGTGAACTTCATGACTCCCTGAAAGATGGGCATAATAAAATACATTTAGGGGCTCTAAGTACTTTATGAACTGATTTGAAAAGTGTGATATATTTTGCCCTGGGACATAAAAATCCTGATAGCTGCGGTATCTACTGACGAGGTATAACACATTTACACACTATAACTATCTCCAAAAACCACCTAACTTTGAGGAGCAATATCTCATCAACGGATTAACGAAAAATGAAAATTTGAACGTAATAATTAATGAAAAAAATAGTTTTATTCAATTATGAAATTTTTAGTATAGGTTACCATTTGAAAATCAAAAGTTGATAGTGGTTTACCTATTAAATATAAGGGTGAAAAATATAAAAAAAATATACAATTCTAGAAGAGCATAAATCTACAATTTTGAAAAAAAAAAAATTTGAAAAAAGTCAATACTTTTTCAAATAATGAGTGTTGTTTGATAAAAGAATCACCCTGTATATCATCAAAAAGTATAGGAGCTGTTACGACTGAAATGAATAGTCATGTCGAAGAGAATATAAATAAAAATCGAGAAATATTAAAAAGTGTAATTCGTTCAGTTTTGTATTGCGCACGACAGGATATAGGTTTACATGGTCACAATAATGTAATCGAATATTCAAATGAAGACGAACACGGCGTAGAAACTACAAAAAATCAAGGTAATTTTAAAGAACTATTAGATTTACTATGTTTGGAAAATGAAAAGTTTAATACAAATTTAAAGTCTCTACCTAAAAATGCTAAATATACTTCAAATAAAATCCAAAATGATATTTTATTTGCGTCTTCAAATGTAATTTTACAAACTATTATTAGAGAAGTGAATGAAGGTAGTTCGGTTTATAGTTTAATTGTTGATGAAGCTCGTGATGCGTCAACATTTGAACAAATGTCAATATGTATTAGATATGTACATAAACTAACTATAAAAGAAAGGTTCTTAGGATTTGTACAAGTAGAAGAATTAGATGCACTAGGCCTAACTAATTCTATTATCGAATTTTTAAATTCAGTTGGTTTAGATATTACAAAAATGTATAAGTCAATCCTACGACGGTGCATCAGTAATGTCTGGTTCTACCAATGGCGTACAAGTAAAAATTAGAGAACTTTCTAAAAACAAATGCCTTTATATACATTGTTATGCACATCGGCTTAATCTAGTTTTGGCCGATGTTGCTAAATCAGTTGAGATTGTTGACAATACGATTGGATTGCTTGAAGCAATTTATGCATTTCAATCGAGTTCAACTTTACGTTATAAAATATTTTCTGATGCCCAAAAAGATTGTGAAACAATTTTAAAAGTCCCTCAACATAGTGATACTAGATGGGTTGCAAAATATAAAGGTACCATTTTACCATTTTAAAGGTATTCATTTTTTTTAAATTCGTTTTGAACATGTCATAAAAGCTTTATCACAACTGTCAAGTAGTTAAAAAAAAAAAGAGGCCGCAGAAGCCAAAGGGTTATTAAACCAATTTCGATCGTTTGACGTATTATTTGTTTTAACATTTCTTGATAACCTTTTATCAACTATCAACGTACTTTCAATACATTTACAATCTTCTTCTCTCGATATAATTAAGTGTTTAAATTTAATTGATGCTACAATAAAAGAGCTTCAACGTTTACGTTCGGATGAATTTTTCAATAACTTTTATAAAAAAGCTCAAAAATTATGGTTTCAGATTTAAATATTTCTATGGATAATTATGAAAAAAGACAGAAAAATATTAATAGTACATTAAGTGATTATGTAATAACTTCAACAATTGGCTTAAAATGTAATAAAACTACGACTCAAAAATTTCGAATTATGTATTTTACAGTAATAGATAATATGTTGAGCGAAATGAAAAAAAGATTTAACAACAATTCAGAATTTTTAACTGCTATTTCAGTATTCAATCCGATATCGACCAACTTTTTAAATGATGATTTTGTTTTAAAGTGTATAAATTATTATGGAGATGCTAATTATTTCTCTGACCAAGTAATAAGTCAAAGTAAATTAGCAAAAAATATGTACAGTAGTTGTAAAAATATCATAGGTTTTTACAACGAAATATGCATTATGGGGCAGTCATTTGGAGAAATTAAAAAAGTCATTGAACGAGTGTTAGTTATACCTGTAAGTTCAGCATCGGCCGAAAGAAGTTTTTCAACAATGAAAAGGATAAAAACTTATTTACGAACATCTATGTCTACTACACGTCTTCATAATTTAGCGTTAATTTCTATTGAGAGGGAGTTAAGTTTCGAATTAATTCAGGATCCTACAAAGATTGTTGACGAATTTGCTAAATTGAAAAATCGAAGACTTCAATTCACTAAATAATTATTATATTTTATATTTTTATGTACTTATAATTAAAAATACTATTGTTTCATTTGTATTCATTTATTATTCAGTTATATAAAAACTTAATTTTAATTTTTAATATCTTTAAATATTATTAACAAGCCAAACAGGAGGAATAAATTGTGTTGTATTATATATATTATTTTATAATCATTTTTTCTAATTCAATTTAAAAATATTATAAAGTTTAAAAAAAAAAATGTGTATTGGGTACATATTATATAAACTAAAATAATTATAAGCGGGCCTATCCTACATTTTGATCCTGGGCACGCCTCTGTTTTCCTATGTTTTTAAGTAAAATCACCCTTTACAAAAAATATAGATAGTAATATTTTTGAGGGATTGACTTACCGATTTTATATTTTATTGTTATTTGACTTTGTATTCGACTTTCAAAATACACAAAATAATGTTGTAAATTTAAATGATGTTTAAATTGTTGTTTTGAGACAATATTTAGACAAATCGATATGACATTCCCTCAAAAATATTATTCTCTATCTTTTTTGTAATAAGTGTTTTTAATCTAGGATTACTTAGAAAGTTAGAACCATAGAAAAAATGATTCTGCGTAAATGCGTTTTGTTTATATTGCGCGTGGGCCAGAGAGAGAAAACAAATAGTGCGCTGACATCATCTTAATATTTACATGGTTATACCATAACTTTAAATATTTAACATAATCTGCGTGGATAATACTTTTTTTTTTAAATATTTGAAAGTTAAATAAATTACTTATACTAAATAAATTAAAAGTGTGGTCTAAATATTTTCATGAAAAACAAAACTTAATATATTTTTAAAAGTAAAAAAAATGTACTTGTATTTGTATTCTTAAGACTTAATAAACAAGACCATTTTTAATAGTTTAATTTAAGCGGATGATGTTTATAGCTTAAATGTAAAAAATGTGTATACCTATAGGTCAATTAAAAACTTCACTTAAAACAGAGTAGGTAGCTATCATATTACACACTTAACACTCAATATCAATAAACCGTAAAACAAATGTTGGTGAAATGACTGGGTATCTTCCATAAATAAATAAAATGCATGTTGTAAAATTAACATAGATGAAGCGAACATAGCGATTCAATCTTTTGAAGATGATGTGTTTGACGCCATATCAGCTTCATCTATAACGTCATGTGTGCGATGTGCCGTGCATACTTTGCAACTATGTATTCTAGATGGGTTTAAAAACGCACCAATCACCAGTTGCATAGTTCAAGCAAGAAAGGTAAAATTTTAAAAGCTTAATATAATAAAGTATCTATTGGATTGATGATTATATAATATATTAATACTTATTATTTGATGTTCATAATTTTATTTAACTATCTTACACTATCTTACACAGCTAAATCAGTTGAGATTGTTGACAATACGATTGGATTGCTTGAAGCAATTTATGCATTTCAATCGAGTTCAACTTTACGTTATAAAATATTTTCTGATGCCCAAAAAGATTGTGAAACAATTTTAAAAGTCCCTCAACATAGTGATACTAGATGGGTTGCAAAATATAAAGGTACCATTTTACCATTTTAAAGGTATTCATTTTTTTTAAATTCGTTTTGAACATGTCATAAAAGCTTTATCACAACTGTCAAGTAGTTAAAAAAAAAAAGAGGCCGCAGAAGCCAAAGGGTTATTAAACCAATTTCGATCGTTTGACGTATTATTTGTTTTAACATTTCTTGATAACCTTTTATCAACTATCAACGTACTTTCAATACATTTACAATCTTCTTCTCTCGATATAATTAAGTGTTTAAATTTAATTGATGCTACAATAAAAGAGCTTCAACGTTTACGTTCGGATGAATTTTTCAATAACTTTTATAAAAAAGCTCAAAAATTATGGTTTCAGATTTAAATATTTCTATGGATAATTATGAAAAAAGACAGAAAAATATTAATAGTACATTAAGTGATTATGTAATAACTTCAACAATTGGCTTAAAATGTAATAAAACTACGACTCAAAAATTTCGAATTATGTATTTTACAGTAATAGATAATATGTTGAGCGAAATGAAAAAAAGATTTAACAACAATTCAGAATTTTTAACTGCTATTTCAGTATTCAATCCGATATCGACCAACTTTTTAAATGATGATTTTGTTTTAAAGTGTATAAATTATTATGGAGATGCTAATTATTTCTCTGACCAAGTAATAAGTCAAAGTAAATTAGCAAAAAATATGTACAGTAGTTGTAAAAATATCATAGGTTTTTACAACGAAATATGCATTATGGGGCAGTCATTTGGAGAAATTAAAAAAGTCATTGAACGAGTGTTAGTTATACCTGTAAGTTCAGCATCGGCCGAAAGAAGTTTTTCAACAATGAAAAGGATAAAAACTTATTTACGAACATCTATGTCTACTACACGTCTTCATAATTTAGCGTTAATTTCTATTGAGAGGGAGTTAAGTTTCGAATTAATTCAGGATCCTACAAAGATTGTTGACGAATTTGCTAAATTGAAAAATCGAAGACTTCAATTCACTAAATAATTATTATATTTTATATTTTTATGTACTTATAATTAAAAATACTATTGTTTCATTTGTATTCATTTATTATTCAGTTATATAAAAACTTAATTTTAATTTTTAATATCTTTAAATATTATTAACAAGCCAAACAGGAGGAATAAATTGTGTTGTATTATATATATTATTTTATAATCATTTTTTCTAATTCAATTTAAAAATATTATAAAGTTTAAAAAAAAAAATGTGTATTGGGTACATATTATATAAACTAAAATAATTATAAGCGGGCCTATCCTACATTTTGATCCTGGGCACGCCTCTGTTTTCCTATGTTTTTAAGTAAAATCACCCTTTACAAAAAATATAGATAGTAATATTTTTGAGGGATTGACTTACCGATTTTATATTTTATTGTTATTTGACTTTGTATTCGACTTTCAAAATACACAAAATAATGTTGTAAATTTAAATGATGTTTAAATTGTTGTTTTGAGACAATATTTAGACTTTAGTTAGTTGTAATTCAATAATCATTTTCTTAAAAATAAAATCCAATGAAATCCTTATTTGATTCTGATTAAAGACCTAATCGCCTAATACTAAAATATTTATTTTACCTAATATAGATTTATTACTTTATTTGTATATAAAATAAATCCAAATATAGCCTATAGTAATATAAAATAATAAATTTAGACATAGTCTCAACAGAACTGAATAACGTATTGACAGTCGTGACCAAAATACAGGGGCGTCCTTGTGGGGGGGGCGAAGGGGGCGACCGCCCCCCCCGTGAGTTGGATAGAGTATAGAATTACATACATAGTAATTATTGGTTAATTTTATAGTTTATATTATTTAAATAAAATATTTTTTTTTTGTTCATCTTGTTATCAATTATCATGTTATCATGTTATCTTGTTATGATGTGTGATTCGTAGGTGCTGTAGCTGCTACAACCGTGGTTAACACAATATTCTGTTTACCTTAAAGGTATATCTTAAATCGTGGTCCGTGGTTAACACACTCCTTGAGAGATAAGTGATAACAATTATTATTGATAATAATTCCCGGCTATATTCTTGATAACCTATTTCCAATATTTGTCATTTTGTTATCAGTCAACTGAATTTATTCAATTTGATGTTGTTTAAATATTACTCTTTTTTTATAGTTCAGTAATTATTTATTATGTTTTTATTAATTATTATATTTATTATTTATATATTATTTTGGTTGAAGTAAAGACAGTAAAGTTTGTAATTATTTCTTATTATGAACGATAACAAACGTAAAAATAGTGGTTCGATTGCAACATGGCTAGAAAAACGATCCAAGACAACGATCCAAGACACACGTACAAATATGATGAATGATCCGATTCCAATTGCTGTATCTTCTGTAACACAGGTACATCTGAATCAACAATCACCGAATGAACCTACTACAACTCATTTTTCAATGACAACTGAATTAAGTAATGATATTGGTGATTATTTAGAAAAAGGTAGTCAAACTGACCATGTAAAAGCAAGGTTTTTAGAAGCACCTAATGTTCCTGATAATAATTTTCTATACCCTTTTAGTTTGCATAATAAAAAAGGTAAACAAGAAAAAAGATACCTCAAAAGGGATCATTTTATTCAGTATAAATGGCTTGTATATTCACAAAAAAAAGGTGGTGTTTTTTGCAATTATTGTGTTTTTTTTGCAAATAAAGGAGGAAAAGATAAAAATGTAACTCTAAAAAGTTTGGTAACTGTACCTCTTGATAAATATGCCAAAATGTTGGGTGAAACTGGTGATTTTAGCACACAGTAAAAACTTATACCATATAAATGCAACACAAATGGCCAATGATTTTTTAATTTGCTATAAAAATCCGGAAAAAGAAATTATTAATGTAATTAATAGTACTAGGTTGAAGCAAGTTACTGAAAATCGAGCCAGATTAAAACCGATTGTTGAATCAGTGATTTTTCTTGAGCGACAAAACATTCCTTTACGTGGCCATCGTGACCAAGGCAGCTTGATAGGTAATGAGCAGAATAAAAATAATTTATCTGTAGTAAACGAAGGAAATTTTCGTGAGCTATTAAGGTTTCGGACCTTTGTACCGGATTTTTGTATTTTTAACATGTTTGAATTATAGTAACTTTATTAATTTTATTTGACGTTGCATTTTTATTTTATTTTACTATAAGTGTTATTTTTTTGCTAATAATTGATATTTAATTAGTACAACTATAGAAAATATTTACTATCTTATACTAAATATACTATAACTGTACAAAATAATAATACATGTAATAATAATACTATACAGTATTAAATAATATGCTTTTGCTTTAATTTTAAAGTATGCTTCTTCTTCAATTTGATTGCTTTTTAGGTTGAAAACTTGGATAAGAAGTGAAATGGGCCAAAGTAGATTAACGGGTTTGGCGCTTTTGCATATACACAGGCAGCTTCGTAGACAAGATAATAGACCGCTTTGCTAAGAATAAAAGATGTTTAGATTTTGTTATATAAACCATTAATCAATAAAATAAATTTGTATACTATAATGACTATGGTGATTTGTTTTTAATAATGTAACATTTCAGTGACAAGATAATAGACCGCTTTGCTTAGAATAAAAGATGTTTATGATACATCATAACACTCAGTATCTGAATCCCATGTAAATTAATAATATTTTTACTATTTCGCCCCCCCCCCCCATAGCCAAAGTCTGGAGACGCCCCTGCCAAAATATCAAATACTAATAATTAATAATACTTTGTATTATTTGCCACAAATTTCTCAAGCGGTATTATTATACATTTATACCTAAACTATTTTTAACGAATATCATAAATTCATAATTCGAGGCTATATTTATTATTTACCAGTTTTCCGGAATTATTTTGTTTCTCTACGGCTCAACGCCCCTATGGCCTAACTATTTTAAACATTTTATTATATCCGTCGACTTCGCTAGTGGTAAATTGTTATGTTTGTAATTTGTATCACAATACGACGAACCTATCGCGCAGTCAATATTGTCAATTTTTGTTGCTGACTGCTGTTATTATTAATTTATCGTAACATTTTTAAGTATATTATATTATATTTTAATTTATTTTATATTACCTAATAGTTGTTATTACTTTAGATCAGTGGCGTTAGGTTAGGATGTGTTATATTTTAATAACAGTTTTAAGTATATAACTTATATCTATAGGAAGTAGGAACCTAATAACTAATCAATATAAAATAATATAGTATTTAAATACCCTTGATTGAGCTCCTGCTCCAGCTCTGGTAAGTAGATAATGTAGGTATTTGTTTGGTTGTTTGGGTTCACACTTAATACCTATGTTTAAAATAGTAAACAGATAGAGTAGGTATTTGGAACTTATAAAATGTATGTTAAGAATTTAAGCCTTAAGAGTTAAGGTACATAGATTTTCACAAGTGATATAGACTCTAATGCATCCAATAAAATGAATAGGTAACTAATTAATTTCCCATCGCCTTAGTTCTTGTAGTTTCTTAAAAAAATGTAACTACTGTAGGTACATTAATACGAGTTTGGTCTAAAACAAATGTTGCAAATTAGTGTTGGAAATATATATTTAATTAAACATAACATAATAAGTCATTGCATAAATAATTTTTTTTTTTTTGAAACTAGATATTTTTAGCATATATTTATAAGTATATGTGACAAAAAATGAAAAAAAATCTAGGTATGAATTAATTATGCCATGGTTTTTTTTTTTTTTTTTTAATATTATAAGGTACACTTTCTTATCTAAATGTTTGACTTTTACATTTTGTATTTTCTTATATTTATTTTAAAAAAGTATTATGCAGTTAATTATAGTTAAGTTTTTAATTTTGAATATAATATATACTAAAATAATGGTTTTTAGGTTGATGCATTAGAGCCTGTCAAAATAGCTACCTACTTTAGCTCTTTAAAAGCAGGACATAAACTTCGGTGACTTCTATGGGGTATGGCTTAAAGCATCCCACGGTCTCCAGTCCAATGGTTCAATTTTAGCTAAGCAAATTTTGAAATCAATGAAACAGCGTGAAGTGCTTTTATTAAAAAATCCTGTTTTTTTGGCAGGTTTGTTCAATGAAATATAATAACTGTCATAACCATATGCAATACTTTATATCCTACAGTTAAAACATAATTTAAAGACTGATAACTTGGTGCTGCTGAAGACTATAATATAATTTATTCTTAACAAAAGCTTAAAAAAGTTTATGGACTTCTATATTTTTTTGTAAGAAAAATATTTTATTGTGTATACACAAGAGTCCTGTAAAAAGTGTACACATTGACCATTGATAATCCAATTTGTACATAGATTAACCAAAAAAAGTATAGAAGTACATAAACTTTTGATAATCGGTGTATTTTGCATTTAATAATATTTAATACTTTTACTTTAGCAATTTTCCTTGATCCACGTTATCAATGCATGTTAAACGAAGCTGACAAAAACACCGGAATTAATCATTTAGTTAAAACTTGGAAGTTTATGATTCAGATACAAGATGATATATGTGAAACTGGTGATGTCAATAACTCAGCTACAGGTTAACACCGATTGATAAACAATTTTAACTAATTGCAGTAAATATAAATAACTAGCTGATCCCGTGCACTTCGTTTCCCGTTAAATGTACCAACTCTATATGACTCAAACATTGTTCAATGCGTTATTTAATATTCGGTGTATGATGTTCTAGATTTATCTTAACTTTTCTGTTGCCCGGAATAAAAATTCTGAATTGCAGCAGTACATTATCAGATAGGTAATTTACCTGCGGTAGATCGCGGACCCCGTGCTGTTTGTACGTAAGTGTATGATTTAACTCAAAAAGTACCAAAGTTATACCAAGTTTGACGTTTTTACTTAATTCCACCTACCTATAAATCCTAACCTAACATAAAACTAAAATCCGATGAATAAAAGAAACCAAATTTAACCCTTTTTAAATTAGCGTATCTTCTTCCCATAGGTCTAATCTACACACTGTCATTCATTTATATATAAGATATATGTACAAAAAATAATAATACAAATCAACAAACATGCCCGATTAACCAATAGCAACCAATATAAAATAATACACCATAGAGTAAATAAAGACAACGGTATCGAGTTCAAATCCCAGACATCAATAAATAGTTTTTGCAGTTTTTCTAATTATTCCGTTGACTTTTTAAAAATTTTCTTTCGTAAAAACCTTCACCTGGCAATTACGAACATGTTAAAAAAAATTTGAGCAAAATCGGCCCAGCCGTTCTCAACTAATGCAATTTCGAATTTTTTGTCTCCATTTTTATATATATAGATAATATTTTTTTTTTTCAGCCAGTACTAATGTTGATTCTCCTAATAACACTACTGAAACTACTGATGACCAGGATGTATTTGAATTATTTTTATCATCTCAATCATCTGCTTCAAGTCATCATAGTGGCACAGGTATCTTAGATGATATATCTGTTAAGCTGTGTAATTTTAAAGATGTTAATCGCCTACATTACAAAACAAATATATTGACATTTTGGGAGACCCAAAAACACGACAATTTTGAACTTTATAAGCTAGCAACAATTGTTCTTGAAGTACCTGCTACTCAGGTACCTATATTTATAACACGTTGTATATTAATGTGAAATTTTTTTATTTTATTTTCATTTTTCAGGTTAGTGTTGAACGAAGTTTCAGTGGTATTAAGTTTATTTTATCTGATTTACGTACATCCTTATCAGCTAATTTATTAGATGCTATAATGATTGTATGCTCAAATACAAAGTTTAATAAATAAAGTATACTCAGGAGTTATTATTAAATTATTGCGTAACACTTTTATTATACCTTGTTCCTGGTACCCTTTTTAATTGTATCCTATTCAACAGATATTTATTAAATTATTCAAATACAATATATTCTAGTCTTCGTGAGGATATCTTTATCCGTGGTTTAACTTAAGGTATCAAGTGGTTACATACTTTCATAGTTTCATTATTATTTAGTTGTTATAAATTATAAAATAATATCATTTGTATAAAATATAAATATCAATAGTTGATATTGAACTTATGAACTCATTTCTTATGTTTTATGTATTACCTACCTATGAACTTATAGTTTAAAACATTGTTCTCTTCATGTTTAGTTAAATGAAGTCTGATCTATGAATAAAAAACTATATTTTATATTTTAATCATTTCACATAGATGTATCCCTAGTTTATTTCTTTTTAGTTCACTTTCATATGTTTTTTCATTTTTGAGACACTAATATTATAACAATTTTAGTGTGTATGAAACGTTTTATAACATTATAGGTAATAAAAAAATTAATTTAAATTTAAATATATATTTATGTATTACCTACATCAGTAGCTTGTAGCTACAACACTATTATGCTGATGATTTACTAAAATTTGGGAAATTATTATGAGTAATGGATAACATTCTGTTTTAAACCCGAAATCGAAAAAAAATAAATACCAATTTTGAAATCGAAATTGAAAAAAATTAATATCGATATTCGAAATCAAAAACGAAATTGAAAAAAATAAATATCGATATTTGAAACCACAATCGAAATAAAAAAAAACTAATATCGATAATCAAAATTAAAATTAAAATCAAAAATTTTTTTTCGATTTCAACCCCTGATTGAAAGTGTAGGATCTAAATATTTCCGTTTAGTGGTTGCTCTATAATAATAAGACTCGATAGCTGGGAATTTTTCGATATGGGATTTTATTTCACAAATAACATCAGAGGGAGTTTTATTTTTTGATGGTGTTTTACCTCTTTTATCATTTTTTATAAATATTCCATTTCCAAGTCCTTCAAACGCTTTATCGACTGAGCCATGACTTATTGCCAAAGTTCTTAAAAAAAAAATGTTTGCACACACGGACTTTCTCTGATGAGTTTAAGCTAAATGTATACATTTTAGAAAATTCTTTTGCCTTTCTCACTTGTTCTGAAACACGACATTTAACTGGTGCTTGGGTAACACACGATAAAATATAATCCGATTAAATGCCGATTATATTCCAAAGTCCAAAAGTATGAACAAAGTTTTATTCTGTAATCTTCATCAAAATTTAAAGAACATTTTTAATATAATAATAATAATGAACTTTATTGCAACAACAACAGTACATACATAATAAGAATAACAAAATAACACGAGTTACATATTGCAGCGCCCCCTAAAAGCAAAGCTTGTGCTGGGGGATCGAGTTCTTTTGACCTACCTAGGAATATACATAAATTTGAATAATATAATAATAAATCTGGTACTCCTCTCTCAATAAAACATATCATAACCGAATGTCTTGCATACGAAACTGAGAGACGGGAAGCAGGCATCTCAAGCATTTTGTCAGAAGCCCTCCACCCAGACAACATAAGACCCATAATAATCTTTATTAATAAGTCCAACCTTATAAATAGTATTTGATATGTAAATTACAATATGTAAATAATTTAGAATTAAACTCATTGTTGCCAATGGCCATTGATGCCGAGGCTTAATTTAAATAAAAAAAAAAAAAATAATAATAAATCTGTTTTTCATACTATTACACTATAAACATTATAATACATTATACAATATTTTAAATAATAGTCTTATTAAGTATAATCATATTTTCTTTAACAAATCAACATGTCTAAGATAAGTTTTGAAAGACTTTAAATTTTCAAACTGATTAATATTAATATTTAATAATCGACATAAATTGAGACCAGTATACAATACACTTTTTTGTCCAAAGGCTTTTTGGCATTTCAATAAACGAATATAAACATTTTGCTTATATCTAGTATTGTGATCATGATCTAATACAGGTATTAAATGTTTATGCTTAAATAAATGAACTGATACAGCTTGATTATATACTACCTTAAAAATATTTACATTAAGTTTTTCATAAATTAAAATAGTATTTGTTTGCAGAGGAAGATTTAATAAATATTTAATAATACCATTTATTGTTACATTTAAGTTATGTACAATGCTGTTACAAGCTCCTCCCCAAATGGGTATACCATATGCAAAAATAGATTGTACTAAGGCTAAATAAATAATTCTTTTATAATTTACATCTAATATATACCTGGCTTCATGAAATATATAGAAAAATTTACGTAAAATACCATTTATGTAATTTACATGACCACCCCATCTAAGTCTATGATCTATTTTTAAGCCAAGATATTTTAACTCATTGACTTTTTCAAGTTTTACACATTTTGGATCACATTTATTTAAATTAGTATTACATTTTAGGGAATGTACAATCAAATTATGTCCATGAAAACATTATTAGCAGATAAATTAAAACATATAAATTTAGATTTTAGTAAATTTAACTTTAACTTATTTTTACAAAACCAAATATATACATCATTTAAAATATTATTTGCTTCATGATACAAATTGTCGATTGTTAGTTCGGATATTAGAATAGCCGTATCATCAGCAAAACTTATAAATTCTTTATTACTATCTATATTTATATTCAATAAGTCATTTATAAAAAAGATAAACAACAATGGGCCTAAGACTGTTCCCTGCGGAACTCCACAGGTTATATCTTTAGCTTTACTATAACACTCATTTATTTGAACTATTTGAGTTCTTTCATTTAAGAAAGATTTTAATAGATTATTAGCAACTCCCCGAATACCCGAATATTCTAGCTTTTTTAATAATAACTCATGATTTACACTATCAAAGGCTTTTTGCACGTCTAGAAAAATACCCATTACTTTGTAATTAATGTCAATATGTCTACGAACAAAGTTATCAAGTTTAAAAAGAGCATCACTTGTTGACAAACCAGCTAAAAAACCAAACTGTGAATTAGAGAAAAATGAATTCTTTTTAAAGTAATTTAATAAACGGTTTTTGATACATTTCTCAAAAATGTTTGATATAGTTAAAGAAAGTGAGATAGGTCTATAATTTCCACATGATAATTTATCACCTGATTTAAATAGTGGAATAACAATACATTTTTTAAAAGCTAAAGGGAAAACACCTTTTAATAAAGCATTATAAAAAATTAACAATAACGGAAAAGAAATAGATTTAGAAATTTTCTTAAGGATATAGTTTGTTAGACCATGTTCATAATATGAATTAAAATTTTTAATCTTATCAATATACTCACTAATCTCTTCACTACTAATTGGATTAAGAAAAATACTGTTTTTGCTCTGATTTTTATCGTTAAAGTAAATATCAGCAGAATTTATATGTTCTATTTCTAAGTTATTTCCTACATTTACAAAAAAGTCATTAAACTCATTACAAATTTCAGTTTTAGATTCAACCATAATACCATTGTAATTTGTAATTTTATTAATATTATTCATTTGTTTGCTCGGTTTACCCATAATTTCATTTATAACTTTCCAGATTTGTTTGTTGTAAGTTTTATATTGCTTTAATTTATTTTGATAGTACATTTGTTTTGATTTTCTTATCAAAAGATTTAACATATTTCTATATAATTTATAGAAATTTTTAAATTTTAAATCAAAAGGCCTATGTCTCATCTTAGAAAAAAGTTTTTCTCTATTTCTAATAGAAGTAATAATGCCAGGTGTAATCCATGCTTTTATATTTAGCATTTTTTTTTGGTATAATCTTATTAATAGGGGTAGATGAATATTTAATAAATTCTACCATTTTGCAATTAAAAGTATCAATCATAGAGTCAACGTTTGAGGAATTAAAACAAGAAAGCCAGTCTTCAGTTTTAATTAATAAATCTAAATGATTTATATTAATTTTACTCATCTTTGAATTATTAGATAATGCATTAGGTTTATTGTGATTGTTAAAAATTGGAAATACTATAGCTGTTGCATAATGATCCGTAATATCACACCTTAATATGTATGGAGTAATTTTAGTCGTATCAATATTATTAACGAATCAATACAAGTTTGAGAAAAGCTAGTTACTCTAGTATAATTATTGATACACGACAAAAACCCATTAAAAGCCACAATATTTAGATATTCATTACTTATTTTTGAACTTTTCATAATATCAATATTAATATCTCCACAGATAATGTTATGTACATTTTTTTTATACAAACTATAAAAGAATAATTCTAAATTATTGATAAAGTTATCAATATTATCATTAGGAGATCTATAAATACAAAATAGATGGAATAAATCATTATTTATTTTAAGAGTAATGTGTAATGAATTGCAATTTTTTAATACTTGTGTATTAACTGTTATTATGTTTAAAGATTCTCTTACTAATACAGTTACGCCATCACATTTATTTAATGTTCCTAACGAATTAATAGTTTTATAACCATTTAATTTAAATTCAAAATCATTCAGAAGCCAGGTTTCACATAGTACCACAGAATAAGACAATCAGAATGGACACTGATTATAAAATATACGGGGAACATAGGATAATAACTAAATCAATGCCGCCATGTTTTTGAAGGACACATCAGTGTGACCTCCAATTAGAAAAAAAACTATGTTGCATCATTACATAATAATTTTATAACACAGAATAAGATATTTTCAATTTCGAACGTTATCATGCTGTAAACACGTTGTTATCACAGAATAAAACAATGTAAGTGATTTGATTACAGCGGTGATAACAATTTGTCCTTCAAAAAGATGGCGACCGAGTGTCCAGGGGCTGATAGTACAATAACACTAAAAAGATTATTTACTGAGCCTAATAAGGTTACAACATCATTAAAATGTGCCTTAATACTACTTATATTAATTTGAAAAACGGAGAAACTATCATTAGACAAAGGTATATCTACTAAAGAGTCAACATAAATATAATTTAAAATATTATCTACAATTAGCGTATTATTATTATTCATTGAAAATTAATTTATTAATATAAATATAAATATTAACTAATCAAAGCTTATCAACGTCTTCAGATGATCTGATTTTTATAATATTTGAATTTTCATTTTTCCTCGCCAGAATATCGGAATTAGATATCCATATAAATTTATATTGCTTACTTTTAGCCGCTAACCTGGTTTGAGAAAAAAGCATCCTTTTGAATTTAGTTAGCCGTTCATTAATGAACAACTTATGCTTTGCCCATTTACTATTTACCATATCCGCAGTTACCTTCAACGATTTAACATTACGTATTAAATTTTTCCGCATTTCAAGTGTAGTTAGTTTAGCTACTATTATATTTTGTTTTGACATAGCAGAATGAATTCTATAGGCTTCGATAATATTTAGTTCCGTATTTGTTTTTTACCAATTTCTGCAATAATGGAAACACAATCTTCATTTTGAGTTTTAGGTATGCCTGTTAATTCTACTGTTATACCAAGATTGTGCTGTTCAATTGAATCAATTTTGTGTTTTAATATAGTAACTTCTTCGGATAAACATTTATTTTCATTAATAATTTTCTCATTTAAATTTACAATTTGTACAATCTACTATTTTGGGTGTCTTGGATAACTTTTTTTCTTTTGCACTAATAGCTTTTTTCCATTTCAGTTTATACTTTATTACCTCTTCTCCACCTACATAATTCCAAATCACTTTCCGGTAAAGTATTTTCTTCAAAAACTATTGCATTATTATTTTCAATTTTATCTAAAATCTCTTTTATAACCAATTTAATTTCTGTTTCATCAATTATTTTATTTTCTTCTTGAAATAAGTCGTCAAATTGTGTTAACTTAGTATTACTGTTATTAAAAGAGTTATCACTATCTGTTTCAATTTCATTACCTTCTTTAATATTTAATGGCAGCCATTCGTCACTACTGTCATTACATTCATCGCTGCTTACATAGCTAGCAGAAATAACAGTTTTTTCATCATTATAATATGAAGTAGATGGTCTGTTCATAAACTCTAAAACATACATAAATTGTTTTGTGTTATTTACACACTGCTAATAATTTAAACCCTTAAAAATGTTACTCACCAGCATTATAGTTCGTAGATAGAGATACGATTTTTCGACAACGGCTACTGTGAATGTTCATTATTGTTTATAGGAACTAACAAATTTATATTTTAATAAAATTAATCTAAAACTTAAAAACTTAAACTGCCGTTTATAATATTATTAAAATTTGTATATAAAATTAAAAAAAATGTAATAATTATTAATTTTCGTTTTAATGATAAAGATAATACCGCTGATAATGTGATATAACAGTATGACCATGTAGAAAATATAATAGTTTTATAATTATACATAAAGTAATCAACTCGTCACTTGGTCAAAAACGTGACAATAACGAATTTGCAACAAATGACCAAGTGACATAGTCAATTTTTACACGTAAGAATTATATTGAGATGTCGGTTGGTCAAAATGAAGTGTTCAGTGGTTCCTAAACTAATAACAAAATCACTTGGTCACTTTTTTCGTATATTAATAGGGACAAAATAAGACATTTAAACATGTTATTTCACTTGGTCACTTTTTGCACATGGTCACTTTTGAGTTTTGGCACGAGGGCGACGATATCTGTATTATTAATATGTAGTATTATAGTATAACGTATGGTATAACTGGTTATTCAACATAAAAGAAAATTATGTTACCACAACCGCACAATGTATTATAAAAATAACATTGAGGAATGAGGATTAGAATAAGGTAAGCTGTTTCACAAGATTTTTTAATATTTTTATTTTGAAGGTTTTAATAATTATAAATTTAAAAAATATAATGTCCGTTACATATTGGTATGAATGTATAATATCTCTTTAAAAATGAATACACCTTATTCTGACAAAACATAGTTTATATTGGTTGGTACCTTAATATTTACTAATATTATCAATTAAAATATGATAAAATTAAAGTGTATAAAATAATATAATTTGGAGTTTGTGAGAGGTGGGTGGGTGGGTGGTTAAAATTTTTTCTCGCTACACCTGAAAAATATAACTTGGGCGCCACTGATAACACATGAAAGTTAACTTTTATTATTACCTAGGTAGGAACTATCTATTCAAACTGGTAATTTCCTCTTTTTTCTGAGATCAATTTTAGTCTTCTTATAATTTGGTTTCTGGTAACAGTTGCCTCATCAATAATGAATGGAAATACATAGTATCCACTCATACTTTTACTTTTCCTAAGAAACTTGCAAGTTATTTCTTCTCCATCAATTTCACTTATCTGTCCAACAAATTCTTCAAAGTTGCCTTTAAGCGTTTCAAATTTTACCAAAACAAAATCATGTGTTTCAAAATTAATTGCATATTGATTTTGTTGTGCTAATTCTACTACTCTTAGTACAGTTTCATCTGCACTATTATATTCTTTTTCGAATACTATATCATCAGTCTCAAAATTGATTTCTATAAAATCATTTAATTGATTTAATAAATAGTCATCATCTTCATCAGTCTTATTTTCTTCAGTCTTTTTTATGGTATTTATTTGATTATCTTCAGTCTCATCATTTTGGTCAGTTTCCATTATTTGTTCATTGTCTCCATCTCTTGTCATATTTGCCTCTGTAACACTTCTGCCTGGTTCTACATTATACTTCTTACGCCTTCCTTTTTTAGTCACACCATCGTTAGAACCAAATCTTGATTCTTTTAACATATCATGCATTGCTTGAGGTACTACAATAGAAGCTGGACTTTCATTATCTGGAAGCTTGTTTAATACTTTTTGACGGTCTAATGGGTAAATACCTGTGGCTTCAAATCCAGATTTTATGTTGTCTTTTTGTGATATATTGAGTCTTTCAATAGTACTTTTTAGTATTTTAGGAAAAATATCTTTGGTAAGCGGGCCTCTTTTTTTAATTTATGTTCTTTTAGCACCTTCCTCCAAGCTATTTTCATGGGGCGAAAACAAGAAACATCAAGTGGTTGGGTTAAATGTGTGCTGTTGGCTGGCAGAAATACAAATTTAATGTTTTGTTGTTTACATAACTTGACTATATTCACAGAAATGTGACTTGCTAGATTATCACCTATAACGACCTTTGTACCCTCTAATCGACGAAAGTGAGGAATGATGATAGATTGGAACCAATCTTCAAAAATCGATTGGTCAAACCAGCCGGAAGGTGATCTATTGTAACGGCATCCATCTGGTCCACCTAGTGTCCATGGCTCCCACATCTGTAGGGACTTATAAACTACATATGGCGGTAACATGCCTCCAGATGCATCTACACAAAACATGACAGATGTTGCAGATTTTGATGAATCCATTATTGAATCAGCATGTTTTGCATTTTTACGAATCAGAACTTTTGTTCTACCAGGATCGTCAATGAAATTTGTCTCGTCATAATTAACAATGTTTTGTGGTGGAATGTTTTCCAGAGTTACTGCTAAATTATCAAAATATGCATTTATGACTGTTCTTGATACAGCTGCTCTAGATCTTTTAATATTTTCAGCTAGCCTAGGTTTTAGTAAAGAAGAGTGTCGCTTAATAAAAAGATTATACCATTCGTGGCCAGGCAAATTCTTATTGAATTTTTTAATTTTTTTTCCTTGTCGATCTAAATAAGATTTGACCAACAATCTAACATCAACACTTTCAAATGGGTAGCCCCAATCAGCAGCATATAGTATTGTACTTACAATTGCCTCTTCTTCATCAGATGTCAAACTTATTTGACCACCCCATTTCTTCATATTTTTTTTGCTATATTTCCTACATAACGTACTTATAGGAATTTCATATTTTGCTGAAACTTGTCTATAGCTTGAGTTACCATTTTTCAATTCAGTAATTGCATTTTGTAAAGTTTCATCTGAGAAGTTTCGATACGATCGACTACCTGGCTGTCTCTTGTATCGGTTCGGCATGTTTCAAGTCACCCTTGTTTAGACACTGAAAAATAAAATCATTCTTAAAAAATCAGATAATGAATCTATTAAAAAAATGTTTAGATTAGCTTGTAATAAAACTGTTGTACATCAATTAAAAAATATGCATACCTGAATTTTGTGCCTCGAACAGTATGAGTTTGGTGACTTAAATTTGGTCTACAAAAAAAGCGTTTTTTTGATAACAATTTGGTACATTAATTTCTGTTTAATGATAAGAAATATCAAAAAATATGATAAGATGTTTCTGATTGGAAATGTAACAACATAAAATATCATGGAATGATAAACGATATATAATCAAAACTCAAGAAGTTCTATCAAATTCAATAAAGAAAAGTCATATTGTTCCAAGTCACCACTCAAGTTCCATTTCACCCGTGTTGACGGTACTGTATGCACAAGATAGTCAATTACCAGGGAATTTGAGTGTGCCCAAAATTGTCTTCAAATCATGTAAAACTTAGTATTTTCGATAAAATGAGAGTTCGCTTTGCTACTTAAGTACGAAATTTAGCATTAATAGCAATAGTCATACATGATTTAATATGAATGTTTAGTTTACATGCATAGATTTTTAACAATCTATAATATCTTACCTATGTTTTTATAACTTATAGGTTTTGAGTAATTCGGTCAGTAATGGGTTATTATTTTATAAATCTGATAACACGCCTGACCTAGAAGATTACGACACTACAGCTATGTTCTGTAGTAATTTTAATGACTGTTTTGATGCACTTAATCGTAAATTTGGTGCAGAAGGACTTAGAGTAAACGACAAAAACAGGCAAGAAATAAAATTGAATAAAAAAATCAAGTTTAATAAATGATTTTTAACTTACTTGTCTTATAGATTCTTCAATCATTTTTAATTTGGTTGAATGATTGGGAAAAACAATACACAGATGGAATGATAAAAAAATCTGAATATTTAACCGACAGTACTGCTTGTGATTTGAGAGTCACCTGAGTCTACTTTAGATCTCTGTAAATACTTGAATTCATGTTGGAACTTTAAGTATTTATTAACTAGAAAAATAAATCAAGACAAACTTGACGTCAGTACATTTATTATATAATAATAAAATACTACAACAATTTATTTATCAAAACTACTTTTAAAAATAACTGTTTTTTGAAATAATTCGTCAGGCTGCGGGATCTAATGATCACCCATCAGCACCTACATTTCTCCAACTTTATAAACTACTATCATCATACAGCATTTTAAAACCACCAAAAATTGGAAATTGCACTGTGGATGACGATTCACCACTAACTCCTGTCATAACAATATCTGATTTGAAAGATATATCAGTGGCGGATCGTGAACCGTATGAGGAGTGAGGCAAATAAACAATACATTTTTGAATACTACCATGGTCTACAAAAGTACAAGTATGAAGTAGAGCTCTTTAAAAACTTCTATTGGAGCCTTAGTACAAGTACAAAATTTAAAATTGAATAATAATTAAATTATAATATGTTCATTGTTATTTGTTTGATAAGAACCGATAATATCTGTAGTTTGTGATAAAAGTATTATAGGTAGGTATACACAAAGGTGTATTGATAAGGTGTCGTCACTTGTTTGAAAATTTTACTACAGATAGTCGTCACCACCGGGAACGCTATATGTCCTAACGAGGCCGACAAACTAACACTTTTATACACCAAAGCCATAGAAAATTGAAAATATATTATGATTTAATGAATAAAATTCAAAATTTTTTATTGCATAATGACTTCTATGCTATAAATTATTTGTATGCATGTATTTAAATACTTTCTTTTTATCAAATACAATTATTAATATTATTAAATATTGTCATTTTGAAATTTCCTATTACAAAAATATATATGAAAAATGTAAGAGTTAATTCCCTAAATTATCATACATAATGCTTTCAATGTGTTACAATTTACAAATAATAATTATTAATTATTAATTAATATATTGATTTTAAATACAATTCATTATATTATGTTGATATTGAGTTTAATACTAGTATTCATATTACCTATGTGTTACCAGAATGCATATACATATATGTATTTTGAATACCTTTTTATAAGCATTTATTACTCAGTTGTACCTATCACCATTGATTTTATAATATATTCATAGTATTTATAGTATATTATAAAATCAATGCTATTACCTATATATTATGATATATTAACCGAGATCCTGGGGATAGAAACATATCTAAATGCTAAATAATTGATAGATCTATATGGTCATCGTAGATCAGTGCTTATTTTCTTTAGACTTTAAGCGTTTATGGAAAAAGATTAAATACTTAAATTTTAATACTATTATTAATATTTTTCAAAAGTTTATTAAAACATTAATTTAGTATACATTTTAATAATTTATCTATCAATCTGAAATAGTAGATGTAATTTTAGTATGGTACCTAATTTAGAAAAAACAATAATTTTGATTAAGGGGGCCTTGACAGTTTTACATTAAATTTAAGGAGCCTCATGACGAAAAAAATTGAGAAGTACTGTACTAGATTATAGTGTAAAATATCTAAATATAATAAATATAACTAGCTGTCCCGGTAAAAGATCATGTTTTTAATGTTGCATTTCAATTTAAAAACTACATATGTATTTTTCACTGTTTATTTTTCTAACATAATTTATATTTATTGAAGAAATATATAAACAAATTTTTTGACAAAGGTTGGTTGCTCAATACACAGTCAAATATTAACCAAATATATCATAACGCATTAAGTAAAAACAAGAATGATATTCACTTACAAAAGAAAAAATGAGCAAAGTGCTAAAAACAAGAAAACACCAAAAAAATAAACCATTTTTTTTAAATTACTTTGAAGTTTATAAGATAATTATTATTGAATAACATTATAATATAAATTATATACCCAATCAAATAATAAAATACGCAAAATATTTTCAACATGTTTTTAGAGTTTTTTATGGGCACTAGAAAATTATACTCCACTCTAAAAGACTAGTATTAGAATTAGGAGCAGAATCATAAGAGTTTTAATTTAATTTAAAGATTTTAAGAAGGATGCAAATATCCAAAGAAGTGACTAAATTATACATCATATTTTGTCTAATTGATGACTACTCGATAAGAAATATTGCAAATGAATAAAATGCAAATGTAATGTATAATTACAGGCTCCAAATTTATTATGCCAACTCAATTTAAAAAAAAAAAACTTTTTATGATTCAATGTTTTTGTAAATACTGACTTCAATTTTAAAAAAATATTAGCATTTTAATTCTGAAGTTTTAAGACATTTTGCATTTAACAATATGACAGGCTAGTCAGGCCTTCGTAGGACAGGAAGGGCGGTCTGGTGACTATAGAACTGTGGTAATATTTTCAATCAAGAGTGTATACTAGGGTGGTCCTTATTTATAGAGGTAAGAAAAAAATATTTATATTTTTAATGTAGGACCCCCTCACTTTTTTCATTGCTATAAGAAAATAATTTTGGTTAAATTTGGTCGTGACTACTCACCCCCTTCCCGTGCCCCTGGGGGGTTGAAAAATAGCCAAAAAGGGTAGTTTAGCTGTTTATTTTACTTAATTAAAAAAGTATGATACTTAGCGAAAAAATGTATAGAGCTTAAATTGTAGAACTCAATAGTTTCAATAATAAGCTTAAGTATTAATTATTGAAAGTTTATTATTTTTAAAGAAAAATAATAAAGTACAACTTTTTTAATATTTTTTTGCCTAAATTTATAATTTGTAGTTATTTAAATATATTTGTTAAACGGATGGATACATAAAAAAAATAATATTAATTTAGTAAAGTCGATTATTATACATTTTATTAGATACGATTGGATACAAATTATGAGTGTATTAAAGTCTTATCTTAACTACCTACTGATGGAATTATGGAAATGATAAAATAAGTTGATTAGGTATACGTAAGAATATTGTTGACAGACTTGCTGTGATTATAACGTGTGGAGATGTAGAGAAAATCGTTGCAATACCAGAGTTAGAATGTGGTACAGGAAAAGAGCAGGCATCTGCAATTTATGACACATTATTAAATTGGGATATTCAAAAATCAATAAAAGCATTAAGTTTCGATACGACTGCGGTAAACACTAGTCGACTAAATGGTACCTACATGCATATTATTGGAACAACTTTTGGAAAAAAATTTACTATATTTACCATGTCGTCACCACATTTTTGAAATCGTTCTTCGTAGTGTTTTTGACGAAAAAATAAGTAAGTCGGTAGGTTGCGATGTACCGATTTTCAAAAGATTTCAAAAAGATTGGAAAAATATAGACAAAACAAAATATTTAAATCAGGTATTGAAAATAAAAATGTATATGAAATTCTAGAACCTTATATAGTTATATTACACATATTGTTTCTTTCACCCAATTAAAACTGACTGAAAATCAACCACGTGATGACTATAGAGAGTTATTAGAACTAACATTGTTTTTCCTTGGCCACGGTGTTAAGAGTAATAAATCATTTCGTTTACCAGGAGCTTTTCATCACCCGAGGTGGATGGCTAAGGCAATATATTGTCTAAAAATATATTTATTTCGCTATGAATTTAAATTAACCAAAGCAGAAGAGGAAGGGCTATGTGACATTTCAGTATTTTTGATCTTTGTATATATTGAAGCATGGTTTAATGCAACTTTAGCTTCAACTGCACCTTACCATGATCTTAGTTTTATTAAAAAACTTTATAACTAAAAAACAATTGATGAAAGTATATCAAGAGTTTCGTTTAATAAATTTAAAAATCATTTGTGGTATTTAAGTCCTGAATCGGTTGCCTTAGCTTTTTTTGATATCAATATATCGGTTGAAACAAAAAAAAAAAATGGTTAATAAACTTAAACTTGAAAAAGAACCACTTGGAACATATAAACATGCTGATTTTATGATGTCTGAAATTGAAAATTTTATATCAAGTGAAACCAGTGAATTTTTTAATAGATTCAATTTCGATATAAGTTTCCTTCAACAAGATCCTTCTACTTGGACTGTTGACAAATCAGATCAAAATGCATTAGAGGTTGTAAATAAACTACATGTTGTAAATGATGCTGCAGAAAGAGGTATACAGCTCATTGAAGACTATAACAATTTACTAACAAAAAATGAAAAACAAAAACAGTTAGTCCTGCAAGTAGTTAGTGACTATCGTAGAAATTACCTAGATTGCAAAAAAAATAACTTGAAAAAACCATTTTAAATTTATTAATAAGATTGTTAAAATTTACATAAATAGTTAATAATAATTAGTTTGATATTTATTGAAGTATTAAGTGTGCATATTTTATTAAAAGGTTCTAATTTAGTTTTAATTATCATATAACCATATTTTTTAATTTTTTTTTTATATATTATTACAAATTACTGTTTTTTTTTTAGCTTAATATTTTATAAATCTGACTCAAACAATGGAATGAATGATCCAATAAAGATTTTACGCATACATTTTTTGTTAGAAAATATAGTTTTATAATTTTTATACAAACATTTTGTTTATAACTCCACCCATTCAATAATTATAACTACAAATTATCAATTTAGGCAAAAAAATTAAAAAAGTTGTACTTTACTATTTTTCTATAAAAATAATAAACTTTCAATAATTAATACTTAAGCTTATTAATGAAACTATTGCGTTCTACAATTTAAGCTCTATACATTTTTTCGCTAAGTATCATACTTTTTTAGCTAAGTAAAAAAACAACAAAACTACCCTTTTTAGCTATTTTTCAACCCCCCAGGGGCACGGGAAGGGGGTGAGTAGTCATGACCAAATTTAACCAAAATTATCATCTTATAACAATAAAAAAAGTTAGGGGGTCCTACATCAAAAATTAGAATGTTCAAAAATAAGGACCACCCTAGTGTATACGTATAGGGGTTCAGAGTGACGACACCTTATCAATACACCTTGTTATACACTTACACTAAACGACATGATGACAACCTCTCCGTTCCTTTTTCTATTAGTGGAAATCACGTCTTTTCGATAAATGACTAAATGAATAATGTTCACAAACTCTGAGGCCCGAATCGTTCAGCCTCATTTAATAATAATATTCCGACTTCCCCCACTATTAGTGATGGTAAGAAATAGCAATAGCAGCTATAATAGCACTGCTATTTTACAATAGCAATCGCAGACTGCTATTTAGTTTAAATAATAGCAGTGATTGCTATTTTATGTTTATACATTATTTACTTTTAGCGTGCAGGCTGCACTGACGTCTGGCATAGTTGGCAGTATTATTACAGAAAATCAGAAAAATAGCAGCTACTAAATAGCAGTAACTGCTATCACAGAATAACAGAATTCTGTTATGTTATCCTGTTATCAATAATAAATAATAAATATCAAGTGATGGTAAAATGATAATTTTAAATGATAATATTAGTATAATATCAAGTTTAGTCACATAATACTCATATTATTTATGGTTAGTCATACAGTAATACAGAATACAGATACAATGATTGAATAATTCATAAAAGGTATGAATATAAATACATAAATAATAATATAATAATTAATAAGTTAAATTAGGTACTTTAATACTATAATTAGGTATTTTGGTTAAGAAACATGAGTATCTCTACTTTATTACTGCTTAATCTATTACGCCGATCACTAATCAATAACCCAGATTTTGAAAACACGTTCACAAGGCACTGATGTGCCAAGACAACAGAGTGTTTTCCTAGCTAACTGGCTTAAATATGGGTAATTATGATTATTTTCTTGCCACCATTCCAAAGGATCTGCATTTCTTTGTTGCAGTGAGTCTTCCAAATACCGCTGTACTTCTATTATTGCCCTAGATGTATTTGTGCCAACAGCTTTCTTTTGGGCCACTTTAGTATCAACGGTACTCCAAATTGAATAATTATTTTTAGGTTCGGTTGAATCATTTGGAATTGATTGCTCCTCGGATAACCCAGTTCCACTTGATGATATTATGGCTGTAGTTAACTGGATGATTTTGGTTTTGGTTGTGAAACGGTGCATGTATTTCACGTGGCACCGTTGTGTAATAATGGAAAACTTCTTCGGGTTTTAGTATAAAAGATGTTTATTTCCATGGAATGATTAATTTATTTACAGTATATGGGAGGGGTCCGAAAGCCAGCCGGTTATTGAATCCCCGTACTAGTATGAATGTTTTACACTGTTAAATACAATTTATGGGATGAGGAAGAGGCTTGAATATATCGGGCCCGCTTATGAAAGTGGCGTCCGCTCTATGGGTCGTAACAGGCGCGCTTGGGGGGTCTATATAAAGGTGGTTGTCCTGAAAAGGACAAGTTTTTGGTAGTTCCCGCGGTTATCCGACGGTATAAGCCGTCGGCCGGGATGGGTTCGGCTGGGACGTCGATCGTTAGCGCCGATATCCCCGCGGTCTTGAGACGATATTACGGCGTTGCCCGTAGATACGGTTTGACGCTGATTGTTGCACTTCGAGGACGTTCGTCAGGTGTCTATGGGTAAGACAGTGCCTGATAGCCGATTAGCCTTGAGCGGTGCTGAACAATATACACGCCGTCGGTCGTATGGTATAGGCAACTCGTAATCCGTTGCCAGTGGAATCGGCGTGGTCGGTGTTGCTTCAGGTCCTTCAGGTCTCGTTCTTGCTGGAGATGTTGACGGTTTGAAGGTTTGAGTTGAAGTTGCTTCCGTCGTTGCTCCTTCTGGCAGTTGTTTAGCTGCGGTTTCGCTCCGTATGGAGGGAGTGGGTTCGTTCGGCGTCTCCGGCGATGTGGCTTCCCAACTGCTGGTTGCAGCTAATCGTCGTTCGCTTCGGTGGTCTTCCTGTCTTCGTTTCTTCGTACTGAGATACTGGTGTGTTCTGGTAGAAGAGGTAATGTTGATTGAAGACTGAAGAAGATTATTGTGGTCGGGAAGCGACCGGTATATATCTCGTGCGCCGTACCGACTAGTAAACTAGCGTGTGTGCCGCCGTAATGCTTGTGTTTACTGTCGGTACGGGTTTGTGGTTTATTCATTGGGTTTTTTGGTTACATCCATGGGGAGGGTTTCGTTAGATTCGTCCTAATCTCCCCTATCCATGGCTGTGCTTTGTTAAGTCGTTAACCACTTTGAAATCACTCATATTTAGTAGTACAGTTCTGGTTACTTTGATTACTTATATGGCGCGTTATGATTGGTCGATATTGTGTAGTCCTAAAAAGGACTGTTTTAGTTTTACTCCGTTACAGTTGTCTGTTGCAATACTTCACTAAATGGAACATCTTTAAATCTAGGATCGAGAAACGTACAGCGGGCCGAGATTTTACTCTTTTCAATATTTCCCCATCGATCTCTTTCTTTCATCTCACTTAAGATATTTTTTATTACATCATTGACCCTTAATGTATAATTCTGTTTCTGCAGTTGTTCATAAACATTTATTAGCCCCTGTGCTATAACAATAACTATAGAAGCTGTCATATAATTACCACCACCAACAGCCTTAGTTGCTTCTTCAAAAGGACGTAGAATATGAATAAGCTCTTTGATTACTTTCCACTCGTCTGAAGTTAATCCTTTTGGTGAATTGTCAAGAAGTCCGAGTGTTCCCCGAATAGAAGTTTCAATCTCAACAAAACGCTCGAGCATATAAAAAGTGGAATTCCATCGGGTACTAACATCTTGTAGAAGCTTTTTAGGCTCTTTGGCACCATTACTTATTTGATAAACATTAAATTTTTTATTTGCAGATGTACTCTTACGAAAATAATTTACTATCGTTTTAACTTTATTCAACAGTTCTGATTGTGAACGTAGCGCTGCTTGTACAATCAAATTCAAGGTATGAGCAAAACAGCCAAAATGTTTGAGCTCCAACTTAGTTAATGCCAACTGTATGTTACTTGCATTGTCTGAAACGGCAAATATAATTTTGCCCTCTAAATCCCAATCTACTAAGATTGATTTAATTTTTGTACTCAAATTTAATTCTGCTGATAAAAAAACTTCTCGTGTTAGGTGTATTAATTGTGAAAAAGAAGGATTCATAAGGTCTGTAATCAAAAACAAGTTAGAGAGTGTTTCTGGTATTTAAGCTCCAGATAAGCGTGGAAGACAATCATCAACAAATAAAACTACAGAAAATACTTTAGCAGAAGTAATTGCACACATTAACTCTTTTCCTGCGCATGAAAGTCACTATACTAGAAAAAAAAATGACAAAAAATATTTACAGAGTCATTTAAATTTAAACATTATGTACCAAATGTACAAGGATAATCATATTCATAATAGTACTGTGTCCAGATTTATATATGAAAGAGAATTTCATAAGTTAAAGTTAAGTTTTAAAAAGCCCAAGGTAGATACTTACCATAAATGTGATAATCTTCAAATGCAAATTAAAACTGCAGAAGAATCCAAAAATGAAGATATGCTGATAACTTATAGAAATACTTTAAATATACATCAATCTAATGCAGATCTTGGTTATAGCAGTAAAGCTATTGATAAAGAAATCTCCAAGAATAATCCTGAAAAGGAATGTTTTTCATTTGATTTGCAGCAATGCTTACCTACGCCATATCTGCAGTCTTCGCTAGCATTTTATAAAAGACAGCTATGGACATTCAATTTAACTATCCATAATAACGCTGATGGCCAATCATTTAACTACATGTGGCATGAAGCAGTTGCTGGCAGAGGTGCTAATGAAATCGCTTCTTGTTTATTTAAACACTTGATTAATAATACACCAAACAATGTAACTGAAGTTACATTTTACTCTGACACTTGTGGTGGACAGAATAAAAATTCTCATGTATCGGCCATGTTCCTCAAAATCATTCATATGTTGCCTAATATAAATATTATAAATCATAAATTTTTAGTTTTAGGGCATACTCACATGGAGTGTGATGTTGACCATTCTCTAATAGAAAAACAGAAAAAAAATTCAAATTCCTATATTCCACCCACATGATTGGTATCAACTTGTTAGAAGTACTGTTAAAAAAATTAAAATTTAAAAATATAGAAATGGCACAAGATGATTTCTTTGATTTTGCTAAGCTATTGAAGGGTCCTTTAGTTGCTCATAAAATAAATACAGATCGTGAACCATTTAAATGACATGATGTGCAGTGGCTACAATACAGAAAATCTGATAAAGGCATAATTAATTATAAAAATACACTTGAAGAGGATGCATCATTCAAATCATTAAGTTTCAGGCGTCGTGGAAAATTTGGTGATTTGAATGTTGAGAAAAGATATTCTGAGCCAGTTTTAATTTCAAAGGAGAAGAAAAAAGATTTATTAGATCTCCTTCCATTAATACCACCTACATTCCATAGTTTTTATTCAGAATTAAAAGCAACAAATTACATTTTTGACAATGATCCAGATCTTGATGAGGTAAACTTTGATGACTGATTACTAATTATATGAGTAGGTATATGACTAATACCTATTGTGATAAAAATGTGATTTATTATTATTAAATATTTTGTTTTTTTTTTTTATTTTACTAAACAGGTTATAAGTTTATTTTTATTTTATATTCTATTTTGTTTTGTTTTATTGAAAAGTAATTAGCTGTTAAATAATTTATTTTATTTTGTCAAACAGCATGTTGTTATTTTATTAATTAAAAATATTATTTTTGTTGTTTTATTCTATTGTATTGCAATGTTATTTTACAGTTTTCAAGTTATTTTTATTATATATTTTGCTATTTTATAAAAAAAAAAATAAAGTTATCATTTTAAATGCATACCTTGTTGAAACTTAATGATACATATAGCGTAAGTCATATAAAATAAAAATCCAAATATCTTAAGTCACTTAAAAACAATGAAAAATTGATTTTAAAGTTCTACTTAATAGTTAATACAAAAGTAGGTACATTGAATACCTACTAAATTAAATTAATTATCAGCCCAGACATTATTGTCAATGATTTTGAATGATTTTTCAATGTTTTCTGTAATCTTTCTGAAACTAGTTGTTTTTGACTTAATACATTTATACCATACACCAAAGATTTTTCAATAGTTTCTTTACATTTTATATTAATACCTAAATTAATGTAAATAATTGTTTATAAAACTGTTTTGCTTCTCAGGTTAGTCTTGTGTGCTTTAACTTTGGTAAAGCAATATGTAATTTGTAGTTTATTTGTAATTACTAAATATTTTTAAAGAGTAAGATGTTTCTGAGGTGTTTAGTGAATAATTTCCTCCACAAATTATTCATTAAATAATGTGTAAATGATGTATAATATAGGTACTTAAAACATACTTACATATAGTTTTAAATAACAGATTGTAAACATACTTTAAGAAAAAAATAAAGGTAGATGTTGAATCACTTGAATTTTAATTAATAAATTTAAAATTTGACATTATATGCTACCTATACTCAATTCAAATTTCAAAATAATAATTATATACAAATTCAAATATGCATTATTCCGGTCTTGGAAGCTGATATCTATCTTTCATATTAATATTTACCAGATATCTTATCTTCTAAGACCGTGCTATAGTTATTTTTACCTATATAAAAGTATTTACTACATAACCACAAAAACGTATAACCAGCAGCGCTTTAACAAAAGGTGGTCAGTAGTGGAACTGTTTTAGACATTTTTTAAGCGGAACGCTGATTAAATATAGTTGTCCGACCTTATCTTCTAAGACCGTGGGTAGGAATATAAAATATTCATAACACATTGACGGACAGTCACGAAAAAGTACTGCTATAGCAGTATTTTTGTTTGGTGATGCCAGTGGACACTTTTGGGAACAAATGCACTTTACCACGCCCCTCACGAATTTCGATTTTTTTTTTTTAAAAAGACGTGTTTTTCAACGCTGATTTCGAAACGGTTTGAATTTTTGTGCGGAAACCATTATTTTGGAAGTTATAGCCTTCCAAAGTTTGCGATTTTACGTTTATACGCATGCGCTCAACACCACTATGCATTACCGCCGCACGGAGCGTGTATAACCTATTTAAATTCTTTTTACGGGGACAATAATTTTAAAGTTGAAATTCAATTTTTTTATTTTATTGTATATTGTACTTTTACACAATGTTAAATATTTAATAAACAATATTATCATCAGTTTCTTCATCTGTTTCTTCATTATCATCCGTATCACTTGAGTTTTGCTCAACATTAATTGGAACATTTGCGTTGTACAAATGTCCAGCTAATTTGAAAAACTCTATTAAGGCGTCATTTTTATTTTTAATTTGTTTTAAAAACATGTGTTTAGCGAGATATCCTCCTATAAAATCTTTCTTCCTATGATATTGAGGTAGCGAAAATTTGCCATGTCTCCAAAGGCCTTCAATCGTATTTGTATGCTGCTGTGTTTCGGGATCTTTAAAATTAATACTATGATTAACCTTAAAATGCACATATCCCTCGTCATTCAAACAGTCGTATGCCTAATATATTTAAGTATTAAAAAATATTAAATTTATTAAATTTATTAAATTTTAAATAATTACCTTCCAACAGTCAGAAATGATCGTTGTCCCTGGTAAAATCCACTCTTTTATAATGTTGAGTAATGTCGTTTTGTCTCTTTTCTCCACTGGGACAAGAAAACATTTATTGGTCCCTCGCTCGACACCTCCAAATACCCACTGACCTTCAACTGCGTGCCCCCTATGGTATTTCCGCTTTCCAAATTTACTTTCGTCAATTTCCACTTCAACACCCACTCCACCGATTTTAACTTTATGAGCAACTAGTCCATCATACATAACTTCTCGACAGAAATTTGACCAATCAACAATAGTATGACGGCTAATTTCTAACTCACTCATAATGAATGACTGTGTGGTGTGTTGGAGGCACAAATAAGACAACGCAACTATCTTAAATATTGAAAGGTGTGACTTTTCGAAAAATGTATTTTTCCTCATCGATACCTGATAGTTACACTTAGTAGCTTTTTGATTCCTAACCGAACATTTCTCACGGCACCTGGGTTAAAAAAGGATCGATTTAGAACGTACTCACTAGATAGCCAGATAGGTACTTACCTCCAAACAAAGCCATCAATAGAATCATTCCGTGGCACTAGTTTTAAATTATGACCACGAGGGCATTTGTATTCTCCACTTTTTGGAATTAAATTCCATTCTTGGAGTAGAATAATAATATCCTCATTAATTTTCCCGGAGGTTTCGCAATTAAATATTTTAAAAATTTTTAAAAGATTTAAATTTGACATAATAACAATAACTTTTTAAATATATTAAAATAAAATTTCTTAAAAATGACCTACTCGCTATTGCACTTTCGGGCAGACTGATTTTATCGTATTTATCGTACTAAGTACCTTATAATTATTTTAAAAATTAAATATTATATAATATAACTGCTATGCATTGTAATTGGGATATTTAAAAAAACAAACAAAATTGCACATTTTAATTGGTCTTCGTTCTATTTTTATATCAATATCGCTATTTTATAACTATTTCATTATAACTAAATTGTATATTATTACAAATATTGTTATATTCAATTATCTTGATGATAATTATATCAGGTAGATATGCTAATGAGTATATTGTAGTATACCTACTATACCTATATACCTATATACCTCCGCTCCGCAAATCGAAAATATCCCCCGACTTGCTGTGCAACACCTCCCCAAGTGGGTCACAGGGTTGAGAAAATTGCATTTTTGTTGCACCGAGCCACCAATTTGAAAAAAACATCGTACAGTGATGTGGTGCTAGCGGCACTCGTCGCTACGCTCCTCGGCGCCGTCGCTCCGCTCCGCAAATCGAAAATATCCCCCGACTTGCTGTGCAACACCTCCCCAAGTGGGTCACAGGGTTAAGAAAATTGCATTTTTGTTGCAGTTATGTTGTATAGTATGGGCAGTGATCCCTTGTTAGTGGCACTCCGCGCGGTAATCTAGTAGTGTTGCGCGCATGCGTATAAACGTAAAATCGTTAACTTTGGGAGGCTATAACTTCCAAAATAATGGTTTCCGCACAAAAATTCAAACAGTTTCGAAATCAGCGTTGGAAAACACGTCTTTTTTAAAAAAAAAAAATCGAAATTCGTGAGGGGCGTGGTAAAGTGCATTTTAGCCCACTTTTGAATAATACCGCTATAGCAGTACTGTAAAAACCGACCGAATGAGTGACACTACTGTTATAGCAGTGTTTTTTTCAATGGTACCATATGAAAGAGCAAGTTGTACTGTCCCCATACAGCATAAAAGAATATTGGGCACTGACAAAATAAGGCCGATATAATATTATTTTTCTATAATTATGATGTTATAAATAGATATTAAATAGTATCACGTTATTTCTATTGATAGTTATATTTAAACCGTACGGCGTTTCCATCATAATAATAATAAACGTGTTGTCTGTATTATAACGTATGCACTATAAACTAATATTACAAGAATACGTCAGTAAACATTTACCGTTCGTGACGACGTGGTCTCTGCAGTTTTGTTATTTAAATTAAATTACATATTTGTATTGTTCTGTGATGGATTCGGAAGAAGAACGAAGAGTATTTAGTAATTAATGTACAAGAAACAGCTCGTAATAATCCTGTTGAAATTTTTAAGAGGGCGCAACAGTAACAATATTCAAGCGCTTAAACATGTTCTGGCATTTCCAATGGTACTTTGCTTCTAATAGACTTAGGCTGAACATTTTGGTACAAAATTAAAGATGACAACATTCTCTATGTTTTCTCAGAGCGGTTTTTAAATATTTTCATTCTACAAAGTGTATGGATAGTTCTAAAAATCCATTAACTTGAAATTTTTAATAGCAAATATATCTCTTAGAAATTGTGCTATTAAAATATGCTTCTGTGAAAACACAGATAAACTTACCAATTTTATTGTTGTGAAAAAAAAATGTTTCTACGATCAATGAGGACTGAGTACTATTGGAACTACGCAAGCATGTTTTTGCCGTTTTTAGTAAAAGAACGATGAAATTACAGCCGTCCGGTGCTGATGTCGCGACTATAGCGGCAGTGTTTTAAAACCGTCCTCGTTCCCCACACCGCGCGCATGAGCAGCGGTACCTCACCATTGATTGAAACCTGTTATCGAGACGCCGTGAGCCGCGCACAGTTTATAAATACTCATAATATCGTCGATCCGAAATAATAATAATATTATTTTGATTTATACTTTTGTAGTTCGAATCTCTAGATCTTCTATTACCATATTTTACACAAATTGAAACCATATATCGCAAAGTTGCCAAAACTGCTAGAAAACGTAGGATACAAACAATTTTTTTTCAAACTGTAGCAAATTTTTTAGTTGGATTAGTGGTTTAATTTTTAAGATGATATTTTTTAAATTTTAATCAGCACTATTTATATAAGTATAAAGTAACTGTTTGTTTAAAATTACTATACAAACTACTATATAAGTATTACACAATTAAATTAATTACAGTTTATCAAATGTACAAGTTTTGCTGATGTATTATCAAAAACACTAAGCATGTCTTTTGAATTTTGATAAAGGCGTTGAAAATCAATGTCTATCTATAAAAGACAATAATAAAGAATACTTCAGACTAAATAAATATTGGCAAACATAGTTAACATTGTTAATCACACTGCAGTATACAAGTTAAGTAATAATAATATGTATATTATTATTTCTTAAGTTAAGTAATAATAATATGTACCTATATTATTTTAATACAATTTAAATAGGTAGGTACTTACATTTTCATACACTTTTATTGAAATCTGGCTAAATCTATTTATAGTATAATCCAAATTAATTTTATTATGATTAAAATTGAATTCATGCAAAATAATATTATTTATAATGTTTAAAAATATGTTGAATCATAAATGAATTAATATTAACTCACCAGCTTATACACAAGTGGTTTAGTATAGTGGACTCAAGTAGTTTGGATTTCCGTATATGAAAAATTAGCATTTTTCAATGCTTTTAACCTGTATACTGCTGTTTGCCTCCAAGCACTTTCAACATCTGGCCATGACAAATCGTTATGTTTTTGGTGACTTATTAAGGAAACAGCATCTTCTTCTACTACTATAAATTAAAATGGTTAAGTGTAAGAATCTTAATAAATTAATAACTGACAAGTTATTTTAATTACTTAGTTCATCATCCAACTCTGCAGAAACTCTGGTGAGATTGTTGTTGCTATTTTTGCCCTTTTTGCATATACCTTGAGGAACTAAACCATGATTTTTTAAATTCCTCATTTTGTTGAAATACTTAGAATAAAGTTTACCCTTTGGACATTTATTTTCTGAATTTCGAACAAAGTATGTTTCCTTGCAATAAATAAACAATAAACATATTTTAAAATTAAATATATAATAATAACAATGAATGTAGTTACATGAAAGTTAAATAATTGGAACAGTTTCAATATGTGACCTTTAAATAAAATATAATGTTTGGATAATTGAAATATGGTTTTTTTTGTTTACCTTTATTTCTGAAATGAATGTTTCACTAATTGTTGTTGCTTTGGTATCTGCTAAATTAACTGACATAGAAATATTTTTCTCCACCAAATAAGATATTATTATATCTACCATTAGATTACGACATGACTCGTTTAAATTATTATTTGTTTAATAATAATTAGTTATCAAAGCACCTTGAGAACTTTTATTTAAAACCTCATATACAGAAAAGGGGGAACTTGTTGATACGATGAAGTTACACTTGGTGAAGATATAATTGATCCTGGAACTTGCAGTTGTCTTTTTTTCCGCCATTCCTTTACATAATGGTTGAATTTAATTTTGACACCCAGGGGATATTTTGATAAAAGTTCTGAGATTTGGTCAGTACTAATGTACTTCAATGCTTGAATGTCTACACATTCAGGTAATAACAAGAAAATTGTACACATATTAAATTAAAAATTCTTAAATGTATAATATTATGTAGTATGTACATAGGTATATAATTTTATTTTAACTTACCAACACATGTTTGGTACAAGTACCTATCCCATTTTCCAATCTTCCAAAGTACTTTTCAAATGCATCTTATCATCTATTGTAAAGCTATAAGCATTTTGCGTAAGATTTGGATCTGAAGTTGGGATATAATTGGTTAAATCTGATTCAGTTGGTATGCTCTCCTCTTCAACAACAGAATGGTTTTCAATAGAATTGAAACTTTGATTGATATTAATTGATTGTAGATCGGTGTATTCTCTAAGATCTTCATTAATCATAAACGACTCAAAAATGTTTTTTTCCGAATCCATATTTTACAGTAGGTGGGTATTGATTTTTATAAATACAATATTCTAATCTAAAACAACTATACATAATTGTATATCTTATAGGTATTAGTAAATACATATTAATTTATTATGACTAATGATTAAATGTCTACATAAAACAGCATTAATTTAAAATGTATAACAATTAATTCTGTTTAGGTATTTAAGTTTGTAATTTCCCTATATTATACTATAGCTAAGTACTCAAATGGTTATAAATGTACAAAAACTAAATAACAACTTTATACCTACATTGCCATTTTGATAAAAATATTAAAAATAATAATAAACTATAATATATTACAATTTAGACTGTAGATAGCAATAGCCGAAAGAAATAAAATATGAAGATTATTTTTAAAAATATTCTTTTAGCCGAATCATTAATTTGTTACCAGAAAATTGAATAATATTTATTGGTGGACCACTAAATTGTTTTATACTCATAACACTTTTTGACACTACAGCTTTGTTTCTATCGACTTCATATGTTCTTAAATGAGAATTAAACCATTCCAATTGAATTTGATGAACAACAAAATATGTATCATTATTTTTTAATATGATAATTACAAGAATTTCATATAAACATACTTCATTAATAAAACTAGTTAGGTAATTTCCAGTTTTGTATGTTGTACCTTTAAAGTTGATTTTTGAATAACTATCAAAGCTGTCAGTTGATATATTTAAATGATTGAATATAAATTTATCATAATTATTTGTATTATCTTTTTGTGATTTACTTGTATTGATCTCCGAATAGTCATATTTTTGACTTAATAAGAAGTGTGCAAATTTGAATTGATACTTATTAGCCAATGTTATACAAATATTTTTTCTAGATGTTATTGCTCTAGCATACATCTTAAACTCTTTGTGCTAAGCTTCATAGCGAAAGCACCAACAATTTCTTGGAGGCCCTGACTTCAGAATAATAGATGGATAATGGGTCAATAAATGATGTTTGGGTTTTAAATTGTCTTGGAAAAATAAAACATACTCTGTATTATGTCTACTTATGAGATTTTTTAAATGTGGAACAGTACCTTGCTGAGTAAGTTGATGTCCTAGTAATATTTCAACTATTTCAAGAAAGTTTAAAAAAAATTGCCAAACTTCATCATTTACTGGTATTAAATCACCTACTATTAACGTAAAAAAATGAACAAAGCACATCATTTGTCTTGCTGACATTTTTAGGTGAAATTTATGAAGATGATGTTTTTCGATTTGAAGAGATACATTTTTTTGCTCAAGTCCATAGTTCAAATTCTGTTTTCTGAAATTAAGAGTTTCCAAAGAGAAAATTTTAACATTTTCAGTAAAATAAATAATTAAATGGCACATATTGTAATGGCATATACCCTCAAATATATCATGCATTACATTTATACTAAAATTTGAAGTAACATGAAATGATTGTATTTGATTTAATATACTTTCCTTATAAATACCAGATTGTGTAAAATCATTTTTTAGTATATCTTCTGTATAATTATGAATATTACGTAGTAAGGTACCATCTTCATGTGATAAACTATGTGTCAAGTGTTTATGAGCTTTGCAAAATCGACAAAAAAATTTACAGAAAATGATTTGCTGAATTCACAAATACTATTAACTCCTAAATTGTCTCCTACTAACAAGCCAAGAATGAAATAAACTGTTGGATCCTTCAGGGGTTTCAATCATAATTCCATCATTCTCCAAGCTGTTTATTTCATCTACCAACTTCTTAAAACACAAATCATTTCCAAAGGTTTTTAAATCTTCGGACTTAATAAGAGCGGCTAAAAAAATATTATCGAGTCTTGAGCTTTGTTCATTTAGAGGGAAACTATAATATACGGCTGATATAGAATGACACATTGATTTCGACCCCAATGGATTATTTATTTCTACATCATCAATATACATAAAAAATGGCAAAGCGATTTTATTTTGGTATGCTGCTATTTTTTCTTTCCACAAAGACCCTTGAATGAAGTTAGACATAGAAAAGTTTATATTTGACACCGGGCAACTAATCAAACTATTATACGGATTGAGTGATGTGGTGAGGTTATTATTTTGTTCAAAATATTTTTTTATTTGAAATTTTAGAGGCATTAAAATACCCTTTGTAGATACTTCATCATACATGGTCTGACCATCGTGGTAAATTAAATTAATTTCATTATTAATCGTAAACTGTTTAAATTTATCACTTATTAGTTCATTATTTTTAAGCCAGTTATTTAACAAATGTTCTGTTTTGCAAAATTTGAAAAGATCTGAGATAGCCGTTGTTGTTTTAGAAAATGTAGATAGAATTATAGTGTCTTTTATTTCATTTTCAATTGTACCTTTTATTAATTCAGTAATTGGCTTGACTATTTTATTTATAATATCATCTTGAATGTTTAGTACATCACTTTTACAAAAATTATTGTTATTATGCAAATTCAAACAAAACTGAACTGCATTTAAATGTAATATTTCAATACATTTATTTATATTAAAAACATTGTCGTTTGACTTGGGGCGTTTAGATGTCGGTTGATCAAATTTGCAGTAATTTTTTACTTGTTCGACAGCATTTATTTGCAAATCTGTATCAGAATTATTATAATTTGAAGCTGTTATTGAATTATTAAGTGCAGTTACATGTACGGTATTTTCAATAGAAATATGTTTATTTTGGATATGTTTTCTAAAACTACTTAGACTTTGAAATGATTTATTGCATTTGTTTTCTTTACACGTGTAAGTACTAAATGATCCTAATAAATGTATAATTTTGAAAACCAAAGCTGGCAATGTAGGTACATTTAGTTCACAAATAAAACAAATCATTTTATGTTAACAATTGAAGTAGGTACTTACCTTAGATGCATAAAGAACCATCAAATATTGTATAATTGATCTTTGGATGTGTAGTGCAGGTACGGATAATAATTAAATTATAGTTCACACACTCAATATACGAATTACAAGCACAATGCCAAATTGATCGTCGAAATGAGTGGACGTTCCACGTTCGGAATAATAAGTAAACGCGTTTAAATCATAATAAACATAATCATGTTATGGATTAACTATAAAACTTTTAACTCAACAAAAATAATTTGTCAAATGAATTATAACATTGATAACTTAACAATTGAGCGAGTTTAATAAATACCAGCGGTGAAATTTGTGAATAAATTAAAAACCCAAATCTATTTTTAGGCATTGTCGCTATTTTTCTTCATTGTCGTTATGATCGAGTTGACTAGATACGAAATGATGGGCGGGTGACGGGATCTTACATTGTAAGATAAATAAAACTAATAATAAAGTAGATTGGTAATGGTACTTAAAACTTAAGTAGTTTTATATTATTAATAGAGAAAAAAATTTGGATTTTCAAAGAGGACACATTTCTATACATTTAAATTCATTAAGTTTCATAATTATTTGTACATAAATTACAACTACTAAGTAAAAATAATTAATACCTGGTTAAAAAACATGCTCTGGTGTTCCTAATACTACACTAACATCATTATCATAGTCAGGTGTCTCTTGTATTACTATTTCAAAATCTTCACCATTTAATGTTATCATATTTACACTATTATTTTTATGTTCGTTGGCATCAAAAAAGTTACACTGATTTACCCATTTCTAAAATTAATTTAATTAATACATTTTAATAATATTAAATGAAATAATTGTTCTACTATAAGTTTAAATAGTTGTAAATGTTTACTGACTTGAACATTCATTTTTGAATTTACACAACTAATTTCTTTAACATCTGTATAATTTTCAACTTCCATATTGTCGTTTGAATCGTTAAGCTGGTTATTTTGGTCCTAATAAAAAAAATTGAATTATGATTAAGTACTTAGTTATACATAAAGTATAATAATTAGAATTGTTCATATAAAATATAATCTGACATTTATATCAGAATTTAAAGCAACATTAAATGAATGCATCAAATTGCGTCGCAATGGTAATTTGGTGATGGTTGTTGATGACTGTTGCTTGGCATCATTAAAATCTAGATATTTGAATATAAAAATTCATAGTTAATCAATGTCTACAGAGTATGTAATAATAAAATTAAATAACTTTAAATATATAGTAAAAAATGTAATGTAAACATCTTTAATAATTATGTTTGATTTCTTGCTAAAAATGTAAACTAGCCAACATTTTCTGTTGACCACAATCTATGATGGCTAGTTGATTTACCCTACTACAAAATGTTATTATTCATTACATTATTTATTTTAAGTATGTAACAAGTAGTATGTTTGTTTCTAATATTAATTATATTATTAAAATAGACAGGTACTTACTTTTTGCCAATGTTAGAAGTTGTTTGGATCTTTTAGAAGTCATCTCTCTCAAGTATCAATATGTATTAATTTAATTAAAATGATTACACAACTACACTAACAATAACTATGTCATAAAAATTCGAAAAAATATGAATTTACATCTTATTAAGTACTATTGGTTATGTTACCTATGAAGACGAATCGTCGATCACATTAATAACAATTTATTAATATAACAAAAAGTTTTTGCTTTGAGTGACTTATCCCCTTTCTCACCAAATAAATTGTTTTTGTTTTGACTTGCGCCCAGCCGCACGTATAAATAGCACGATAACAGTAACATATAGAAAAATTACAGTGCCACCAAACGATGCGGCATAAAAAATCATATAAAATTGATTAATAACTCCAAATTATCCAAAAAATGACTTATACCCTTTCTCACCAAAACCGTCCAACTTAACAAAATACGACACTTGCGAGGGTGAGAGACGACCGCCTTCTCTCTAATACTTAAAAGACCTTAGACCGTGACAACTTGCGTTGTTCACGATTTAAGATATTGGCGATTGAAAGTGACCGGCCTGATATTTGATAAGGTTTCAATCGCCAATACCTAAGGTATATCTTAAATAGTTAAATCCTGGTTGTATTATGCTTTAACATGGCCTATCCATTCTTCTATTATCTATGATGGTTGTGATCCTAGGTTTACAGAAAATATCATTAATTTAATACAATTATTATTATTGATTCAATAAAATCGTATCTCGATTTGAAAAAGTTATTGTGGATAGTCCCCTTGTTACGCCTATGCATTTAAAACAATAATAATTATTATTAAATTATTCGTAAACCAGATCAGGCATTTTAACAAATTTTAAATTATTAATTTATCAAACCGTTATCAATTCTATAAAAACTGTATGATTGGAGCAAAGAAAATGTTTTTAAACCAACATAAGGCTTGTAAAATTAATTAAGTAATGATATACTTAACAAATATATTACTATCAAAATTCAATAAATATAATTTTTTAATTTCAACTACGATATTTCTTTCTGTGTATGGTTAATTTGTTACAAACTTTAATTTGGAATTTTGAATCTGCTTTAACAGCTACCTTCCAATGTTCTACATCAACTGTACCTTTTGGAACCTGAAGTATTCAGTTGGTTCAGTATTTATTTTAGTTCCTAATTTTATTTTTATTATGATACTTTGTGATCAATCATAATGTACTTACTTGAAGAGTTTTTGAATTAATAATTCTAGATTTTAAATTCTTAATTAAATGTGGGAAATCAGACGCAAACCACAACTTTCTTTCTGAATTCACTGGATGTGTACAACTAGATTTTATATCTGAAATACCAAATAATTTCCACATATTTCTGTTCCAAGCTGCTCCATCTGTTGTCACCACATCAACATGCATATTTTGATTTTCTAATAAAATCACTGCTTCCAAAATCATTTTTTCTAGTATTTTTCCAGAAACAGCTCCAGATCCAAGAAAAGCACCCAAAGTTTGGAACCATCTCCCACAAAATAGTTGAAATAACAATACCAAGGCATGGTCACCTAACTTATTTCGATCATTTTCAGAAGTATAGTCTCCTAAATTAACAAAACCCTCGACTTTCAAATTAGACCTTTGAAATGATAAAGCTTCTGATATTTTCATTTCATCAAGGAGTAAACAACCTATATGTACAATTAACAGTTATATTAATTAATATAATATATTAACCTATTATATTCTATTTCATAAGAACTAAAAACAGTTGAAAAATAAAATACTCTACTGTGTTTCTCAGCAGCTCTCATATTTTTTGATTTCATACCCATAATTTCAAAGGTTGCCTGAGAAATTCCATAGGCTGGATTTAATTTTTTATATACCTTGAAAGTGTCATACATGATAGTAAAGGCATTATATTATCCTTCCGCATTTTGAGATAAAGTTTGTTAGATTTTATAAGCATTAGCAAACATTCATAAATCCAACATGTTGTATATCTTCTACCATTTGCAGATTTACATTTAGCAGCATCTAAACAAGCTTTTATGACTTATCTTTGCTTAGATGGCAATGAAGTAATATACTCATCTAGTTTAGCTTGTTTGATACAATTATACTCATTTTTATGATATTCATTTTTTGTTGTAAAGAAATTACCTGTAATACATTTAAAATTCTGTTCATTATTTTATTATTGTCAAGTATCATTAAATAAGTAATTCATTGTAGTATTAATAGTTTAAAATATCAAATAAGTTGCCATAATAGCTCTATTAGTCTTAACTTATAACTTACCTTTGTTTTGGGACGTTTATTCTGTTTTGTTCTTGCATTGTTGTCTATAAGATTTAGATTTTTTTCTTAATTGAATGTTTTGACGTTTGGTTTTTTGAATTCCAATTTTACATTTTTTTGGACATCTTTTAATTTTTGTGTTTTTATTATTTGAAGGTAAACTCCCCAAATATTCTGGAGACCTTTTCCCATCATCATTCCTACCAACGCAAATAACCAGATTATGTATGTCATTCAACAAATTTTGGAGACCTTCAAAACTCTTCACTTTAGGAAAATACATGCATTTTTTAATCAATATTACGTTTGGTAAACATGTTGTCGAAAAATGAACAATTTTATCGTTTTCAAAATTGTCATTTATGTGGGTAAATACTGTACATTTTCCTGGATTTTGATGCATTCCCCACATATTTCCTGGTAACACAATTTTGTTGGCAATACTATGTAAATCTTCAACTGTAAATTCACCTTGTGGACTAGCATAATTATGTACTGAAATAATTTCTGGCGATAAAGATGTCATAGTTTTTTTTATTATGTCTGCTAGCTCCATTGACTGTAATTCAGGTTCTTGTGTTATAACGTCATTATGAATATTAATTGGTATAGTTTTTTTAATTTTAGTTGAAATTGAGGAGACACGTGGTTTTGGTGCTGATCGTTTTTGATTTGATGAAGTTAAATATTTAGGGAGGTTTGGAAAAATTGATGGTATAGATCTGGGTCTCAAAATAGGATATTTTCGCTCTGTAGTTTTATGCACTAATCCTCCTGGCATTTCAATTTCAAAATGTGTCAGTATACCATCTGATTGAAAATGAAGAGCACAAACAAAATCCTTATTACAAGTTTTTTTATCTTTGGGTGGAATCGTCCCTTCCCAAATGTTTAACAGTTCAATATCCTATAATAGTTCATACAACATGTGTCAAATACCTAGTTTTTAATGTAATTTTTTTAGTTTTACTTGTAATATATTGTTTTTAATTTAAATCTTAATTGTTTCATTTGTCTGTATAGTTATGAGTGTTTTCAGGGCTTAAAGTGGGAAAAATGCCAGAGGGGACTAATGTCTCCATATAGTTTTAACTTTTAAGCGTTCCATTTATAATTTTATGTATAATGCCTAATGTATAAAATCCTAATTTGTTAAATGGGACGCTTTTTAACCGTCATCAGAAGTAGGGTTGACTGAGTCCTCCTGCATCACCCCAACTTTAACCCCTTTGTGTTCTGTGTTGTGACTTATAAATAATATCCTGATTTGGCTAGTATTTTTTTTACAAATTATGTTAATTTAAATAGTAAACTAGATTTACTAACATAAACAAATGTGTTATTTAATTAAAATTATAATTAATTCGGTAATTTCGAAAAGGCCATTTCTCCACACATTTTCAAAACTAGTTTTATGTGATAGATGTGCTTAAAATTAAATATGTTATAGCCTATAGGAATATTGTAATAAAGGTAAATTAATATGTAATACATTTTTATAAAAGTTTAAAATTTGATTTACTTAATATGTACCTAATAGTTATTTATTAATTATATTTAATCTTACATCAAGATAAAAGTTATAAAAATATTGTTTATTACCTAATAATTATAATTTATCATATTAAGTTATAATATTTAAATTTGAAGTATTAGTATCAGTATCTTGAAAATTACTTAAAATTATCGATAGATCTCGCTAGAGAGCGTTCTGTGCTTTACGGCGGCCCGGTGTCGTAGCACAGAGTGAACAGAGAGATATATATACAGGAAAACGGACGATATTTTGATTTTTACATGCAACGTATATGGAGATCGGTCGAATTTACTAGTTTTTCGCTTTTGCAATACCGCGTTGAGTTGTGACGATATGCTCATGCGTGAGTGCGTGACCTTGGTTGCACGGCGGCGCGGCACTGTTTCAAAATGGGCAAAAGAAAAATTTCCAGTGTTTGGTCCTATTATACTAGAAGTGCTGATAAAACGCTAGCTAAATGTAAGGAATGTAAAAAGGAATACAAAACCAGTGGTAATACAAGCAATCTTCAAGACCATCTTAAAAGAATGCACCCGGAAATACAAAATGCTATAGTTGAGCCAAGTGATGACGATCCTGAACGAGTAAGTAGTCATTCAATAGCGAAACATTTTAAAAAACAAAACGTTTATGACCGTGACAGCCACCATAAAAACGAAATTGATAAGGCATTGATGCTAATGGTTTGCAAAGACTTCCAACCATTTTCAATTGTTGAAGATACTGGATTTAAAAATTTTGTAAAAATTCTCGATCCAAGGTATGAATTACCAAGTAGAACCAAATTAAGAGACTCTCTGTTAAGCGAGAACTACAAAATATGTAGAAATAAATTGTTTGCTCTGATTAAAAATGTTTGTCATGTAAGTTTGACATGTGATTTATGGTCTTCCAGAGCAAATGAATATTTTTAACGGTCACCTGTCATTTTGTCGATGAAGACTATAAAATGCGTTGTACAGTTTTGTCCACAAACAAAATGGTAAATAATCACACTAGTGAGAATATTGCCACAGAAATAAATTGTATAATGAAAGATTGGGACATTGTTGATAAAGTTGTAACCATAGTGACAGATAATGCATCTTCAATGATTAAAGCTTGTCAACGTCTGGTGACATATTTTAAAAACAGTAATATAGCAACGAATCAACTAATAACAGAGCAAGAAAATCAAAACAAAAAACCACTCAAAGTTATTCAAGAAGTTCCTACTAGGTGGAACAGTATGTATCATATGATTAAAAGAATACTGGAACTTAAAAATGATATAACAATTGTATTATTAAGATTGCCTAGTGCACCTACAGTATTGACTTTGGAAAACACTTTAGTTCTTCAAGATTTAATTGAAATAATGAGTTGTTTTGATGATGCAACCAAAAAAGTATCAGGTAATTTATAATATTACAGATTGTAATTTTAAAATGTTTTTTTGTTTTAATTTGATAATTTTCTGTTTAGGTGATTATGTTACCATTTCATTGATTATACCTTTGGTGTATGGTATATATAACCATCTTGTAAATCTACAACCAAGTACTTCGGAAGGAAAGATTATTTTACAAAATATAGTGGAAAGTGTTAAAACAAGGTTATTTCCTTATGAGGAACGCACATTAACCCGTTTAGCCACAGTATTAGATCCGAGACTGAAAAAAGAGGCATTTAGATCTTCTGATAATGCTAAATGTGCAGTTTCTCTACTTTATTAGTTATTTCTCTACTTTTTTTTATTATTTTTTTATTATACATTAATTAATACTTACTACATAGTAGTTACATGACTGCACTTGTTAGTGCTTTATAACGACATTGTGAAAATGTATTACCTAAATAAAACTCTTGTGACCAACCAAAGACCAAAATACGCCACTGTTTTATATTGTGTTTTTATTAATTGCCACAATTAATATTAATTATATTTAGGTACATTAAACATAATTCCCATACTAACATTTTAGAATTGTAAAACGATTGTAAAACTTAGCTATTAAAGAACTTTAATTTATGAAAAATCATAATTAAAAACTAGATTTCATAAATTTGATAAAAAAAAAATACTATCGAAAACTATCGATAACTATCGATAGTCCGACTACAAATAATCGGAAATTATCGATAGTCATGACTATCGATTTTTCTCCACCAATACGTGGCAGTGTGGCAGTAGCGCACTGCGCACCGCGCTTCCTACTCCTAATTCCTATTACTATTTCATTTGCTCGCTAGCCGCCGTGCTTGCACTGTAGCTATATTGTCCGTCCGTTCGATTATTATTTATTACCATCCGTACGGCGTACATTATTACAATAACAGTGATAAACGTACCGACGGTCGGCCGTATGTTAATCTTTCTCTGCTGTCTCGCGGAGTCCGTATTTTATGCAAGTACTGCATAAACTACTAATTAAAAGACCATGGCCGATCAATTTAAAAAATGCTCACATATTAGTATTAGAAGAGAAATAATATATAATAATAGAATAGATTATCAAGGTCTTTCTTGTTATACTAGACTACCCTGTTTTTTGAGAACACCCCAATCCTGTTATCTAAGACTACCAAAATTATACTTTCCTGTTATACGAGACTACGGCTATTATCGCGACTTCCACCAAAGACTACCTCCGTTATGGCGACTACCTATCTTATTTAGCTGACATTATAGTCGAACGATATCCATAAGCTGCGATTATATTTATTATATTTGTGGATTTATCATTTTGTATTATTATTATTATTTTATTATTTTATTGTTTTCCGTATGCCGCGACAAATTCGGTACATTACAAATAATTATTATGTATTACATTTTTTTTATATAATTTGAATGTGGCCATCCCCACAGTACGTACCTAAATTATTTATTATTTTATTTGTGGATTTACCATTTTGTATTATTATTATTAATTTATTGTTTTCCATACATCGCGCCAAATTTGGCACTTTGACGTGTAACATGTAAAATACATTACGAATAATTACTATGTATTTAAATGTTTTCTTTATTTCATTCTGGCCATCCCCAAAGTACATATTATTAAAAAATCTATCAAAGAAGGCAAGAAAAATAAAGGTGGTCACGTATAACAGGAAGTACCATTTTGGTAGTCTTAGATAACAGGATTGTGATGTTTCACAAAATAAGTGCGGTAGTCTCGACAACGGAGGTAGTCTTGGGTGGTAGTCTCGATAACAGCCGTAGTATCGTATAACAGGAAAGTACCATTATTAATATAGAATTAATGTCTCTTGCTTCAGAAAAATAGCTGAAATCTCCAAAAAAAACTTCGGAGAAGTAAAACAAGTCTTCTGTGCTTTACTTAAATGGATTGGAGTACTTGAATTTTGAGGTAAATAAAAAATTGAAATCAATATCAAAATTCTGTGCTTAGTAGGTGCAAGAGAGAGTATAAAGAAAGTTCCTGTTAAAATTGTGGTAAATAAAGAAGTGAAATCAAACCTCAAAATTCTGTGCTAAAACTTAATTGACTATTGAAGAAAATTCGATGACATGCAATTTTACCACATTTTTAGCTACAAAAAAAAATTGCACAGAACGAAGTGCATCCATGGACATATGAATTTTTGCGGGCAAATGTGGAACGTTCTGTGCAATTTTTTTTTGTAGCTAAAAATGTGGTAAAATTGCATGTCATCGAATTTTCTTCAATAGTCAATTAAGTTTTAGCACAGAATTTTGAGGTTTGATTTCACTTCTTTATTTACCACAATTTTAACAGGAACTTTCTTTATACTCTCTCTTGCACCTACTAAGCACAGAATTTTGATATTGATTTCAATTTTTTATTTACCTCAAAATTCAAGTACTCCAATCCATTTAAGTAGAGCACAGAAGACTTGTTTTACTTCTCCGAAGTTTTTTTTGGAGATTTTATGTACAAATAATTTATCTAAGTGTAAATTATTAGTAGGTACTAAATAATAATATATTATTGTGGAGTAATGCTACTTAGTAATTACCTACTTATAATTTATAAAAAATCATGTAAATATTTTTTTAATCTATAATATAGTCACAGTACCTTTGGAGCCCTAAACAATGAAATATTTTTCCTTCACTTCCACTAGCGTATCCTGTCTTACAGCCTGGTACATAGCACTTATTTGGCATTTTTAATTATTTAATTTACCTATTAAACTTTTAAAATAATATTTTAAAACTTAATATAATATTTATTGTTCGGTAACTTAACAGACAATAGTAGACATTTAAATAGACAGAATAGTTATTTAATATTTGATATTTAGTATATATAAATCTTTTTTTTTTTTCTTTTTTACCTTATTTATATTCACATTACATGTAAACCTTAATATGTGCACATATACCACAAACTGTCATTACACAATATTCTTGTAATTGTAAATTTTTTTTTTCAGTAAATTATTATTATTATTATGATTATCAACCTTTTTCTTTGAAATATGTAAGCTGTTTACCAATATTACATTATAAAGATAAGTAAAATGTAGTTTTAAATTTAACTGCTGAACTCATAAATTCTGAAAAACATAGTAATAGATAGGTATCATATACTATGATGTGATGACTTAAAGAAAATAAGGAATAACGATTTTGGGAATAGTTTTTTGGTGTTTGTGGGATGGTGCTAAAAGTGGTTCATGAACTATAAAGTATAAAATTGAAAAATTGTATACCTACATTAAGAAATTCTTAATTACTTCATGCCATAAAACGTTAAGTAACAACTTTAATTAAATACAAGTGATTAAATTTTAGTTTCTATTAATTCTGTTTATAATAGTGGTTAAATCAGTTATTACCAACCTAAAATACTAACTATATCTTTATTATCTTCCAAGTAAAAAGAAACTAGGTAGTTATAACAATAATTAGTTTAAAATAAAGTATAATAACCAACATAATCTATTAACTTTAGGTATTGCTTTTATTTTAAAAAACCTAATGCTAATACAAAATAATATGTTGGTGTATATAATTACATTTTAAAATCTCTTTTTTAAAACAGGAGATATAAAACTAAAAGCCTTATATTTCATGATTTCCCAAAAATGTGAAACTAATATTTTGCAAAACAACCTCATACAATTCTTTATCACTAACATGCATAATCTTATATAATGATTGTACATCACTAATTTTTGCTAAACCTTAGTTATTATGTTTTAATGCTTTTCCAATTGTTTGATATTTAATACTTTCCAAATTAATTTTATTTGAATTATCCATAGGAAATATGTTAACAGATTCATAATCAGAAAATCCTTAGATAAGTTTTAAACTGTACAATATATGGACTACTTTTTTAAAAATACAGTTCAGCAACCTTTAAAAATTGAACTATAGAAAAACATACATTTTTTAAAATTGTATGAAAATTTTTAAAATCATTTTGATTATTAAGTTGTAGAATATTAAAAGGATGTTTTTATTAACATCCAACCAATAATAGCTGTAGATAAAATTGATTTTCTATTTTGAGGAACACAACTATCAGACCATGTAATAATATGTTGAATCATAGGGTTTCCTGATATTACCTTATTAGGTATTGGTTTAATTGTACTAGGGTGAACAGACCAGTGATTGAACAGTTAAGGATTTGTTTGCAATCAACATGTATTCATAAATTGGTTTTCAGTATCACATTTACACATTTTAGTTTTTAAGATTGGTATAACTGTTTATTATTAAACTAACATTGATAAAACCTTATAAAACTAATTTAGTATTAAACATATTAGTTTTTTTGAAAAAATAAGTGAAATCTTAGTGATTGAACACACTCGGCTAGTCTATATACACTTCAATCCCTGTGTATGAACACCTACAAATATTTGATAAAACAATTTGTATTTAATATAATGCATGAATAAAATGTAGTTCCTTTATTAAATAATAACACATTACTTATATATATATATATATATATATACCTGATTACAAACTTAGTAACAGGATTAGAATAAAAATTTTAAACAAACATAACTTATGACTTAAGTAAATATATAAGTGAAAACCAACTTGGTAACTATTAAAATAAATATCTTTGTAGGAAAGTAACAATCTTATAACTATATAATATAACAGTAGTTGTATATAAAGCGTTTAAAAGTTAACAATATTGTAACTTGTAAGTAAAATACCTAGTAAAATAACTATTTATGAGAACCTTTGTTTTAAATTTGCAATCCTTAGCTATAAAAACTGAACATTTTATAATTTACAATGATTGATAATTTTCGAGATTTTGATACATTTTGTCAAAATTCGATCTTTAAATGCTTATAAAAAAAAATTGTTAAATTTAAATTTAAATTTTTTTCAACTGATATTGTATCAATATATCAGGAGCCTTGTATTACGTTTTTACACTTTTTGGCCCAACAGATAAAACTTTATTGATAGTTATAGAAAAAAACTAAAAAAATTGAAAAATGAAAATGTCCGTTAACAGATCAAAAATAGTCAAAATATTTTCAAAATTGTATGGTGTATAGGAAATGCAAATATAAACATTCAGTGAAATTTTCATGTATCTACAGTTATTCGTTTTTGAATTACAACAAAATAAGGAAATCGCTACATGAGAAATCGATTGAATATCCAATGTTTTAAAAGTTTGAATTTCAAACGCTCATAAAAATTTAATTTGACTTTCTTATAGACATTTTTTTTTTGATAAAGGTAGATACCACATTTCACTGAACTAAATACTTGAACGCGTGTATCATTCAAAACATGGTCCGGATAGGAAGTCACCATATGCATTCTACCATGTTATTATGTTATGTTGCAATCGTTCCACACCGCCCTGGTATGGGGCCATTACGCAAGGTGCGTTTGTTTTATCCACTTGACAAAAAAAAAAAAAAAAACATAATTAGAATAATTTTACATGAGTTGTTCTTATTGCAGCAGATATTCTTGATTTTTCAAGTTGTCAAAGTGACTGTGATTGTGACTAACAAGGCAGAGTGTAGTAGCCAAATAACTTATGGTGGAGGTTTGCCAGCTACTTCGCAATGCAATGTAATTTTTTGATTATTATGATTAATGGTAAATGACAAATTACTGTAATAGGAATACAAGAGTAGGTACTTCGTGAAGTACTTCCTAAATACGATATTAAAATTGAAATACGTTTCCTGACATGGGTGATCACCCCCACCAGCAAACGAGCTCGTTGAAGAGATCTATTCAATACGACCTTGATTGAAGGTACTGACTGTTTATATAATAATACTATTGCATACAAATCGTTGTGATTTTTGCATAATCAAAAATAATTTATATTTATCATAATTGATGTTAGAGTAAGAACAGTACAGCAGCCGGTGGTGGTAATTCTTTAGCCGTCTATGACGTTGCCCGGGGTACACTACGTGGAAGTACCCCAAAATGAATTAGAGAAAAATCCGGGGATACCGAATCAGAAGAGAACGATAGGTACATTTTCAGCAATATTTTTACTAGAATCAGTTGGTGACCAAAAAAAAGTAACCAGATTTGATCTTTTATTACATATTACAAATTAACAAAGTCGTTGTGTTTATTATATATTTAAATAATAAATCAGTTCTTTTCTAAAATGATGGTTTATATAATTCTGATGGTCCATCAAAGCTGTAATATGTGGAATCAATGGTTGGCAAATCAAATTCAACATTGTCTGTACCAGTCTGTATTTCACAACCATTGCTGCTTACAATGCATCTTGGCGGCGACTCGATGCAGACCTTTTATAATATGCAATATATGGTTTAAATAAAAATGAATGCAAATTGAAAGCAATGTAAAATAAAATTTGAACATGGAAATTAATATATACACAACATGCATTTACAAGAAACAAAATTAAAAAAAACTAACAATAGTTTGCAGTATTTATATCCCCATAATTCATAGTGCCACATTATTTGAAATTTGAATAAAATTAAAAAAAAGTTTGGCCACTAAAAAGTATATGAGAAAATAAAAATTTAAAAGAAATTGTTCAAATTCAAACACAAAAATGGGAAATGCAGTGCAGTGTTTGCATCAATACAAATAAAACAAATCAATTTTTTTTCAAATTTAGAAACATTTTTAACATAATTTTTTTCAAATTTATAATTTTTACTCACCTGAGTTTGAATCATATATGACCGAAGAGGAAACAATGATTTTCCCGCCTTAATATCATTCACTTTTTTAATTGCTAAGAGTATTCTTTTTTGATGCCCAAGTTGAGGCGCAGTCCATTAGTTTATAGGTCTATGTTTCCTAGAGACATTTCAGTAATGTATACACGACATACGTCGTATCAGTACCTAGGTACTTGTTTTGGTTTACGGAATGCCATACTAACCATACCGCCAAAAATTGTTTTGCCACCGTTCATAATATTAATGTACACAGCTTGTATTTCGAATTTATATTTTCATTTGTTGATCGTATCAACCCTATTTCTATCATGCCTCGATCTCGATTCCAGCTGTTGTGGGCTTTTAACCTGATCAATGAAGCATTTTTTCTTAGACTCACGGAGTTTAATGTCGAACAACATACACTCGTAGGAAACAGTACCAGATTGCAGTGCGAATACGATTTACAGGATGAAAAGTTATACACGCTTAAATGGTACAAGGACGGTAATTAATTTTATAGATTCCTGCCCGGGGAAACACCAGATGTACAAATTTTCGACGTAACGGGAGTGTACGTTGATCAGACACAGTCGACGGCAGAAAGCGTTGTTCTAAGAGACCTAAAACTGGAAAGTAGCGGGAAATACAGGTGTGAAGTCTCCGTAGACGCACCATCGTTCCACACAGTTACGAACCAGAGCTATATGTTCATTGTAGCTATGCCCGATGAAGGACCTCAGATATCCAATGCTGATCTAGTAAACACATTGATCTACAAATCTTCCACTGCTCAAACACTCATCAACATTGAAGTCTATGTGGCAGTAGCATTAGTGAAAGTACTTCTGCTGTAGTATTTTATTAACAATAAAAAATGAACAGTATTTTACAATACTTATGATTTAAATTATTATAATTTAAATCATATCACTAAATGTTCTTTATTTATCTGATTGTTCTGAAAGCAGCATTAACCAAAGTGCTAATTATTCAGCACAAATTGATCTATTAGAAAATAAGATTTTCATAAAAATTAAGTCAGAAATAAAATGATTAATCGGCTTTGAACATAACAAGTACTAAGTAAGGTGCAATACAATTTTAAAATGTCTTATTTGATTTTTTAAGGGTATATTCTTATATTGGTTAGGGTGGAGTTTCTACCTATGGCCACCTTAAGAATTTTTTTTCTATTGATGTTTATTTATTCTATATACAGTCATTGAAAAAAAATGAAAATTTAACCATCAATACTTCATAAGTTCACTTATACTTGGTTTGAATTTAAAAGTCGTAAGAACATTATTGAATTAGAAATTTGTATTAATATTTTTAAATTGCATTTTCCCTACCTATGGCCAATGTAAAAATATTTTTTATTTTATTTAAAAATTAATTATTTATACCTATATAACTGTGATACCTAAATAATTTATTTATAGATTTTTTTTGCCAAATACTATTTTTAATTAAACTCATTTTTGTATCAAATTTTTAGAACGCAAATTTGTGATTAGCGGTGGCTACGTCGCCATTCCAAGTATATAATATAGACGTAGTTGTAAACTGTAGGTAATAAGTAAGACGGGTATGTGTAAATGTACCTATAGGTATCATTATACAGATTGAAAATAATCTTTCAAAATAAATTGCCTGTAAAATAATATAAATAATATAAATAATATTAAAAAAATTGTACTGGTTTGATAAGTTTTATTAATAACAGTTACAAATATTTATACTACGTGTCTATATGGTTTACATTTTACTTTATACTTTAGTATCAGTTTTTGTATTTACAATAGGTACATGTATTAACATTTTAGCATTGAGTAAGATTATATTATATTATTTGTAATAACATTATTACATTTATCATTTTCTTGGTGGATAGAAACTCCTCCACAATCAACACCCAGTAGAGAGGAAATTGCTGTAAGTGAAGTTTTGACACTTTTGATAAAAGTTATGAAGGGGAGGATTTAGAGCTAGCCTTTAATTTACTTGTCAAGAGCTACTTCATATTTCCTGACAAGTACCAGATCAACAAAACAGACCCATCCAACTGTATTTGGGGCTGGAATGGTTGTACAAATTTGACGTTGATAACGTACACTTCTTTCTTCTTGAGAAAATTATTTAATACAATATTAACCACTAAAAGGTCATAAATTATTTAAAAATTATCTACGTACTGAATTGACTGTACAGGGGTTTCGTATCCAATATGATACAGTTTTTACAGCTTTCGGAGAATTGCACTCCACCACACACAGGCATACAAATATGCACTGGATGATTTCAGCATGTATTATATTCAGTGCATCTATGAAATCTGTGATGTGGAGAGGAGTTACCTCCTTGAATGTAATATTGTGGTGCCTTGCACAATATTCACGCAAGACAATAGCCACAATTGTTCGGAAATGCATCGTGTAACTCCTAAACAGTGAAGTATCCAAAGTCTTATAACTGTTTGATTATAATAACAAAATTATATAGGTTTTATTATATATTATAGAGGTACATGACAGATTATGTATTTTATACATAACAATCCATGTACCTATTGTAGATATTTTTTAATTACAAGATTAAATCTTACTAGGGGGTAGCTGGTAAAGGACCTAATGAAGTCATATCATTTATAAATCATTACATCAATAATGATATTGGCAAAGAAGTTGAACGCCTCTATATTTTTTGTGATAACTGTGCAGGTCAGAACCTAAACAACGCAATTATTAGGTTTTTAATGGGTTTGGTGGAAAATAACAGATTTAAAGAAGTACAAGTTTTATATCCAATGAGAGGTCATTCTTTCACGACCGTGATTTTGGGTTGATTAAAAGATCGCTTGTAAAATACGAAAGACTACTATGTACACAATAGACCAATACATTAATTTAATTTCCGAAGCTTCGAAAATTCATAACAAATTTTCAGTCGTAAAAGTTGATCAAAACTATATAGTTGATTACAAAAAATGGTGGCCAACATATTACAAAAAAATATGTTTAAGTAATGCCTCATACGGAAAAAATGTACCGAGAGCTAATAAATCATCATTTGCTTTATCATCTTATCATCACCTCACTGTTTCATGTTCCAATAAAAACGAAATTAAATGTCGTGAATTTATAAATGCGTTGGTTGAACATACATTTTGTCTTCGAAACTCCACAACGGGCTTTTTATTTCCAATCGACAAAGCATACAACGGAAAGTAGCCAATCAACGAAAAAAAGTTGGAAGATATCAAAAATACATTGAAATTTATCCCGGATGAGTATATTGGATTTTGGAAACCATTAAGTGAATGGTCTTCAAAATCTGATGAAAACGTATAAGACTAAAATGACAAAATGACAAAAATGTATTAAAAATAATATCATCAATGTGCTTTAATTATAATTTGTAGTTCAAAAAAAATAATTGTAAAACGTAAAAAATAATTTTATATTTATATTTAATTATAACATAAGTTATATAAGTTATATTTGGTAAAAATAAATTGATGAATAAAAACAATATTTTGCATATTTTGATAGTGTTTCTTTCCCTACATCAATATAAAAGATATGAAAATGATGTTTTCTGCAAAAAGGAGACATGTCCATAACTTAAATTTATTAATAAAAAAAAAGTTATAAAATTTTTTTTTTTACAAATTAAATGAAATTTTTAAGTTATTTAACTAAATATAGAGTCTAAAATGTCGAAGTTTTTACATTAACATTTCATAAGTTGTTCAGTTTTTCATCATTCCTGAAAAATTAGGAAAAGTGGACTTGTCCCGTTTCTGCAATTAGCGATTCATGTACATGAAATAGACTTAATTAATAAAATTACATGATTAGATAAACAATTAGTACTTTTCAAACATGTGATTTTAAGGAATTAAATATATAAGAATTATAGAATTGCTTGAGAACTTGAGACTGAAGAAATAATATCTTGATAGGTTTATTTTGATAATTGAATGATTTCATAACCTTTTCTGTTTGCAGACATATAAGAATGACATCATCGCTTGGGTAGTTCAAACCCCCTTTATCTCCTCCTCTATTCTTAAAAGCAATAAGAGAATTACAAAATTGTTCTTTATTACTAGAACGCAAAGATTGTAGACAAGTTTGACAATGAACAGTTGATGATAATTTGTGGACAACAAATCCAGCTATATATATTACAATTTCTTTGGTAAAAATTAGAAAAATTATAACTATTTTGATTGCAAAGATAATCATGGTCGTGTATAAAGTCATCAACATTGTGATTAAATGTTGAATTATTTATCATTTTAACCGGATCTGAACTAGAATAATGTAATATTTCAGTGTTATCAAGAGGAATACAATTTCTTGTATTAAAGTTTCCAATATCATGTGTATGGACAACTAACTTCTTATAAGCAGTTTGTAATTGTCGAGAGGTAGGATTATTATTATGACCTCCCATTGATCTAACACTACCAAAAATTATCTCCAAGTGATCCTGGCATGTTTTATACATTTTTAAATGCTCCAACTTCCCAGATTTTATTAAACTTGAATGCAAGTGTAAGAGAGGTTGTAGACACACAATATATCCCAGAAATCCTGTTTTTCTATTAGAGTCTAATATAGTAACAAATTTATCTTTCTAAGACCTTTAATATAATTTGTGATCAATTCTGTGAATTTTAAAATATCTTGAAAATTTTCATCACCCAAAGCTTTCTTGTTTCCAATACATCTGATAGATCTGGAGTTCAGTATGTCAAATCCAGCATTAAAGATTTCAATAAACTTCACTGTCCCGTCGACTTCTGAAAACTCTTTAAGTTGTAAAGTATACTTACAAAACTTTAAAGCATCTGATACAGACTGACTTAGAAGTTGTGTTGCTAATTTAACTTTCATCTTCTGTTTAAAAAAGAAGATGTGATTTTTTCTTAGCTTGTTCGCCAGGTGACATCCTTCAGTTTCCTGGAGTATAAAAAGTTGTTGAATAAAATTGAAATCTATTATATTCCCATCGCCATCAAGTAAAGTTTTTTTTTTCTCCAAAAGTATTACGTATTGGTTTTATCATAATATGTGCAGGGTCGAAAATATACAACTACATCTTCAAATTTTGTATTTAATGTTTCAATATTAAAATTGCAGCCAAGACGCCGTGCCATTGTTACATTTGATGAGCATCCATCAAATGTTAGACTAACTACATTAACATTAGTATCCTTTAAAAGGTTCAAAACGTGTTTAGTAAGCTCAGCCTTTTGTGAACCGTTTAAACTAGACACTAGGAAATACCCTATTTGTAATGAGGCAGAATTATTAGGAATAATTCTTCCTAAACAAACGGCCTGCGCCATCTACCGGACGCGACCAGCGTAAAGTGAATAGGTACCGCGCCGACCAAGTTATAACCTTCCAACGTTTTACTTGTAAATACTTCGTATACGGATAGCGTTAAGTGTTGAGACACTTAAAATCTTACGGTACGACACTGTTCAATATATTTTCCAACCAGCACAACAACATTTTCATTGAACAAACACGAAAAAGGACGGCGAACAATGAAACTCACGGACGCCGTACAGAGCGTACGGCGAAGCACGTGATCTGAGACCAGACAACTTGGTACAACTTTCTTACACGGAAAAGCACAAGTTTGTATTATCAAAACAAGAAACTACTAAAGCATTAAATACTACGTCGATTCAACCCAGCCGCCCACCAAAGAAGCAACAAACATCACATAGAAAAACAGTGAAATATAGTTCACATCGGCACATCGACCCACTATAACTGGTGTAGAACCACAGTAGATCGATTCTGTAACTCGATAAGACCTGTTATTGACAACTTTACAACTTGACTATCGAAAAGTTATCAATATAGTGAATCTGTGACAGTTTTCTAACGATAATTTATCGTTAAAGTATCGAAATGATAGCAAAAATATTCGATATCGTATCGGGCGATTAGGAATGGCCGTTAGCATTATCGAATCGTTATCATACATTTAATTTTAATTAAACATGATATTAATTATTTAATACAATTTTTTTAACTCGCTTCTCGTAATTTTTTACTATAAGCTAATAGGTAATAGTAATTAATATGGCTTTATTTTATCTTGGTTGGGATTTGTTGGCATTGGAGGAAAGGTTTAAAATATGGGAAAGGGGTATAGAGAGAAGAATTTTAAGGGACTCTCAAAATCCTTATGATCTTCCAAGAAATGAGTTTTTGAATATGTTTCGAGATAGTCCAGAATTAGCTATGGACTTAACTAATGAAATTCGTGACCAACTTCAACGAGAACGCAGTACATAACTTCCAGAGGAAATTCAAGTAACTATATTTTTGGATAAATATAAACTTCTTATATTGTAATGCAGTATAATATAATACTTTATCGATTCAATTATAATGTGTATAAAATGTATTTAAGTGCAGTGGCGTATTTTCTACTTATGTTTAAGGGGGTGAAAACTTTATTAAATTATCCATATCCATATGTACATAATAAAATTATAAAATAAAATCAAGTTTTCTTTTTTACTATAACTAATTCATCAATCACTTCATTGATTTCAAATATTAACTCTCGGTGAATTGAGGCAAGGCCTTAAAGTTTTCTTCTATAACAATTTTGAAACGATTGTCTTATGACAAAAAAAATCTTTAGGGGGTGTGGAAACCCCTAGCACCACCACTGTTTAAGTGTAACAATAGGTTTATTTAAAATGTTTAAAAATTGTTTTGTTTCATTTAGGTATTAGTAGTTATAAATTTCTACGCAAAAGGTGGTTACCAGCGAGCAACGGGAGATAATTTTGTGGTGAATGTGAGTCAGCCCTCAGTTAGTAGGTGCTTCACAATGTAACAGATGCTATAAACAATACACTTTTGAGGAGATGGGTACGTTTTCCCATGACTGCAGTTGAAAGACAAAATGCTCGTCAAAAATTTGTAAATGCCCCTCAAGACTTTGAAGGTGCTATTGACTGCACGCATATTAATATTATTGCCCCTAATGAACATGAGGAAGCATACATGAGAATCATCATGGTAACCATTCCCTGAATGTCCAAGCGGTTGTTTAAATATTATTGTGTAAATCAAACGGCTAATTTATTTTAAATTTATATTGTTGATCCTGGTTTGAAAATATTAAATATTAATGCCAGATTCCCTGGGGCAAGAAATGATTCATACATTTGGAGTACTTCTCCAATTCGCAGGGCAATGAATACCATTCTAATCTTGGGGAAGACAGACATGGTGATTGGTAATAAATAATAATACTAAAATAATATGAATTGTACTTGGTATTGATTAAATTATATTACATTTTAAATTCTGTTAAAGTTGATTTACTTTTGAAGGAGATGCTGGTTATGCTATAGAACCTTGGCTTTTAACTCCACTTCCACATTATCCCGAAGGAACAAGATAATATATGTATACTAGAAAGAATTGCAAAGGAAGAAACGTTGTTGAGAGATTTTTTGGTGTTTTTAAGAGCATGTGGAGATGCTTGTCATACCAAAGTGTGCTGATGTATACACCTGAAATGGCAGGAAAAATAGTAATGCATGTGCTTTTATACACACATGCGAAAACAGTATCGTTTATCTATGCAACAAATTGAAGGCTATATTGAACAAGAACAGCAATATGAAAAATTGAAAGACTAATGAAATAATTGAAAGAAGAGGACCGAGAATGGTTTGCGATGAGAATTCAAACACAATTGATGGCAAGCTGGTTTCCAGATTATATCGATGGTGACCAATAAATTGTACTTAATTAAAAAAAGAATTTTATAACTATATTCATAAATATACTTATAGGTGTTCAATAAATTATTAATAAAAGTTATTTGACAACCACTAAGAATTATTATTTCGTATATAGGTACATATACAATCAGTTATTCTCTGACTTAACTTGACATAACTTTTTTTAGAATTTAACACATTAAACAAATTAAAAATTAACATTTTATATAAATAATATTTATCACTCTACTAAGTAAACTGATATAACAATAAAAAAACTATCCTGAGTAACACTCAATTAGTAATAGGTGACTTTCAACATATTAATAATAAACAAACAACTTGAACCAAAACAACTTTTGCAATTGAAAAAAAAAAGAAATTGATACATACTTAAAACTTTTATATAAATAATTATAATTGATAAGTCAATGTACATAAACAAAAAAAATGACTAACATATTTTCATGAGTTGAATTCAATTCTGTTACTTATTAATTTAATTTTTTACTTATTTATTTCAATCAATTGCTTTCATTATAATAACCAAATTTTCATCATTGTTATTCTCTCCTTCCGTCATTGTCTGTCATTCGTGTTAATTGCACTCGCAAGTGGGTTATGATGTCTGATCGGTTCTGTAAAGTTTTACAAATACTCCATATATTAAAAAATATTATAAACTCATGTTCTGCTAAAATAATATTAAAATATTTATTATCTAGTACTTGAAAATTAATTTGTTTTTTTATTTAAAATGAGGGACAAGGATGTAGTTAAGAAATTAAAATGTATGCAAATAAATGCATATTGTACAAATATTAGTGTCTAGTATCGATGCACATTTTTTTAAAAACAAATTAATACCAGAGCAAATGAAAACCTAATTATTTGAGCCACTTTTATACATATTTATTTATTATATACTTCTGTATTTTGTGCATTGGTTTCAGCCAACTTTGTAAACGTATCTCTTGCATCACTTAATTGTGTTCTCAAATTTTTAAAATCAAAATTATTATAGTAATATTGCAGTATAAAATTTAAAAAAAAAAACAATTACTACTACCCATGTTATTTTCATTTTGAGACAATTTTCTTTTGTGTGTTTTGAATACTGGCGATAATTTTCTTTTTAAATTAGATGAGGAAGGTGTGCAAGTTAGGGGCCAGAAGTGTACTACTTGTAGATGCAATGAATGGTGTTTCTTCGACATTAATATTTTCATCAAAATCAATGCATTCCTGCTCAACATTGTTTAAGTTTTCCTCACTAAGCAAGAAGTTATCATCATGACCTACATTAAATGATACATATATTAGAAATTAATTGTCCTTAAAGAATTGTTTTCTAAGAATGAGTAAATAATTACTGTCGTGATCAATATCCGGTTTCATTGTTAACATAATAGGTCAAGCATCTAAAATGGTAATATATCCATACGTTCTACATCTTCAGACTAAATAATATAGTAAATGTGCATAATATAGTATTTTGTGTTACATTAAAATTTTTTAATTTTATAAATCAAATATATTTCAATTCTTGTTCTTCAGGCCAAGAATCTGGACATAATGTCCCTTCTACATAGTCATAGCCCATAAAACTTAAACTTTTTATTCTGAGTCAGTCAACTCTTGGATATTAATTTTTTTATTTCTTGTCTGCCTTCTAGCATTCCGCAGGGCTGATGCTTGTTTGGAGACTTTTTAAGTCTCTCCATGACTACAAGAAAAAATCCACTTGTACTCATAAAGGGTAGGTACCTAATCATTTCTAAAAACATATTATATTATAAATATTAAGAAAGGTGGTTAAAGACTACACTATTATTTAATGAGGGGCAGCTTCTCACTTAAAGATTTTTTTGAAACTTGACATTTATGTTATGATTTTGTTTTGTATATAATACAAAATCAATATTTTTGTTTAAGTTTTTCTAAATTTTATTTCTGGTAAAACTATTTTAAATTGAAAAAAGTTGTTTTTGTTTTATTCAATACTAACCTCTTTCCACGATTTTACATCCTTTTCTTTAATGCCCGGGTTTCTTAAATTATTTAGTTGTTTCACTAACTCTTCTCATGAACCATTTAATTTATCTTTACCATTTATGCAATTAAATTTGCCACTAGCTACATGTGGATGTTGCACCATAAAGTCAATTAAAACAAAGATTGCTGTCATTTCTACGTCTTTGTCGTGACTTTTTATGAACTTGTCTTGATTCTGGTTACTGCTACAACATAAATAAATCAATATTTTTAAACAATTAAATAAATACATATATTAAATTAATAAATAATAATTACAATAGTTACCTGCTTTGAGAATTTTCCATTTTAAATACAGATATGAGATAGTAAAGTCAAAATACTGTGGAAAATGTAAGTTATAACTTATACTTATAAGTTTATAACTGTTATAACTTATACTTAGGTATATGTTGATTACTGTTATAACTGTCGGAATGTATAATAAAAATTTAAATTACAATATGACAAAACATGACTATATAACTTTATATTAACTTTCCAGTAATATTATTAAAACTAGATTAAAAAGTTTCTATAACATTATACGTTGCTTTTCAAATCTTATCGGAATATTTCAATAACTTTATTTTGCTGTCTGGGATATGCACCACTCCGTTACACATTAGATCGAATACAAATAGATCAATAAATAATTGATTTATTTGGAATCAGAATGACATGAAGCAAATAAGATCTCTTTATCTCATATAGAAAAATGTCAATACTTATATAGTAATTAATTCAAAAATGTCTAAAAAAAACACAGAAATATGCAATAAAATCTTAAATAAGTCCTTAAACGAAAAAAGTTAGTTAATTGTCGTATTATGCAGCCCAAATGATTCACAGTTTAAATCGTTATCGTCATGAAACAAATTTTGTACTCACTATTAGCATAATATTATCATACCATCAACCAGAATAAATATGTAAAATCATACGAATCCGCGCTCTAATCATATTAAAATAGATCAATAGTTAATAAACACAGAAAAAAGTTTAAAGTTGAAATCAATTGGTTTTAAGTCCATAGTTATGAAAAACAAAATGTTTTAATAGTTTTATATGGCTACAGCTATTATTATTGTGATATGATTTTTTTTTTCTTCCTTAGTAATAATTTCTTATTTAGTATGTACAAATAACTGCTGCAAGTATAACAATAATTTACAAAACATTACTTTTTTATTAAAAGATTTAAAAAATAAAGTTTTCTTAAATTAGACAGCTGCAATGCCCAGGTACTAGCTGCATTTCCACACTACCCAAGGGGTATCAGCTAAAGCGCGTTTTTTTTAAGTGGTATCCCCAATAGGCATAATCCACTGACGTTCCCACGTCGACAGTTTTTTTTTACGTGGTCTCCCCTATAAGCCTAATCCACGAACCGAGCAACGGCTACAAAAAAAAAAAAGTATTACATAATCCCACCTAACTGGCCATTACCGATCAAGAATTTCTGTATGTCCCGTATCTTGGTCCGAATACTCGCAAGAGTACGGGGCGAGTCACACAAAAATGGAGGAGTGCGCATCAGCGCTGTCAGATCGTCGCTACTTGACAGGACCGGTGACTGAATCCTGATCAGGTCTGTCAGGATCCTGACCTCCTCCGCTGAAAACTTAGTCCTGGTCGGAGTCTTCATCCTAAGCCGTTCCATAGAAAAGTTAAGCCGCCCCGTCGGCGTGGTGAAGACTGGGGTGGTCGGCGATACAGCCCCGCCTACAGTGCCTCTATCAGGGGGGCACCCCTGTCAATCAAGGGAGGAGAAGGTTTTGGCGGCTGTTCCGTTAAATCTGCAAAACAACAATCAATTATTAAAAAAAAAAAAAAAACGAAAAATTGCCAAATAATCAACTCACCGATCTCGTTGCCAGTGAGTGCGTTAACAAAAAGTTCCCTGACGTGGATCCTTTTGGGCGCGCCTGCACTCACGTCTACCATTGCCTTCTCTCTCCTTACGGCGGCCTGTGTTTTAACAGCCGTTGACAGACTCCTCCGGACGTCTTCTGTGTACACAGGTACCCGCCGGTACACGACGTCATCAACCATCCGTGCAGGTGCCCCTGACCCAATAGGGTAGTGCACCCTATTGTCGAACCTGTAAGGTTCGACGGCTGGACGTCCATCCGTCAACCAGTACCGTGTACGACGGGCGTAAAACTGTTTGTACGTCTCTCCCAACTAAAATCAACATCAAATACAAGATAAAAATATAATAGTATAAACTAACCTAAATTAACACTAATTTCCACATCACCCAAAAGAGGTACAGTGAAATGATGCGGTTTTTTTAACGTGGTCTCCCCTATAGGCCTAATCCACGAACCGACCAACGGCTACAAAAAAAAAAAAAACGGACATGACGCCCAAGCATCAGTCACAGAAAAAAACTATTCTACTTCGGAACGTTCTACGCTATGGAAGACGTTCGCCGCGGACATCTCCGCCCTAAACTGTATCATTCTTGTGCTCCGGGCGTCGAGGTCACCGACAAATGTCCAATCGCTCCTAAAAAAAAAACAAAATTTATATTAAGATTCTACCAGAAATACAAGTGCAATGAAGGTTAACATACATTGCCCGATGCGATCGCGGGATCACAAATTGGACGGGCACGACTTCGACCTCGGTCAAAATCAGCTCCTTAAGAGTGGCCTTGACCAGGTCGAAGTCGTGGCGCCTTCAAAACAGCCCGTTCACAATGGCCAATTTATAAGTCTGACATTGCACAAATGACCTAAACACGTCTGTGGCGTGTACAGTACCGGCCACAGAGAGCCTTCCCAATGTCCCGTGGGAATGGGCGCTGTATTCCCGCGTTAAGCGTTTAAGCTTAAACGCTAAACCCGCAGTCACAGAGCTACCCATTCCAGACTGGATGCTCGCTATTCTTGATGTAATATTCAACCATTCCATGGCCGCCTGCAAACACGACAAACACAGCCATGAAAATTTGAAACCGAGAATAAACAAACAAAAAAAACTCACTTCAATGGGACTACATCTGAAGACATCAACAGTCAAAAAATTAAAACCGTATGCAACAATCTCCCTCACGAACCGGCCGATGGGAACGTTGCCGAACAAGTCTGTCGGCAAAAGGGAATGGAATTGCCCGACGGCAGTCGGGTCGTAACGGCAAAAGCCGTCAGAGTCCTGCGGCTTAGGCCGGGCCTCGACTGCCGGACGGGAAACAGGCAACCCACCCTCTTTCCATCGAGGTGCCGCGTCTCGCCGAAGGCAAGGTACCGAAGAACGATTTCTAAATCGTAACCTTCGGCTAGGAGCTAAACGGAAGATATAAAACATAATTATAAATTGAAAAATGCTGAAATAAATGATATGTGCGATATGAAAAAATACTTACGTCGCGTGAAAAGCTGCTGGAGTCAGCCATGCGGACAATTTCGCCCAACCTCCTCCATGCCGAAGTCATCCTTTCATTGACGTAAAATGGCCAATTACGGGATGACTTCGATATGGCCCCCGTCCCCAAACAAAAGTCCAGGAGCCGGGTGCCGTAGTCCGGGACGAGCGCCAACACCTCGGAAGCCGTTCGGCCACTCACTACAACTTCGGCCCGCAAGTCGGGACCCAGGACGGCGTCGGCGATGAACGAGTCAAAGGCGCACAGGAACATGAACCGCACCTGTTCTATGTCCCTGATTATCGCCATGTCGCTGAGCCCCGACGACAGCCCACCAAGCATCAGCCACGTCACCACAGACGTGGTGGACAGACCACGGCGGAGCATGTGCACCGCCGGGTTGTACATCTGCACATAAATGCAGTTGGGCAAAAGGTGCTATAAAACACAAAAACCAACATTAATATTTCACAAAACTATTTTAATATTTCAAAAACAAAACTAACCTGGTGGGCTGTCTTCACCTCATCTGCCTTAAAATAGCCGTAGTCGTAGCAACCAATTCCTGGGTAGAATCGGACGTTCCGCACGACAGTCTGCGCCACTGTCCGGAACGCCATGACGGCCCGCACCGAAGACTTGGTGGCGATAGTGATGCCAAGGTGCACCTGCACTATAACCAGAGTCTTGTGGTACGGGTCGACGAACCGACCGATATATGCCGACAACTGGTCGGGGGCCATCAAGAGGCCGTGGGAGGCAACGTAAAACCTAAATAAACAAAAATAATAGTATAAAAAACTAAAAAGCCAGAAAACATTCATTGAAACAACAAATAAATCTCAAAACCACGGGTTAGGAAAACATGAGACTGGAAAAACAACCAAAAAAACCACCCCTAAAAATATCCCTTAACAAAATAAAAACGAAAATTAAAAAACATCCCTTAAATAACTACTTAAAAAACTACCCCTTCAAAAATCCCATAAGACGTCCAATAAAAAACGAACCGCCCGTAAAAAACCATCGCATAGGAGAGAACAATCGAATAAAAAGAAAAAACTCACCCCTAGAAAAATCCCTATAAAAAACCACCCATGAACATCCCTTAACAGAAAAAAAAACCATAAAAAACACCCCTAAAATAATATCTCTTAGCAAAATTTAAAAAAAACATCCCTTATAAACTACCCCTAAACAAATATAAAACAAACCTTACAAAAACCAACCATACACAACCTTCCTTAAAATAAAAAAAAACACCTAAAATAACATCCCTTTACAAAGGGAAACCGAAAAATTAAAAAAACAACCACCAATAAAAAACATCGCTTAACAAATAAAAAAAACCGAGAAAATATCGATTATAAAAACCTAAAATTAAAAAAAAAAACCAAAAGAGAAAAACAAATAAATGTAAACGACCCCTAAAAACAACATACATAAAACAACATTCCTTGATGAGAACACAAAAAAATTTAAAAAATGGCAACCCTCATCGAAAAACAACATTAAAATCAAAAAATACAAAGAAATACTCACAGGTGACTACTGCCGAAATTCACTTACTGCATGATTTTATCGGCTTCAAGGCACAACTTCAGCCAATCTCCTGGATGGATAAACCATTTTTTGGCTGCGGGGTTGCCAGCCCCCTTCATGCGACTAATTGCCTTCGCCGGTAAACGCATAAGCGCCGGACCGAAAATGACCTGCATGAACCGTTGACGGTAGTTGGTGACTTGGTCCTCGGCTTCGGAGCAAGCTGAGGACGAGCCCGATGAGGATTCTGAATCGTAAGTGGCGGAGGCGCCCGGCACGCTCACCAACACGCGTAGCGGGAGTGCGGGGTCACCGCCAATGGTAAACTCGAAATGCTTGAAGTCTAGATACAGAAAAAAATACAAATCAATACTGTTAATAATGATTTTAAATTAGAAACTTACTCTTCCGGGTGTCGCCATAAATGCCCTGTAGGAGCTTGATGTTGAGGCAAGCGGTGATACTTCTAGACGTCCCGACGTCGAAAGGGGTCATAGGCCTGTAAGCAGCCATGCTTTTGAAGCCAAAGACCACGCTGTCAACGTCGGGGGAGAAGTCCTTCAGTTTCAAAAAAGAATCTATACCAAGCTGTTCGAACTTATTAGGAAAATTAATAATTAAATTAAAAATGTTTAACCTAATACCTTTGAAACAACATAAAATACGAGAAATAATTTAAAGATAAAATATTTAAATAAAAAATAAATTCATGAAAATATAAATATAAGCGATATCATGACCAAAAAAGGGTGGATGTGGAAAGAGAAAAACAATAAAACCTGACCTATAACGACTTATGTACTCACGTGAGGCAACGGCCATTCACAATTTTCCAAGCCGGGACTTGTCAGTTGCTGCGAATAGTCCTGAAAAATGTAAATTGTTAATATGAAAAAATATAAACACATGAACTTTTGCGAGTACAAAAAATATTAGATATACGTGGTAAACTTACGTTCGATGGTCCGGGTTGATCGGCAGAAGAACCTCCAACGTTATTTCCACTAGGCTGAATAACAAAAAGACATGAAAGGTCACATGAAACGACAATGAACAAATAAATAAAATATACTTACTCCAGGTAGAGAATCCATGATTACAAAACGACAAAATATCTAAACAAATAATATGCTGATAACTCATATACTCGATAGTCGACCAACAATTTAGCGACAATTGTTACCAACTTCGTAATGAATATTATATTTTATTACGCATTGCTACCAACTATTCTTTAACAATAATATTACCATTTGGGTATTTTCCAAAGCCATGGATATATTTAGACCATTTACCATTATTCTATGTCATGAGTCATGACTAATGAATTATATTTATTTTTGTTTTCGTTTTCTGTGTGATTTGCGAAATGCGAATTCGAACACAATAATTATAGAAAATTTAATAAATATTGTTTTTAATACAAGTTACAGTTTACAGTTTAGTATTTAAAGTGTGGTGTGTTGTTTGTTGTTACTTAAAAGTGAAAATGCCTTCACAAACTTGTATCGTAAATTCTTGTAAAAACCGTAATGGCATTAAACATAGGTTTCTGAAAGACGATTTTTTTTTAATACTTGGGTTGTAAAGTGCAATAATAAAAAGTTAAATAACTTAAATATGATTGAGACATATGAAAAATATGTAGTTTGTGACGTACATTTTGAGCCGAAGTTTAAAATTATGGGTACAAAACGGCTACATAAAAATGCAATACCGACTTTGCTAATGCCTACAAGTAAGTCGTATATTACTAGCTGAATATCCCGGCTTCGCTCGTGTGTAGTTATTCAGAAGTTTTTTATTTACCTTCTTTCTTTTTTCCATCCCCTGGCCACATTCCTTAAATAAACGACTTGAATTTTCAAACGAAAATAATAGCACGTAGGTTGGACAGTTAGAGTTAGTTTTATGATAATTAATAGCTGACCCCTGTGCGCTTCTGATCCCGAGCACTTCGTGGAAATGAGAACAAAAATAATGCCCTGATATTTTTATCCAAATCGGTTCAGTGGATCTTGAGTTATAAAATTACTTCAAAATGTACCCCAATTTTTATATTTATATAGATGTACCTACTGTACCTATCTTTGTAAATCAATTTTATTATTTTACTATACACTAGGTGTAGGTAGTTATGTTTTATTGGTATTTGCTACTCGTTATTTTATTCTATCTATGCATCATTTGATAGTTAAAACTGTAATAATATGTATGCTATTTTGCTGACTTTGTCCATTGTTGGATAATAACGTGAGTAGCGCAAATTATTATTTTCGATAATGCAGTATTAATTGTTTCATATTTTACCTATATTTAAACTGACCAAATATTAGGAACGTGATCTAAATACTGACGATTTTTAAAGTTTGATATTAAAATATTGTATTACAGAACTCAATGTGGCCTCTGTGGTTACTCTATGAGTAAAATAAAAACAATTAAATTTGGTTGAATCTAAATTATTCCTGTAAGGTAAATTTCTGTTGGCAAAATGACATTATGACATTGGCACTGGCCGCCTTGAATGCGTACTCGGTACAATGCAACAATACTTAATTAAGTATTTGAATACTTACTGAAAATAATTTATAAATTAACAAATATATCATTATTGGAATTTTAATATTTGTAAATAAAATAAACATTTATAATATTAGAGATATGCCATACCTATATTATAATGCTCACAGCCTTGTTGTCATGACAAAATATATTTTGTCATGCTTGTTGGTACTTTTACATTGTTTTTTTTTCATAGATACATTGAACTTTGAGTCTGACAATGTTATAGTAAATGATGTAAATTAATTAAGCCTTGAATTTGCACATATTGATTCTGACAGCATTACGGTAGTAAATGAATTTAATCATGGTATGTATAAGTAATATTTTGAATTATAAATTAAAAAGTATTTTACTAAATATACATTGTTTTACAGATACAAGTACTGAATCGAATGATACTGTTGTGGTTAACGAATTCGATCATGGTATGTATAAGTAATATTTTGAATTATAAATTAAAAAGTATTTTACTAAATATACATTGTTTTACAGTTACAACAAGTACTGAATCGAATGATACTGTTGTGGTTAACGAATTCGATCATGGTATGTATAATTGTATAAATCATAAAGTATTTTACTAAATGTAGGTACATTTTTTTAACAGATACAAGTGTTATGTTAGATGACAAATCGATGAATAGAGAAGTCAATGTAAATTGTTTCATCGATCTAGACAGTAGTGAGCTGAATGGTATTTCATATTTGGATGGTATAAATAATTATTCCCAAAAAGGTAGGTACCTAAATATTTTTATCTTTGACTATTAGGCAAAGGTTCATGATTAATAATATTTAATAATTTTGTTTTAAGGTATTTGTTATAGAAATGTAAGGAGTGATGTCAAGAGAAAGGGATGTTTGAGAGAAATAAACCTGTCACGTATTAAGTACATGACTCCCAGGAAAAAAACATTTCCACCGTTCTATTGTCGATTTAAAAAAAAAAAATATTAGTCAACAATAGAAGACACTTGACGACTAAGAACAAATTAACTGAAGCAAGAAATAATATAAAGAAACATGGCATGATGATTGAAAAAATGAATGAAACTTCAATGAACTTTTTCAAAACACAATTAAAAGTCCAGAGTGTTTTACCAAGAGGAAGGATCCAATCTTTTTGTACTTTTCCAAAAAAGTTCATTTATACTTACTTGAGTTTAAAAAAATGGGTGTCAGTGTCAAATTAGTGGTTTCATTTGTAGGTAAATACAAGTTTCTTATTAATCATCTTTTAAAACAAAAATTATTGGAATAGGTTGAATAATAAGTAAATTGAGATGTAATGTTTATTTTTTTCAATTTCAATTTCAACTTTATAGACAACTTCTATGTAGTATGTATACCTACTATGCAGTAAAAACTACACATTTTTTATATAAAAAAATAAAATTATGTTTTAAAATAAAATTTGTAAATTTAGGTACCGTTGGTGTGGAGTATACGAATTATCACAAGGGGGGGCTAAACCCCCAAAGTCTCCCCTAGTTACGCCTATGGTACTACGTACATAAAGAATAAAAAAATGAGATTATATTTTGAATGGGACACTCCCGTTTTTTTAAAAAATATATCCCATTTTCATACAAATAAAAATTACGTGAAGAAAATTACAACCCCAGTTGGTAATACACGTTTAAGATGGATCAACTTTTACCAGCGGTTGTGTATAAGTACCTATACAATATATTAATATCATTATGTAAAGAACAAAAAAGTAATTTTTTATTCAACAGAAGACGATATCAATATGTTATTTTATTAAAAATAAACGTTTTATTTCATTAAATATAAAAGTAATAGTTAATCTCGTATTTAAGTATTTAAGTATTTTATATTTTATATTTATTATATATTATAACTAAGGTTAAAATGGGTATAATCCTTGTCGACTGACCCTGTCGCAGTCAATCACCCCCTAAAAAATGAACTGTTTCTAATTTTTGTGACTTGATATCTTTACTAAACATGTCATGATAATTAGTAATTACTTGCCATGTTCTTTAATGTATAATCCTGAGTGAACAGGATATAATATAGATTTAGATGTATTATCAATGTAAAGTTCACCGTGCGTAAATAATACATTTTAATTTTTATGATGGGTTAGAATTTAAAATTTACCTAATTATTACCACCACTCACGATTTAAGAACAACCATTCAAAGCATATTCACAGAATTAAATAGCGTATACTATTGTATTTTTAATTAAGGCGGGGTGTTTATATCACCACAGACCACTGTTACCACTTATCATATACCTACATTTATTAAATTGGACCAAGTTTCCACAGAAGGCTTAGATGGCCCAAGGGGATTTAGTTGACAAGGGTACTAGTTGACCCATGGAGATCTAATTGATCCCGGAGGATCTAGATAACCATGGGGATCTTGTTAACCGGGGATCTAGGTGATACGTCACCGCCTCTCTATATTACTCTATGTAATGTGGCGACGGTTGTCCCACATACTGTCATCTGTTCCCCAGCGGTCGTAGCAGCAGTCGTACCAGCGGTCGTCACCACACTCACTGTCTCAGTCTCTCACGGTGCCAGGGCAATACAGTTCTCCTACACATTGATAAGAAACTACTTGGGGGAAATTAAAATTTTAGGTAATACCAACTGTCTTTTTTCAGAAAATTGATATCAAGGAATTTAGTATTATACAACCACACCCACTGTACTTATAATGCAAGTCACAATAATTTTAAAGTACCAAATAATAATTTATATTTAGAACTTTAGAAGATTAAGGCCCGGTTTTTCAATTGTCATAATAACTGCCAGTTAGTTTTTACTGAGTTTCTAAAAATCAACAAGTCTCATTATGGACCAAAATTACGGTAATAAATATTTTTTAACTACTAAATTTTAGATACTAAAACTAAATTATTATTATTTATTTATTTTAAAAAATACAGTCTGTAAAAATAATTTGTATACCCCTTAACTATAAACTATTATAATAGTTTTTTATTATAATACTATTATAAACTATTATTTAGCTATGTACCTAACTACCATAATTATTTTTTTAGATCAAGATGAAAATGCAATTATTTTAGAACAGGAAGCCATATCAACATATACAACATTGCCTGGTGTTCGACTAAAGTCTTTAGTCTATATGGATAATTTAGGCTATAGATATTACAAAAATAACAGTCGTAATAATAAAATGTAAGTGTAGCAATATGTCAAAAATTAATATTTTATTATCTGTTTATATTTATATAAATATTTAGTTATTTGGTATGTGAAAACCAAAAAAATCGAACTGAATTCTGTCCAACCACTGCAATTATAAGTGTGGACATGAAAGAAAATTGGATTAGGACTAATAGGAACCATAACCATTATCCACCAGTAGTTGATATTCCAATGGTCCATTTAAGGAGAAGTATTGGATTGGCAGGAACAAGTACTGGAAGAACATCAAATTCAATAAGAAATATTTATAACAATGAAATAATTGCGTAAGTTAAGTTTGGTTAGTAGGTAACTTTTTTCATAGAAAATATAGCTATATTTTAAAATTGTATAGAAATCCAGATGGTGCAAGGAATTATACATTTCTCCAATCACAAGCAAGTGTACAAAGAATGCGTCATTGTCGACGTCCACCAAACCCAGACACTATTGAAGATTTGGCAGGTATTCTGAATGAACATATGGCATATGCATCAACCTTGCAGCATCCGCCTTCAAGGTGACAGCAGATAGGACAATATTATCTAATAAATATTTTAGCATTTCATTAAATCAATTTTTTGTATTTAGGTTTTTTCAACAACTATTTGAAGCTGAGGTAGAAACTGTTGGATTAGTATTTTTTAATTTAGATGCCATCGAAAAGTATAGAAATGAGCTTTTATCTGTCAGAGTTGCAGGAATTGATGGAACCTTTAAAACAGTACCAAAACGTCCTTCTCAGCTTACTAATGGTTGCCTTCTGACCTTTCATGTACTTTTTCATAATGTTGTAAGTAATGCATTTAACTTAATTGTTTTGTTCTTTTAATGCGTAGTGTAGGTTAATTATTTTTTGGTTTAAATTAATAATTTGTTTAATTAACTTTTTGTTATAATATGTCATATACATTTTCTACTGTTTAGTCTTTTCCAATGGTATATGCTCTCACATCGAAAATGACGCAAGCAACATATGAATCGTTCTTCCATATTGTTTTGAGAATTTTGCCATTGAATTATGCTCAACTGACTATAGTTACAGACTATGAAAGAGGCTTGATGAATGCTGTGAGAAGCATTTTTAATGAAAGCAATCTGCAAGGTTGTTGGTTTCATTTCTGCCAAGTACTTCCACAGTTTTCAAGTTTTTATGCCTTCTGGTTTTATAATAAATGTATTGTTACAGGCTGTTATTCGATACTGCCGAAGAACCTTAAATAGTGTTTTTCACTTATTTCAAAATAGCCCAGAAGCCAATCGAGTATTAAGAATGGTAATGTAAATATATAAGTAGTAGTAATAAGTTATCTAGATACTCATTCTAGACACTATATTATTATTTGAAATTTCATACTTGGGATGCATATTCATTTTCACTTTTCAGGTATTGGCATTGCCTCATCTCCCAGCAGAAGTACACCCTGAGTGTCAATTCACTATGGCCGAAGGGTTTAATACCATAATTGAGTATGCCAATGGTATTGAAGAAATATCAGAACGATTACAAGGTTTTTTAATTGGGTATATTCAACAGTTTTGGTTTAATCAAATAGGTGCCTCATGTATAAGTGTTTTTGGGTAAGAAATCTTCAATACAATTATTGTAATTTTAGTTTTTTTTCTAATGTATTATAATATATATATATATTTTTTTTTTGTAATTTTTAGGTCAGATATTCGTACAAATAATTATCTAGAATCTTTCCATTCCACATTGCTGTCACAACTTGGAAGGCACCCCAATATCTGGGATTATATGCGTAAATATAACATAGTCTTGAATATTCGTGTTTGAGTTATATTTGACTGGTAATTACATATTTTGTGAATTTATTAATAATAAGGAAGAATGGTAAGTGTTATAACTTGTTATTTGTATTAATTTAAAATTTATTCAGTTATAAATATTTGTGTTTGTAAGATACATTTATGTTTATGCCTATAATGTTTTGTGAATTATTTTATGTTTTATTATTCATGGGAAAAAATGGTGAGTAATCATAACTAATAATAATTATGCTAACTCGATAATTGTATTAATTTTATTTTATTTGATTAGCAAGATTGTTGTCTATTGAAAACCAGTATTACATAGAAATGGACCAAGCTAGGAGAAATTTAACCATTAGAAACAATACAACACGGGTCCGACGAGCTGAAACTTCTTCTAATATAAGACACTATATTCAGTTATTAAATGAAGAACAAGATATTTTGATGTTTCTAAGAAGAGCAGGTCATACTATGGACGGATATAATGAAAGACAGCTTGGTCCTCGACCATTGGTATGCTGTTTATTTTTAATATAATTCAATAATAGTGTGTTTAATATATTTTGTTGTTTCTTGTTTAATGTTTATTTATTTTTTTATTTTTTTTAGGAACCATAATTCATTGAAATGCTTTCGTTTTATCTTTAAATTGTTATTAGTAGGAAATATTTATTTATTATTATTTTAAGCTGTATGTAATTTTTCAGACAAATGTGAGTTAAACTTATAGTTTTGTAATATGGACTACTTGTATTTTTTTTAAGTATAATCGAATTGTTTTATTTTTTATGTTAATAGTGATTACTAAATTAATTGAAATATTTAATTATTATATTTTTGTCATTGACGTGTGTTAAATGTTAATAAAAATGTACAAAATTTTAATAGTATGAGTAGTATGACTATGTTGTAAAGTATTTGAGTAAAATCAGTTTTGATTATTATAACAAATTACAAATTACAAAATTAACAAATAACAAATTGTGATAATAACTTAAGTCAGCCAACATTTATTTTAGTAATACTTTTTCTTTTATTAAGCCAATGTCTTGTTTATGAATCTCGCATTTGAGTCATAAGTATAGATTAAGCATCAACTATAATGCATTTTTTTTTTTGCCTCATAGGGCTTGTATTATTAAATGGCTCAAAATCCTTTATAAATATATTTAACAATTTTACAATATTATTATATTATGCATATTACATATAAATTTTACATACTAATAACTAATAAGTAATTTATTGTATTTTGAATGAATTTTTATGTCAGTTTTGAACTTGTCAATATTTGTAAACCAATATTCCATATTTGTCATACTAAATTTGTTGATAATTAGGTCCTTTGGAATATTTAACCGTTTATAATTGTTGAATATTTATGTTTGAAACAAATTTGTTTGAATCTTAGTTTTTAAACAACTGAGAAGAAAATTTAATTTTCATTTAAATCCCCGTTCTATTTTTAGGTTTAGCACAATAGATATTTGTATAATTATAATATATTTATATTATTTTCTTCTATATAGTATTAAAGTATATTCTGAATGCTGATTATGTTGATTTTAATAAGCCATAGTTTGTAATTTATATGTCTATGGTTAATTCAAAAATAAAAATAAAATCCTTCTCTTGTTTATTTTCCGCTTATCATTTTCTGATAAAATGTTAGTCGGTATTCAGATTTTGATTTTCCATAGTTGGTAACATTGGGATAGTCCGTTCTTATTGGTTGTAGGAGAACTGAGCCCAGCCCTCACGGTGCCCGTCTACCGTTACGTTCACGCCGCTCCGCGCTCACTATTGTCCGCGATTATAATAAAGAATTTCTTTTGTGTCATTTATTTTAACTATACCTACTTATACTTGTCATAGTAATGCAACCTTTATACATGTTACTGTAACCATATAAAATTAAACAATTATTTAAAATACGTCGGCATTCTGAGTTCTTTCGCCTAACCTCAAATACCATTGCCGCAGGGATAGTGCTTAGATTGCCGCAGTAACTATGATAAGGATTAACGATATGTGTTGAAATCACGATTTAAGATATACTGGTTACACATCGAATTGTGATAAGGAGACCGTCTAACTGAATCCCTATATCAGCTCTGGAACTACTGACTGGTGCCATCTAGCGATAAATTTCCATGTACCATTCGTCAACATCAAACGGATATGCTAACTAAGTAAATGGTATTATATAATATTGTATAACCTTTTTAACGTTTATTCATATATTATAATCGCAATACGTTATAACATTTAAAACCACCAGAATCATGACAAAATAAATTCTTTTTCATAACTAGAATATTAAGTTAATTATTAATCTTCAGTTAACTCATATTAGGTATAAAGTATAAACATTAAATTTTAAACGAAAGTTAAGAGCATAGAAAAGTAAGTAAAGACGTTAAGTAACAAGTTACTAATTTAGTACCTACATACGAGTATACGAATACGACCGTTGCCATAGTACGTTTTTGATTGTTGAGTTTCCAGATAAATGCAGCTAGATCGCGCCAGTCGGTAGTTCCACAGCTGATTTGGAGACTCAGTTTGACGGTCTTTAAAAATGCAAAATATCATAGGCCGATGTTCAACCTGTATATCTTAAATCGTGGTTGAAATATACAATTAATATGTAGTACATGTAGTCAGCCTTGACACGTGTGTACAATATAGTAACTAGTTATGTACGAGCATAAGACTCACTCTCTTTACGGATGTAACATGACCTCGGTCGTGCATATATATAGGGCCTTTGATGTATGTAATATTCACTTGCACAGGCGTCGTTGTACAGAGCGTATACGATGTGTGTGTACTGTCACAGTTTAATTGTCCAGTTGTACTTTATTATATATTATACTTATACATAATCATATTGTCGTGTTATTACTTATTATATTAATGCTAACATCATTAGTCCGTCAAAAGCTTCACTTTCAACAGGTTATGGGCCCAGTCAATAACCAAGACATACAGTCTAGTGGATTCGTGATCGAAGTATTTTTATATTTGTATTAACGCAGAAAACTACAACCAGTCGGAGATATCCTGGATTTAGGAAAACGGCAGAACAGTGTACATAGGTAATGTTTTGTTATAAATTGTTATACAGGAAAGTATACGGGAAACCATCGGTCATGGAAGACACGGTGAAGATAACAAAATTATGTGCGGAAAACTGGTCGTTATGGAAGTTCCAGATGAAGGTCATTTTAAATGCCTTGGAAGTAGGTGAGATAGTTTCAGGTGAATGGACGAAACCAAGTCTACCTATAAAAAAGTCGGCAGGAGAGACCGACGAGGATGCCAAAGCACGTTGGCAAAGGCATACAAACGCTTGGCAAAAAGCGGACGGTAAATGTCAGAAAATAATAGTTACCTCAGTGGACGATGGTCCATTACAATATTTGATTAACTGTGAGACTGCATTAGAAATGTGGGAGAAACTGCTGAGTACTTACGAGCAGAAGTCTGAGGCAAGTTTACATTTGCTTCAACAACAATTTTTCAGTTATTCAAAGGAGTCGACAGATGACATGTCGACGCATATTTCTAAATTGGTCAATTTAGGAAGGAAACTGAGAGTAGCGGGTGAACCAGTTACGGATAACATGGTTATGACAAAAATACTAATGACATTACCAAAAGAATATAATCATTTTTACAGTGCTTGGGTTTCAGTCCCAACGGGAAGTAAAAATATAAATAATTTGACTAGTCGATTGTTGATTGAAGAATCACGGGTTATCCAGATCAAAGGTGAAGTTGGTGAACAAGAGAAATCGAGTGCATTTCCGGCCAAATTTCAAAACAGATCTGATGGAAGAAACGGCAGTCGTAATTATGGAAAAGGTAAAAATCAATTTACTAATAAAAGTAATATTAAGTGTTATTACTGTGGTAAACTAGGTCATTATAAAAGAGACTGTAGACATTTTCTACAAAGTGTACACGGTGGTAAAACCGGTACTATAGGTGCGAACTTGAACGCATTCGTAAGCGAGTCAAGAATAAATAGTATTGCAACAGATGCATGGGTACTAGACCCGGGAGCTTCGGATCATATGAGCGCAAATCGAGAGTGGTTTTCAAGTTATGAACCACTGGACAACACTCAACAAATCACTATAGGTGATGGGACAAATCTGTATGCAGCAGGTAGAGGTAATATTAATATATTATCATACGTAAACGGTAATTGGAATAAAAATTACATGGCAAACGTGTTGCACGTGCCGGGACTAAAATTTAATTTATTTTCGTGCGGTGCCGCGATGGATAAAGGATTAGTAATGACGTCAGATAGTAAGACGTGTATGTTAACTAAACAGGGGAAACCCGTATGCTCAGGTAAGAGATGCGGAAGGTTGTTTGAGTTAAACATCAAGGTCGAAGTACCGACAAACGGGTACGCGACGGTAGCTGTCTAAAACAGGTTGTCTGTTTGGCACGAGCGCATGGCACATCAGAATTTACAGTACGTAAAAAGTTGTTTGGCGAAACACGAAATAGTATGTTTGGCCAAGGACGACGAATTCATGTGCAGCAGTTGTATAATAGGTAAACAAAGTTGTAAATCATTTAGTAAAAGTAATACGGAGTATCACAATGTCGGTGATTTAATTCATGCAGACCTATGTGGACCAATGGAGGTAAGCTCTATAGGTGGTTAAAAATACTTCTTGTTATTCAAAGACGACTACTCGCATTATAGAACGGTATATTTTATTAAAAATAAATATGATGTTAAAAATATTTTTGAGACGTTCATAAAAAGTTTTGAAACAGAAACAGGTTCTAAAGTCAAAATATTACGAACGGATAATGGATTAGAATTCGTAAATAAAGAAATTACGGGTATTTTACAAAAACACGGGATTCGACATCAGTAACAGTTCCCTACACACCACAGCAAAATGGAAAAGTGGAACGGGAAAATCGTACAATAGTAGAGTCAGCGAGGACAATGATTTGTGCAAAACATTTGGATGTATCACTTTGGGCGGAGGCGGTAAACACGGCTGTTTACACGCTTAATCGAACAGGAACCAGGTCAGTTAAAAATAACTCACCATACGAGTTATACTATAAGGTAATTCCAGACATTAAACACTTACGAGTTTTTGGTACTGTCGTATATACACACATACCAAAGCAAAAACGTAAAAAGTGGGACCCTAAAAGTGAAAAAGGAATATTTGTTGGCTATTCGGATAACACGAAAGGTTATCGTGTGTATTATTCGAAAACAAATAGAATTTCAATGTCTAGAGATATTATATTCGAAAACGAAGGTAATAAATTGGAAAATATAATTGCAGACAAATTAGAATTCACAGATACTCAGACTCAAATCGAGGACGACGGTCGACAACAGGAGTGGCATGGTGCTACGTGATCGGAATACATTAAAAGCGCCGATCAGGTATAATGTGTCGTCGTTCGTCGCCAATCTCGTTGAACCACTAAATCGTGATGAAGCGATAGCTGGCCCACAGAAAAACGAGTGGGAGCACGCTATGAGTGATGAAATTACGTCACTACACAAAACCAACACTTGGTCACTAGTTAATTTGCCTCAGGGCAAGGTTGCATTACGTAACGCATGGGTTTTCAAAACCAAATATAAAAGTGACGGTAATATCGATAAATTTAAGACCAGATTGGTCATTAAAGGTTGTTCACAGAAATACGGTATAGATTACCATGAAACATTTTCGCCAGTGGTCAGATACGAATCAATTAGGACGATATTCGCAGTAGCAGCTGTGGAAAAGTTAATATTACGACAATTCGACATCAAGACAGCATTTCTGTACGGAGAACTACAGGAAGAAATTTACATGGTACAACCACCAGGATATGAAGATGGATCGAATAAAGTATGTAAGCTTCAGCGTAGTGTTTATGGCTTAAAACAAAGTCCAAGATGTTGGAATATACGCTTTAAGAATTTTTTGAATGCATTTGGTTTACAATGTACCGAAGCGAATGCATGTGTATTCAATGCATATAATAGTAGAATTATTCTGGCAATATTTGTAGACGATGGTTTAATCGCTGCAGACAATGAAGAAATAATAAATAAACTTTTAACAAACTTGGAGAAAGAATTTGAGGTTAAAAAGGGAAACTTAGAATATTTTCTAGGTATGCAGGTAAACTTAATGAAAAATGGTTCATTATTTGTGCATCAGACAAATTATGCATGTAGCATAATTAATAAATTTAATATGCTGGACGCCAAGGAACTTTCAATTCCGATAGACAAATCACATACTATTGAACAAAAGGAAGAATCGGAGATATTAAGTGAAGAAATACCTTATAGGCAGGCAGTAGGTAGCTTACTGTTTTTATCACAGGTAACGAGACCAGATATAGCATATGCAGTAAACTTTGCTAGTCGTTACTTAGCAAAACCAACTAAAGCTCATTGGAACTTGGTAAAACGGATTATACGATATATCAAGCGAACATTTAACTATGGCTTGTACTTTAATAACAAAACAAAATTGTCATTAGAAATATTTAGCGATGCAGATTACGCAGATGACATTCAGACACGACGTTCAACGTCAGGATTTCTATTCAGGTACGGGTCAAGCATAATTTCATGGACATCGCAGAGACAACATTGTGTGTCGTTATCATCGACAGAGGCTGAATATATTTCGGCCAGTGAAGCTGTCAAAGGGATTTTGTGGATTACACGGTTGATAACAAGCTTATCGACAACAGGTGACAAACAACCGGTTTTATTTATAGACAAGAAATGGTCCCAATACTTGAAAAATAAAGATATAATGGGTGCAGATATATCTGCATCCTTCACACAAGTGATTATATGACAACATTGTACTATATAAGATAATATGATAAAAAAACGGTTTACTTACTTCATAAAATCTGTCGTACATATATTATCAGAATTATTCTGAACACCTTTATTTAGTATAATAACATTTTCATCACTTATACAACTGCTAGAAATCTCGTTCTTTTGCTCTTCATCATGTTGTACCTAAAACAAAATACAAAAAAATAAAATTTTATTAATAAATTACTATAATAAGTAAACAATTATAAACATATTATGAAATATAGCTTATGGTACCCACCTTTGCGAACAAGAAAGTGTGTCTGGATGGTATACTAACTTGTGTTTATTTACATGATGCAACCATTGTCTTACTTTAGAGTTTGACTCTATTCAGTCAGGCTGCATGCCATAAGGACGTAATGGCAAAGAAGATGAATCCTTTGGTAAATTACTTGTACTGCTTTTAACAGTATCTACCTAATGTATTATATTTTTTAGATAAATTGATCAACTTCGCTGACTGGTTTCTTCTATGCCGGGCCTCCATACCAATTAACCAAAAAAATAGTCCTTGAACAACAATAAAACGAACGACGTAACATTAAGCAATGATATATTGACTTGGATGTATTAGATTAATAGAAATATGTATCAATATAAAATATAATCATTACATACTTGACTAAGACTGTGGAAGGTGGAAGTATTCTTGTAAATATATTTTTAATTACAGACTATCTAAATAACTGAAGTAATAACCAGTAACCATGTTATTACGCTAATAAGTAATAACTAAGTAATAACACGTAATAAGTATTAAGTAGGTTATATCACTTTATCACATCATTCACATCAACAAAACATTAAAACAAAATAATATTCAAATTTATTAAGTCTATAAATACCGTGCTTATCACTAAGATAGTAATAATTGTTATCAAATGAATAACAACAACATAATATAATCACAGATTATATAAAACTAAAACTAAAATTATATTTTTACTAGCTCTAAGTATAACTCAGGGCCCGTTGGAATCGCTGAGAGTGGGTACCGATTTTGGAGACAATGAATTATAAAAGTCTCAAAGGTTGTAAGACGAAAGTTTAGGATTTGTGATAAGGATTAGTGATATGGATTGGAGATAAGTCTAGACGCTTTGGCGAGAATGTGAAAAGTTTGAGTGTCTAGCAATCCGTCACAAACGTTGTAAATGGATAGGCTAGATACGATCTCCAGGATCACCTATATAGAGTATACCTGCACATAGAGTGGTATGTGCCGTAGCATGACCGGTGCTTTATCTTATGTAAAAAGTGTAAAGTCGAAAACCGTGTTGGAGTTTCTAGCAAGTCAGTCATGTCAAGTCAAAATCTATTAACTTTCAAGTTAGCCACTTAGGTTTTTTGTTTACAACTGTACCATCACAGCCAATCGCAACAATGTTTGAAGTAACTATATTATTTGTTTCCAAAAAATTAATAATACTATTTTTAATTTGTAAAGAAGAACCGTTAGTTGGTGTTGCGTGACCTATGTATTTAGATTCTGGTTCTTGAATAAGTGATATATGTTCTTCAGTTATTATTTGTCTGTAATATTTAGTTAGTTCCTTATGGTTTACCATAGTCTTATCTTTTCGCCCATCAAAATATAGTCCCAATAATTTTTTATTTTTTACTTTTTGTAGATCTATACGTTTTTTTTCCCTTTCTCTGCGAACTTTCATTCTATCTATCACATTTTTTTTAGTATCAACTGAAATAATACCAACATCCTGAAGTATTGCACTTGCAATCGTAGCAGCAGATCTGTCCGATATTCCAGTTCTATCACAGGCCATTGCTAAAGCTGGTAACTTAAGTCTCATCTGTGAGTTTTTTATACTAGATGACGTCGGCGTATTCAAAACAGCTATAAAATCTTCGTCGGAATCATCAATTTCGGTACTGACTTCATCGGAATTGAAATTAATCTCGTTAACTACTGACAATTTTTTTTTTCAATTCGCTTTGCATCGGTCTCTTTTCTTCTTATTTTTTTTTGGAGCTTTTTAGTAGTTGAAATGTCAATTGAAGTCATAACCATTTTTCTTGTTGTTCTTTGATCTATAATAAATACCTGCTCAATAGTTGGAACTTTTCGAGATTTTTCACAATTACATAAACTTAACACAACACATTTACATGCCGCAATATCAAAAAGACTGTTTTTTGCTTCACTTTGGAAGTTTTCTAATTTTTTTTTAAAAGTTTCAATATTTATTCTACTCTTAGCCGACTTCAGTATATTCCGATATTTATCATGGTACGTTTTTATCATTTGCAACACACGTGTATGAGATACTACTGGAATTGATGCTTTTAGCCATACCTTTTCTAAAACTGCTATAATTTCTGCTATAGAGCTTACACTAGGTTCTTTAGAGGTAGTTTCGGGTTTTAGTTTATGTTTCACAAACAAATAATATTGCATGACATCTTCAAAAGTTGGAAGTACATTGTTACTAAGTTCTTTAGCATCTCCAAAAATAAAACATTTTAATTTATTTCTGGTCAAAACACAAGCCATTTTCACGAATATTTAAAGAACAAACTCAAACACAATAAACTTTATAAGACTCCGTACGAATATACAGCGATACTGAATGTGAAATCGAGTTTGTCAATTGAACTAATGGTGAAAAATGTCACATTAAGATAAGATAGGACAACTCATAAATAGAATAACCCTGCAATAAATGAAGCATAATAATTGTACTATATTTAAAATGCCTTGAGGCACTTCTTGATCTAATCCTAGATTTTTAAAAATTTTTATATAGCATATAGGGACCAAAACACATATTTCCCTAACTATTAGAAACTTTATATTTAAGTTTCATTTTTTCGATCCACCCTAGTAGGTATATCACATAGAGTGGTATGTGCCTTCGCATGTCCGGTGCCTTTTCTTATGTAAAAAGTGTAAAGTCAAAAACCGTGTTGGAGTGTCTAGCAAGTCAGTCATCTCAACTCTCAAGTCAAAATCAAGATTAACTTTCAAGTTAGCCACCTAGGTAGGCAAACCGAAATAAAATACAAACTATATTTATATAACAAATATGCAATTATAATAATTCCTAATAAAACAAATATAATATGTACCTATTTATTGTGTGGTATAAAATGACAATGACTTTAAATAATAATAATGTACGATATGTTCCTGTATTATTATATTATTATTTAATTTATATGAAAAATAACGTGAAAAAAAAATGCAAAAAAAGTCGGGTTTCGGGCGGCCGTGTAAACCATATGGCTTGAACGATATCAACGCCCGGACGGAATACGACGGATTCGAACCCGAGACCTACGTGTTTCCTTTCTAACGCCTAACCTACTCGGGCACAGCTTGAGATATGGAAGGCAGTGAAAACATCAACAATTAAGCCGTGCGTCTATGAAGCGACGTAAACCGATATATTCGATGTACATCGATGTAATCGCATATAATTCGCTTGTAATACGCGCATCTCCCATATACATATTTAACGGGGCGTGTGAAAAGCGTTTTCAGTTAATAATTATTAATTATTAACTCATAAGGAAAAATTAAATTATACACGTATATACATGTATATATACGCGTACGGCCGGTCGGTTGCGAAACGCGATTGCGAGGCGAACGAACCGATTTTGGGGGAAAAGCGCATATAAACGGCTTCAAAAAGACTCGATTCGGGCACAAACGGATGCGAATAGACGAAACGGTGGGAGAAAAGGAAAAAATCGGCAAAAAAGTCCGGTCGGGAGTGTATTTATTGATCGACATTGCACGAATATAAACCGCACACCGGTTACTTAGAATTAAGTATATAAAAGGACGAAAAGATATCGTGTAAAAACATCTAATTTTCCGAAAATCGGCGAAATGATAGGAAAAGAGGTGATAACGAAAAACGTTTTAAAACCGACCGACGCGGCGACGCCACTGCGAAGGTACGCGATTGGTCGCGCTATAAGGAATCGACGGGACATGGCCGGCGGGCTGGGGAAACGGAGCGGTGCTTCATTTTTTACGCCACGGGTTCGCTATAGCCGGCGTTTTCCTTTCCATTGGTACTCTATATTATCAGTCAGCTGTTCTTCATTTTATAGTATTAGATAATCAGAGTGCTATACGTTTAGTTAAGAATCCGGAGTTTCATAAGAGGACAAAACACATAGACGTACGATATCATTTCATACGGGAGAAATACGAAGAAGGACAATTCCAACTACAGTACATTGGAACAGAGGACCAGATTGCGGACATTCTAACCAAGCCTTTGGTTAAGGAACGATTCGAGAAGTTGCGGTCAGCCATAGGAGTGACTACAATTAAAGAGATTATTAATTGAGGGAGGGTGTTGAAATATACAATTAATATGTAGTACATGTAGTCAGCCTTGACACGTGTGTACAATATAGTAACTAGCTATGTACGAGCATAAGACTCACTCTCTTCACGAATGTAACATGACCTCGGTCGTGCATATATATAGGGCCTTTGATGTACCTATGTAATATTCACTTGCACAGGCGTCGTTGTACAGAGCGTATACGATGTGTGTGTACTGTCACAGTTTAATTGTCCAGTTGTACGTTATTATATATTATACTTATACATAATCATATTGTCGTGTTATTACTTATTATATTAATGCTAACATCATTAGTCCGTCAAGCTTCACTTTCAACAATATGGATTGGTGATGAGGCTTGACGTTTTGGGGCGGGAATGTTTAAAAGTTAGAACGTCTAGCAATCCGTCACGAACGTTGTAAATGGATAGGTTGGATACGATCTCCAGGATCTCCTTGCGTTGTTAAAATTGTTAAATAGTGTAGAGTCGATAGGTGTATTCGATTGTCTAGCTATCAGTTATCAAATCACATAGGTAGGCAATCGCGGACATAATGTGAAGCATATATCACCAGGTATGCAATCCACCTATGATTGATTGCGGACCACGTTGGTATCGTAGGTAACTGAAGAATGGAAAATATAGTTAGACCCCTTGACCGGCTGGAACCCGACTGAGCACGATTGACCTTTTTCACAACCCGATTGAGCATAGTTGGAATCAAGCAATATTAACCCAAAAAAACTCAAAAAACAACACGATTGAGCACGAAAATAGGTGCGACGTTGCCAATGTTTATCGTAGAATATTATTTTTAAAAAATAAGATACATTGAATGTAAATGTTTATAAATAAAAATCTTTTATTGGATTTTAATCACATATTATTACATATGTACATCAGTTAGTTTATTATATTATATTACAATTACAATTTATTCCGCGAAATACTGAATATAAAAATATATAATATAAAAAAATGTTGAAAAATACCAATCAAAATGAATTAAAAAATAAAAATTTAAATTTTTTTCCCTAAATACTTATTTACAATTTTAAATAAGTATTTAAGTAGGTTATCAACATTTTTTAATTCAGAGTGCTCCTGATAAGCCTTTATAAGCTCCAAAATTTGCCAACTTTTTACCTCTCTCGGATAAAATAATTTTTATTTCATTATTTTCCATCGTAAAATTTGCACACTACCGCACTACGAGCACGACTGCACGAGGCAACAGAATCATAGACTGACTGTGACCAAGTTTTATTTACAGCATAGGTACATATTATAACAGTTAATCACAATTTAGTGCAATCGTTGTAGATAGAATTCTGGTTTCCTATATATCCCAGTTATTTTCAACTTCCGTGGGTATACCTACCCATCGATCGATAGCAAAATCGTTTACGACTAATATGTTAGTAATTACCTATTGGTAATATCTACACAACATACGTAGGTACTAGTGAAAATCTGACAACGTTGTACACAATATTTTTTTTTATCGTGCTCAATCGGGTCGTCTAAAAGATCGGCCGATAACGACCGTGCTCAATCGGGTATCACCGCCCTGACCCCCTATTGTTAGTTGTCAGTGAGTACCGATTTTGGAGACACAGTCGAATTATAAATGTCGCACTTATATAGAAGGTGATTTTGTTAATCGGAGATGAATTTGTGATAAGACCTGGCTCTTTGGCGGTCTCGTTTCGAAGGCGGGAAAGCCTTCACATCTAGTTTGTGAAAATGATTATACAATACCAATTACTAGTATGAACAATCAAAAAAAGAATACAGTGCCTAGTATTATTATTGGTTTAGTGTGTATTAGTTCAAATATTAGTATTATAATAATTATTTATCAATGTTTATTATACCGTATTTTACAGCAGTTTGATGGCTTAGGCGCAGAAAAGTCCTATCGCGATTTTTTGAACTAAGAAATAATTTTGAAATATTTCTAATTGATAAGAATCGACCATTGTCTTTACTTACAGATAGTGAATGGGTTTGGAAATTAGCTTTTTTAGTGGATATCACAAAATATATGAACGACTTAAACCTAAAATTACAAGGTAAAGATGTTCTTATTTGCGATGTTTACACATTATTAAAAACTTTTAGGCAAGAACTTATTTTATTTGAAACGCAAATTTCAAAAAATTGTTTTATTCATTTTTTTACTTGTGATAAATATAACAAAGAATCAAAAACACAATTTCCAGTCGACTTCGCTCAAAAAATAATTTCTGAACTTAAAATCCAATTGAAACAACGTTTTTCTGACCTTAACGTAAAATCGGAAAAAATAAATATTTTTCAAAACCCGTTTAGTTGTGATATTTAGAAGTTACCTTCTACCCTTCAAATGGAAATTATTGATTTACAAAGTAATGATGCACTGAAAATCAAACATCGTGAAGAGACTTTAGTTGATTTTTATACATTTCTCCCAGATACACAGTATCCAAATTTAAAAAAATTGCAATTGAATATATATCTGTATTAGCTACGACTTATTTGTCCGTACAAACTTTTTCCAAAATGAAATACATCTAATCAAAATATAGATCGGCCATGACTGATAAATACTTGGAGTCAATATTGAAAATTGGAACTAGCAACATGCAACCTCAATTCGATCGAATATTAGCAGAAAAACATCAATTTCATACTTCTCATTAGTGATATAAATCATAGTGATATAAATAAATTGTAATTGGTTATCATATTAATAATTTTTTTACTGAAATGACATCATTGGAATTTAACAAAAAGATGTTATCTTTTAAATTATTACAAGATATAGAGAATTTTTGTAAAACTACTGAATCATAATAAATTAATAAATAACTAACAAATTATTTCCATACAGGAGACCATTAAAATCTTTTTTAATTTTTAAAGATTGGATAAGTAATATCAGCATTTAAATAATTAAACCTATTATATTCAATTACTCTGTTATATACATTTTCTAAGGGATAACTACCAATTTTTGTAATCTTTTTTAGAAATCCTAAATACTTCTCATATTTGAACTTATCAAGGGGGATATGCAGTTTTACAAAATCTGGTATATGAAAGAGTCCGTGAACATTATAATTTATGGTATCCTCTCCATATAATATTGAATACATTCTAACAAAAGACATTTGCAACACGTTAATACATGTTTTATCAGACATTAATAACCTTATAGCACAAAGTAAAATAATGAAATGAGAATAGAGTTTTTTTTTTTAAGCGACCTTTCAAAACAATGGGGCCTGTGTAAAGAAAAAAAACATCGAAACTCTGAAGCCTTCTAAAATTCAATATCTCCCAATGATCTAGGTTGTCTAGTAACTTCAGATGGTAAATATTGTCCAAGGTCCAACAAATCAGAATTAATTAAATCTACGTCTACTGATAGAAGTCTTATAGGTTTTGAACCATTTACCAAGAAGCTTAATAATTTTTCATAACTCCAAGGCAAATATTGTGCATATATTCTAGTACTACTGTATTAGTTATGTTAATATCAAATTTTTCCAATGGGCTTTCACCTTTGTGATAATATTCATCTAATTTTTCTCTAAATGATTCATTTGATCGTAAGGCACAATTAATATCTAAATATCAATAATAGTTTTCATTTCAGAAATGAAATGTGTCAAACAATCTGAAGCCGATTAAGGTTTTTTGCTCTTATGGTAATAAACACCAATGGGTATGACAAATGTTGATAAATTATAAATATTACAATTAACAAATGAAACTAGTATAGGCCAGAAACATGCCTTTGAGCTCCTAGAAATTGGAAGACCATCAATATTACATCCTAATTCTAATAATGATATGTTATGTAATTCATCAATAAAAATAGATATTATGGGCAATAACATGTTACGAACCCCTAAAGTTCCTGGATTTATAAACAAAATATTATGACTATGTGATTTAGGTGTTCTTAGTAGAGTTCTGACATCCTTAGGCACATCCAATTCTTCTTCACTCAAAATAGTTAGTAATTCATTTACAAAATGGGGCTAAACATGATATTTTGAAATTATGAATCTTAGTTTATCAGTTAGAATTGGTTTATTATTTTGTATTGGATTTGTGATATAGTATAGCCATCGTCAGAACGCTACTAGGCGGCGACCAAAATTCATCCGATCTCACGCATTCCCACCACTAAACCTTCCCGAACGCTGGCCGCCGTCAACTATGGCCGCCGCCACTGTCGCTGCCATCGCTACTATCGCTGCCACTACCACCGACGGCGCCGCCGTAGAGTGGGAGAAACTTGGGTACGAAACTGCGGAGCTCGGTCATTTGGATGCGCGAACGAGTAGCGTTCTTAGAATGTAACTATAGAAGTTTCATGAATTAAAGTATGATCATCTATAATTGTGTCAACCTTTTTATTTGAAATAACTGTATTAATAATATCATTTACAATTTCTGAGTCAATAACAGAGACTAATGTTGTTATGTGGTTACTTAAATTGCTTGTGCTACTCAAAAGTTTTTTGAGTTGAAATTGATATACTGTTTGGTATAATATTTCCACTTTTAGATGATGATGAGAAACAAAGAGACTGATTTGAAAGGTCGAATTTTTATGTCTTTCAAAATGCCTTTTTGTCATGGTTTCAGGAGCTTTTGTTTTCTGTTTCTAAAAAAGCCAATAAATGAATAAATAAATAAATTTAGCCACTATTTCATGCTTTTTTTGTAATTGGTAAACTAATATGTTGAAGTTCACTTTCTTGGTGGCTATAGTGATATTTATAAAATATTACATCACAACTACTTTTATTTAAATATTCAAATAATATTATGTGACTTGTACAGTTAATATTAATTTTTTTACTCCCTTGTGATTTTATTGACCTTTTGGAACTATCAATTTCTTTATGAACTCCTGTTCGGCCACACTCATATTAACTTCCATGGCCATCTTTTTACTTTTTTTTCCCCGTCTGACGAACATATTCACATTTGTTGTTTGATTCATATTATTTTAACCAGCTGTTAAATTCTAGGTTTTAATGAATTGTATATTATTAAAAACGATTAAAACATATTTTTACTAAATAAATCATTATACATACCAGATACATTTGAAAAATTAATAATTTCTTTTTCAATAAACGTTCCATGATGATCATTTAAATGATTAATTAATAATACTTTTTTAGAAAATGTTAGATTAGGACAAGTAATGCATTTAGACAATTTTTGTTTTACTTCATTTGTTATATCATGTTTATTTTTCAAATGTCTTGTTAGTGTAAACTTGTTAGAAAATTGATTTTTGCAAATATCACAATTAAAATCCATTTTTTATTGTATTTAGAATAATTGAAAACAAATATTATGTTTCAACAAAAAAAACCACACCATGAAAATGTTTAAGTATATCAATCTGTATATCTGTCATTAACAGCAATAACTATATGTGCTGAGATGGCTTTTAATAATGTTTATTTATATCTACATTTTTTTTTGGAATTATCAATAAAATAAGTATTTATTGGGTTTTTAATATTTTTGGTTGAACGGACACAGTTTGTTTTTGTGAGCTTTGATGTTTTTTTATAACAGTTAATTCTGCTGTTAAATCAACTATACATAGTTTACATTTGGCTTTCAGTGGTTCACCTATAGCTGGAGACAGCCAAAGTTTAAAATCTTCCTGGTCCATCCATTCCATACGAAATTTTTGTTTTTTTGTGTGTTTGCTTGTGAGATTTTGAAGATTCATTTCGCGAGCGTTTTGTTTTCTCGGGTGTTCTATCCCTTAAATAGCCATCTTCAAAGTCACTCATACTTATTACTTTAACAGGTTAACAATTTTAAAATGAAACAGAATTTATACAAGCTAGGTACTACACTAGACTAACAACACTACGATTTACTAACAATAGACAATGGAAATATGAATATCACGAATGCTGATTAAAGAAGAAGTATTGAAGAAGATAGTATTATATTATATGGATAATAATAATATACAGTTTGTCCCAAAAGTCCCGTATCACCCTTAATATCTCTATGGAAAATCATTATATTTAAACGCTGTTTTTTTTACAGTACTAAGTATGAAAATTCTGATTGAATGGCATAGAATTCATTTATTTTTTTCTTTAAATTCAAAAATTTTCAAACAAATTTTTTACGCATTTAAGAATTTAAAATTTTTAAGATAGCCATTTTGTTGAGCATATTTTTTAAAACAGTTCAAAAAAAAAATACTAAAATTAAATAAAAATTGACCAAGTTAGAGCAAGTTATGTTTTTGAATAATTGTAGCAAAAAAATATTGTTTCACATTTCAATAATGAAATATCTAATTTCAGCACACGACCATACTTTTACATTCCTAATTAATTTTTTTACTACAATTATTCAAAAACATAACTTGCTCTAACTTGGTCAATTTTTATTTAATTTTAGTATATTTTTTTTTGAACTGTTTTAAAAAATATGCTCAACAAAATGGCTATCTTAAAAATTTTAAATTCTTAAATGCGTAAAAAATTTTTTTGAAAATTTTTGAATTTAAGGAAAAAAATAAATGAATTTTATGCCATTCAATCAAAATTTTCATACTTAGTACTGTAAAAAAAACCGCGTTTAAATATAGTGATTTTAAGTAATATAGATATTAAGGGTGATAGGTACGGGACTTTTGGGACACACTGTATAGTAATATTTATATATTATATAAATTCTATGGTATCTATTTTGGGAATTAATTTTATTTGTCCGTTTCACAGATATATAGAATAAATTCTTATATATCTGTAGTCCGTCTAATATTTCCAAGAACCAATAAGATAAGAAAATGTGATTTTATTTATAAATTTAGAACATATTGTTTTTTTTTTTTCAGAAATACCGATAATAATCTATTGGATAAATGTATAGTGTAGAAGAGTAAATTTCAAAATTATCGTATTGAGTACCATGACAAAATAAACAGGTATGCTGGCAACTCAAACCAACATGGCGGATTCTTTTCTCCGCTTATCATAGTCATTGTTATCATGAATAATACCATGACAAAATATAAATTATTCAACTACAAAATAGACGTATGTACATTTTTTATTTTATTATTTTTAAGTGTATTATATTAAACATTGATTATATTATATTACCAAGTGATATATTATGTATAACCAAATGCTAATCGGTAATATAGATATTAGTTATTTTTTCTGAAGAAAATGTTACTTACATCTTTCCAATTATTAGTTTTTAGGAGGCCTTTCTCACCAAGGAAAGCGATTGCTTTTGACACCGTATTGGAAAATACCTGTGCGGCCAATTTCACATTCATCCTAGTGGGCCCTTCTAATGAGATGTGTCTTTCACTGACCTTATGTGCAAATTTGAAATCATGATCATCATTTATTGTAATTATTTCTTTAATGATCGATTTCCCAACATATTTTCCATTAGGCAAAACAAATCCTCTTTAAATATTTTAATAAAATTAAATATTAGTTTTTTTTTTTAGAAAACAGAATCTTAATTGTCAATGAAATGGTTTCGTGCCAACTTTAACAAATTCGGAACATCTGCAAATACATGTATTTGTTTGCACGTTGTTGGATGGAGAAATGAAGTTTTTTCAATTGTAATACCTAAATCTTTCCATAATCTCATGTTTGTGGGACCCATGTCATTCACCATTGCCACAACTACAAATCCTATTTCTTGAAGACACTTTAAAATTTGAAATAATAATTCCATTGTCATAATCAAAGAAAATAGGTTGTTTCCAGTTTTCAGTAAGACCTAATTTTTCAAAATAAATTTTTACTTTTTATTGCTTAAATTTTTTATGATAATATGACACTAAATAGATTTAAGTCTACCTCATATAATTACACATTGGACACTCTTGTGTGGTCCAATGATTTGTTCATTTTTTTATCATAACAAATACGTTTAGAAATATACGTTTCGTCAAATGACAAAACCGTAATTTTTTGAATCTGTGTTAATTGTTACTTGTTAGTTACACTTATAACCACAGAGGGAAGAGGTAAGGTTGCAGACCAACCAAATGACACAAAATATACAAATACGAAATCACAAATTTTCAATAAAAAAATTTTAACAACCTGTTAATAAAATAAAATTTTTCTTTTTACATGTTGTACACATTAATTTATAACAACTGTAAATAAAAATATAAATAAAAAAATAACTTTTATCTAAATTATGATTTAGAAACAACAACTTCTCAACTTTGTCAGTCGTTAGTCTTGACCGTCTCTCCGTCAACACCATGACGCATAACCTACGACAAACTAATTGGTAGAGTTTTGGATAAATTAATTTGCGTTCATTCCACCAAACTAATGGATCTTCCGTTCTTTTTAATAAAGGTTCAGCAATGTATCGATCCAGTTCTAATATACCAGCTACTGTCACATTCGAACCACCACTTACTGCAGTAACTCTGGTATCAAAATCCTTCCAAATAGTCTCCGGTCCAGAAAGTGGACCAATACCTACTGTTGTTCCTGGTTCTTGAGCGTCTTGTCCGATAGGTAAATTTTGCACTTTCCTTGACAACGATTGATATGCCGATTGGTACTTGTCATTATTTGGAAACCCTTGTTTTTTGAAGCGTGGATCTAATAATATCGATTGCATCACAACTTCATTAGTTTCGAGCTGGTCAAATCTTGAATGCAATTTCTCTGATAGAATTTTTGCCACTGAACAAATTTCAGTTGGCATTGTACGGTTATTAGTGTACCCTGATACATAGTTCACCATTGCCCTTGAATATATCGTAACTTTTGATATAGATACATAATTCTCTGAACTTATTTCATTAGTTACATCATAGAAAATTTTTAATAATTGACAAAGCACTTTCAAGACATTCCACTCATCAAATGTGATTGTGTTAAGATCATTATTAATAATGGCTAATGTAAATAAAACTGGCTCTTTTATTTTCAAAATTCTATCAACCATATCAAATGTGGAATTCTACCGGGTAGGATAGTTTTGCTTTAGCTTCAAAACAGAATAACCACCTTGTTTCTGAATATCATTTAGACGAGACAATACGTGAGTACTGCGTTTGAAATATTTCACAATGGCCTTTACTTTACCTAATATTGGTTTCACTTCCTCTAGCGCAGATTGTACTATTAAATTGATGCTATGAGCAAAACATGGAAAATGCCTCCACTGGCATAATCGAACAGCTGCCACCATATTATCACTAACAATCATAGTTATTTTATTAACTAATCCCCATTTATTCACCTGCTCTATAAGGAGAGAAGACATTTCAACAGCTGTGTGTCTGGCTGTGAAATGTTGACAACCAATCAGGATTGATGACATCTTCGTATCATCATCGATTTAATGGGCAGTAATAGCTACGTAAGATTCATTATTAATTGAAGTCCAAGCGTCAGTTGTCAAGCAAACTGCTGTTACATTTTTTAATTTGTTTTTAATAGTATCAACTGTACTTTCATATAACTGAGGCAAAAGGCTATTGGATACAGTTTTTCTACTGGGAAGAACATAACCAGGTGCCAACATCTGTATTAAATTTTTGAATTCTTTTTCTTCAACGAGACTAAAAGGATGGTAATGTTTAATGATTAATTTTGCTATTTGAGAATCTATTTTTTTTTATTTTGAAATGGATACTGGTTTTTGTACATAGGAAGTTATGGAGCTCTGAACGGGTCTAATATTGGTTTGTGTTATTGATGTCAAAATTTGAGTGGAATTATTTGATGCTGGAATTCCCGAAGGAGATGGTTCATCTATATTATGTTCCTCAATATGCTCATGCTCAGTCATGGTATTTGAAGAATGATGGCGTGCAGTTCGATCAAGTGGTACTGTTATGTGCTTAGTTTTCATGTGTCTCAATAAATTGCCACTTGAACCACCACCATAACTAATTTTGTTCGGGCAATAACTACATTTAGCATACTTTTGATCTACTATTGTAAAATGGTTCCAGATGGAGCTTCTTTTTTTTGAAAGCATAATTAAGTTGTTTTACCTTGTTAATAAACATAACAATATTTAGTTATTTTAACTACATACTTGGGTAGATAATCCATTGCATTATTTAAATAATGAATACAATGAACTTCTATTTAATTTTAATAGATAATAATTATGTAATTATGCTATACTCCGGCCCACGAGAGAGTATTACCGTTTTGCGCATGCAGACTGACGGCGGAGACCGTTCCGAGGCCCCATTTCCCCCACTATTTCCGCGACCGCTATACACCGTATAGCGTTGAGCGCTGCCGACCGATACCGAACAGTTGTCGACACATGCCGAGTAAAGGGGAATGCGCGGAATCGGACGAGTTTTCGTCGGGCGACGGTAATACTCTCTCGTGGGCCGGAGTATAGAAGTGGGTAACAAAAAATTATTTATTTTATTTTTAAATTAAGGTTGTAAGCAACTATTTTATAATTTAATTTTTAAATTGAGTAGTAAGTATTTTTTTAAATTTAGTTTGATTTTTAAAGTCAACAACAATTGAAAATTGTATTCAGGAATTTAGATTATAATATGTATTTTGTAAAAATTTTTTTTAAAAAAGATCAATTTAATAACTTTAAAAGCTATTTAAATACAAATTGTTTAGCATTTTTATTTTGTAAATGTTAACATAATTAAATAAGTGAAAATATGATAAATAATACCATGTATATCATGGGCGTAACTTGGCAAATATTATTTTATGACAATACACCGTTTACTTAAAGATCCTTGGAGACTAAATTAACTAATAAATGTATTTTACAAAATATCAAGAGGCTCAGTTGCCCCCTCCAGTTTACGCCTATGATGTATATAATATCAACTATTAAACACAATTTGTTTATACAGTCATACTAGACTTTTTACTTATACTTACTTTTATGATTTACTATAGTCATGAGCACGAAAAATGAGCGTTGGCAGAAATACTTAAAAATAAAACAACCAAATTTGAATTATAAAATTATTGAAAATATATAATATATTATGATCACAATATTGTAAATTCTGTTTAATTCTAAATTATATATAATTTATAATTTTCTTGCACCAATTACAAAATGTCGAATTATTTTGTTTTATTTTTTGGTAATAGATAGTACAACCCATGCATAATAAGTATAAAATATGATAATAATAATAATTCTACTATATCATGGTCCATGGAGTCTAGTCTATTCTCGGGGAAAACAATAATTATTATCTAATAGACAGTATCGATTATTGATAGTCACTATTGAGATTGACTACTGAGTTGTACTGATTTACATGTTAATAATAATTACATTTCGTGATTAAAAGATAATATAATATAATCTGCGGTGAATGGTGATATCTACTTTCACGATACCAAGGTTTTGTAAGGTATTAAAGAAAACACAAGTCTATAATAGTAATCATAGGTAGTTTATTAGTATAATATAAAATAATATATACAATAATAATTAATAATCCAAGACCGTGATTATTATCATGGTTCATGGTAACAACAAACCACGATTTAAGATATAAATCGTGCTACAAATTACAATTAGTACAATCTACTACATTATCATAATAATAATCTCTGTCACTGATTGACTGATTCATATTTCATGAGAAAATTGATTCTCCTAATGATAAGAACGATATTTGATGGAAGACCGAAATGACTGAAATGACCGAATCACTACACTACACTGATCCGATTCAAATGATTCGAATCATTCAAACGACCGAAAATTCCCACCTCTAACAATAATAGCTCGGACTGCAAGCTGATGGTGGACGTCGGTCTTCGGTCAGCGTGCCGAACGGAAATCCGAACGTCAAGTGGGGTGCGACTCGTTTGCGCACATTTACCTTTTTTACGGCACGTTTGCGCACAAAATCACAACTCGTTTGCGCACACATATTTTGGGTTTAAATTATAAAGGTACAACTCATTTGCGCACATTTAACTTTGAGCAGAACAGCACATTTCCCTTCTTACTTTAATATAGGCTTAGGACCATCTGTTTTGTACAGGCGTGATTAAAAAAGTGCATGTCGTGTGTGTCTGTTCTGAATAAATATATAATTGTACAATTAATAAGAAGTAATAGAAGTTCTATGCGTGTTTGTCATTTTTAAAATTTTTTTTTTTATTATTAACTAACCTTACTACATCACTCAAGGAACATTTTTTATTTGCACACCTAAAATGTGTAACACTAGATTTTAAAGTTCGAAATTCTCTAAATTTATACACTTTTTACCTCGACGCGTTTCAAAAATATCACAAATTTCGATATCCATAGTCACTAGTCAGTATAGGTAGTACCGCTTTCTGGCGAACGACTGCTTAAAAATATTATGTTTAATACACGTCGATTATTTTCAATGATGATAATGACTAATGATATATTTAATATTGATATGCCGGTCATTTGTACTGATAATTTGTACCGATAATCAATTACTTTAGGTAAGTCCAAATTTAAAAATATAAAATTTATGTTATGCAGTGTTTATATTGTGCGCAAACGAGTCGTCCGTTTTTAGGTTAACGACGGTATTAGTTGTGCGCAAACGAGTCATCGATATCTAGGTAAACAATTTGGATTGTGCGCAAACGAGTTGCACCGCGTCAAGTGAACGGTCATGCCGCCGTCCATGAGCGACGCTCAACACCTCCCGCCGAAGCGACCATATCCGGCATCCATACAGAGTATACTCTGTACCATGGCTTAAATATACAAGGTTATTGCAGTAGTACCCCCACTACATCGTTTTATCTTGTTAAGAAATTAAAATGGCAGCGTAAGGGGCGATGTTTTGATTGGCTGTATATTATATGAATATATACATTATACATTATATAATTGAGTGATAACAATAATTGATAAAGAATCGTGACCCTTACGCTGCCATTTTATTTTATTTGATAACAATAATGGCTATGTGCAATAACCTTGTATATTTAAGCCATGCTCTGTACCAAATAAGAGCGCACCGGGCGGCGCACGAAAACCGGTCGAAACTCGCGCATGTTAGAGAGCGCTGCCGCAGCATATTCCGGCGCCGGCCAGGTCAACTCTGAATACAGAGTGTTGTATATTATCACACCAATTTTAACGGTATACGCGGTTAGACGTTGTTATATTTTTTGCGCGCATTGGTGAATATTTTGAATGTTTTTAATATTATATTGAGTTCAATTACCTATGTTAAGAAAAAAAAAACGAAAAGTATGTGTATTATTTTACTGATTAATACGCGTGAAACGCATTATTACTTCAGCTCCCTGTATTCTCGACGGCGGCGAATCCGACCGACGATCGGCGACCAATCACAGAGCGAATAGACTCAACCAGGGGGTCCAGACGTCGCTCCGCGATTCATTTGGATGCGCCAACGCGGTGCGCTCTTATTTGGTACAGAGTATAGTTTTTCCGGTACCTCCTGGTCCGTCGACGAAAAAAGTTCGCGACACCTCGCCTGGGTCTTCGACGGCCGCCATCACGCGGTCGTATACCGTTTGCTGTTCGGCGTTTAAAGGATTATGAATCAAAAAAGAAAAATCATTCTTTTTTTTTATAACTTAATATGATATTAAAAATGAAAACTAAATTGTTCGTCTTTTCAAAAAAATTATCCGATCACTCCTGTGTCAAATGTACGTATACCCGTGACGTCACTGGTGCGCACGGATTTGTACCGCCGTATTATTTTAAGCGGTAGATATATAGGTACATGGATATTTATAAATACTTACAACAACTATTAAGTTAACATTATTGAAATATATTAATGCATTATTATAATGAGTATTTGAGTTTCACAGTTTACATTTAGTATAGACAGAATAGTACAAATTTAAAATGGTGTACTATATTTTAAAAATTAAAATATTTAAATTTGCATAACAATTAATTTATATTTTTAGAATCTTGTGAATTTTTTTTTTCATTAAATCTTTGCAACTAAGTTTTGGTTGAGGAACTATATTGTTTGGTACCACGGGTAAACAGATTTTTTTTAATACTGTTGAATTATTTTCTTTCATGTGAACATGGACTTTTTGCATAATATTTTCGAGCCACTCATCATTTTTATTTAATTCGTATTTTTTTGTATGACATATCTACTGGCTGGTTTAGTAAATACTATTTCTTCTCCGAATTCCTTTTTATTTACGTTGTTATTATTGTCTAGTATAGCAATTATACTTCTCATATACCTTTGTATTTTAAGTGAATACGTTTTGGCATATATTTTAATCGTAAGTATTGTGATACGACTCTCATTTACCAGTATGTACAAAATGATTAGCATGTGTTAAACCTTTTAAGAATCTTTTGCCATGATAATTTTTTTCAAAGCGTATTAAGATTCGCTTTCTGGGTCTATCCACAGTTTATTTCGTATTTCATTTTCATTTAATTTTTCATGTTCGCGTCTCTTTTTTTCACCATTATCTTCCCACTCATGCTCATTTGATATGTGTTTTAGTATATATGTAAATTTATCAATGAGTTTTTCTTCATCCCCTTCACATGTTTGTGCTGACCACCAAAGATGAATGTTAATTTACGATTTCCATAAAAAAGCATCATTATATTTCTTTTCGAGTGGCTTTAATCTTTTCATTAAACTCTTACTTAAATGCCAAATATCAAATTCATGTTTAATACTTGGATGCTGTGTACGGATAAATGCACGTATACCTTTATGTCTTATGTGTTAAAAATAGCTGGATTTTACAATTACTCCTATTAGTTAAATCCATTAGTAATTGTTCACAGGCTTGCCTTTCCAAATCACCTTTTAATTGGCCTTTTGGCACTAACTTAAAATCTATGATTTTTCCAGTGTTGATATCCATAACTGAACAAGTACAGTACCCGGCGAGTCATATTGGCCATTCTCAGCTAGCCAAATTGATGATAGCTTTATAGCTTCGATGTTTTTTTTTCTGTGTTCTTCCCATTGGTGGCATATTAAAGGAAAAAAGTTGTTATTAATAATTTTGTCATAAACTGGATGAGTAAAAATCGAAAGTCTCAATGCGGAACAAAATACTTTTAATTGAGAAAATAGAATACCAGATAGTACTAAAGATGCAGTAATCAAAATGTTCCCTTCTGGTCTCTTACCTGTTTTTGGCTGTGAACACCATTACAATTTATGGCCCTGTTCACATATAGTTATAAATGAGACAAGTGCATCTTGTGTAAAATGTTGTCGAGTACAAACCCTACTACCGCATTGACGACAATATTTGAAAAGTCGGGATACATTTTCCCAAAATACAATGAAAGAACCATTATCATCAAAATCATTTTGGATAGATTAAATGTTTTTGTAATGTCGATTGTCAGAGTCAATATCAGAATTAGAACTTTCATCTTCGGATTCGGACGGTATATCAAATGACAAATAATCTTTCTTCTCTACTTGTTGATAAGTTTCTAATCCTTTATCACACTGTACACCTATATCATTTTGATTGACTCGTTGTTCAGAAAATTAAACTACAGTCATTGGGTTCCAAACTTAAATCCGCATTATTTTGAATTAGTTTTACTTTTTTTGGAGTACTTGTAGTTAATAATTCTGATGTGAACTGACTAAATTCTCTACGATCTGCCCTTTTATTACGTTCACTAACTGTCAATGTACTATCTGTTGTTTTACTTCTAATAGTAGGAACAACGTTGGGATTCAAATTTATTCTAACTTTTAAATTTGGCATCAGTTTATTTTTCATGATATCCGATTGATTAAAATCTTCAAATTTAAAATGTTTTGAACATAATCGTGAATTTCTTGTAGGAGAGAAATATTTGCGTTTGCAAAACTCAACCCAAACTTTATATCTGCTAGAAGATTTTTCACGGCTAGGAAATCTATAAAAGTGTAGGCTGGTTTTACTTCTATTACTTTCTGAACAAATCGGCATTGTTATCAACGATCTAAATAAAGAATAACTTATTTAACTATACGAGTTATTGAATTATTGGTACACATTGTTTTTGTTGTTGTATTATAGTTGTATCAAGTTTTCTAATAATAATAATATGAGTCCAATCAAAATGGTTGTCAGTCTGGTTAATACAAACACGTAGTTTCGTTGAAAATTCTTAAACCAGCATTTATTATTTGTTGTGTTTAACTACAGACGCAACGTACATAAGTGGTTTACAATTGTATTCAATATTATTTATTATGTTGTGTAATTTGTGTTAAAAAAAATGAGTTTAAAACCTTTCTGTTGTGAACCTACTGTGGAAGATATCGATTACAGAATGTATGAAGCACTACGAGTAAATCCAATACAAACAATAAACTATGTGGGAAGAACATCAGTAAACCCAAGTAATTGGTGTTTGTATAAAAAGTGTCCTACTTTGCAAACTGACAAAGAATGTATTTGTTGTTTTCAGTTCGAAAATATATCGAATTTGCATTCTAATAAAATGCGTGACAAATCTTTTAAAAAAATGATGATGGACCAAGAAGTTTTGAACATTACTAGGCAACAAATGATTTTGAAAACTAATGATGTAAAACGAAAAAAAAATGCTTTCAACATCAAATCTGGAAAACAAAACTTGGAGATTTATATGTTACAAATAATTTACGCATTAGATAAATTCATGGAATGCAATAGGAAAAGGTAATTTCTAATACGACTATACTTATTATTAATTATTAGTTATTAATTGTATCGTTAATACTTAATTTCATAGGAAATCGTGTATGTATTCCAGCATGTGTTGTACAAGCTATTCGAAATAAATACCCTGAAAATAATGGAATATACGTAGGTTTTACAGGAAACCAAAGCAAATAAGAAATTTGAATAAATTTGAACACTAAATTAATTGTGATGAATAAGTTTGAATAAGATTAGTGTAACTCAGTATTCATTTTATATTTTAGTATTTTTTATTATTTGTAAAAACCTACATTATGATTATGTACGTCTATAATCACATATAATATAATATACTATAGTATATTTATTAGTTATTTAAAATAATGAATACAATATATCTAATACTAAATTTTTATTATAAATTGACACGGTATGCGCCGGCAACCAGTACAAAGTACAGGTACCGCAGCGACCGGTCTGCAGTGTTGCCACATATAATTTTAAAAAAAAACTAAATTGCTGTGAAAAAAGGCCAAAAAAAGTCCAGATGGTAAAAAAAAAAAAACTAGATTTCAAACCAGATGTTTTTTTTTTAAATTTTTTTTTTTAAATGTATAATGAAATTAATTAACACGACCACATACATAGATATTATAAGACTATAATATAATATCTATGACCACATAACCTAGTAGTTCAGTCACATCAGTCTTTGATGAATTCAAATATAAAATAAAAAATTAGTGAGCGTTAACAAAAACATAAATATAACAGTATAGGTAAATCATTTTGACAATTAAATAAAGATACTAAGTATAGAATATCTATCAAATTACAAGTAACATTGTATAAAACATAACAAAAAAATAGTTGAAACTTAATGATAATGAATTAAATAACAACATAATATTTAATAAAATAACATCAGTCTTTGATGAATTCAAATATAAAATAAAAAATTAGTGAGCGTTAACAAAAACATAAATATAACAGTATAGGTAAATCATTTTGACAATTAAATAAAGATACTAAGTATAGAATATCTATCAAATTACAAGTAACATTGTATAAAACATAACAAAAAAATAGTTGAAACTTAATGATAATGAATTAAATAACTACATAATATTTAATAAAATAACATCAGTCTTTGATGAATTCAAATATAAAATAAAAAATTAGTGAGCGTTAACAAAAACATAAATATAACAGTATAGGTAAATCATTTTGACAATTAAATAAAGATACTAAGTATAGAATATCTATCAAATTACAACTAACATTGTATAAAACATAACAAAAAAATAATTGAAACTTAATGATAATGAATTAAATAACTACATAATATTTAATAAAATAACATCAGTCTTTGATGAATTCAAATATAAAATAAAAATTAGTGAGCGTTAACAAAAACATAAATATAACAGTATAGGTTTATAGGTACATCATTTTGACAATTAAATAAAGATACTAAGTATATTTAATAGGTTTTTAAAGTATAAACAATTCTTCATCAACGTTAAGTTCTTCTAAATTACCTTGTGTTTTGTAAATCTCTTTAGTGCCAATTTGTTTGACTATAGCATCTGGCAATGAATAGTTTTTACAACATTTATCGCTTAACTTTAGCCCAAAACGAATTTGAAGTAAAGAAGTCAATAAGGTTGTACCCATTTTATTTCTTGATTTTGACTTAACAATGTTCATTTGGCTAAAAATTCTTTCAACAGCAGCGTTGGACCATGGCAAACACAGAACTGTCAAAGAAAAATAAGCCAATTCTTTAAATATATAACTATTAGCTGCATCTTTAAATTCTTTGACTTCAGTCCAAAAGTCGATAGCTGAACTTGTATTTTTCCACGAAACCAAATTTATTTTCCGCCATTGAGTCTCAATTTTCTCTATTTCTTCATTATTAACTCCAAAACATTCGCACAAATCAGTAATATTTTCTTTTATCTGCTTAAGAGCATTCGAAGGAGAAAGAATTTCAGTTTTTTGGAAAATGTTAATATTTTCTGGCAGTCTTTGTTGTAGTTGTTTCACTAATGCAACTACAAAAGATATGCAACGTTCTCTCAAAATATTTTCACTATCTTTTGATATTTGATTTGCATTAATCATTTCTGAAATCTTTTTTTCAAATCCAAAACCTAAATATGGACGAGGGTGTAAATGTGATGTAAAATCTATTGTAATAGGTTCAAAACGGAAGGTTGGTGTTACGATTAATTTACCTATTGAGGCAATTAATGAACTTAATTCATTACATAATTTAGTAGGATCAATGTTGCTTGATTCAAATAGCTTATTCACTCGTTGAATTTCTTTTAAAATTGGCTTTAAAAATAATAAGTAAGCTAGATTTTGTTCATCTTTGTACATATTGTATAACATTTCTGCGAGGTAGCATTTTTCTTTACATCTGGAAATTTCAAAATGAAGTTTGAGTTCGTACCATTGTGCTATTACCCGAGAAACTGCCACTTCAATGGATAGCCAACGAGTGTTTGATGCTTGCACAATCTTTAAAGGCTCACATCCATCATTTAAAGTTGTAAATAACTCTTTATATGCTTGCTGTCTAAGAGTTGATTTACTGAACCAATTGTATGTTTCAGAAATTAAAAAATCTAAATTTCTAGGTAACTTTTCAGAAACTGCATGAGATGTAGCTAACTGTAAAGAATGACATACACATTTAATAAGGACAATGTATGGATTTTCATCTTTCAGTAATTTGTGTACTCCGTTGTTGACTCCTATCATAACACTCGCATTGTCTGTTCCTAAGCCTATCATATTCTTTAAGCTTAAAGAATATTTTTTTAAACAAGACTTTATAGCATTAACAATAGCTAAAGCGTTACCTTCCATAAGTTCTTCTAATCCTAAAAAAGTCGTTACTATGGTGCTTTTTAAGGTGCTATAGTATATAATGACAATCCCCAGAAATTTTGTAACTGATATATCAGTTGATTCGTCTACAAGAATACTATATTTGCTATTCCCAATATCATCTTTTAATTTAGTTTCAAAGTGTGGGCAAAGAACATTATTAATTATTGCAGTGCACTTTGTTCGATGGAGATGAATTTTATCAGCATGTGCTCCAGCAAATTGCAACTTACATAACTCTCCTAAATGGTCAGAGGATAAAATTGAGCAATGAGCACTTACAAACAAAGCAATTGCTGCTTCAGCGTGATTTGTCTTGTTATTTGGTTTTATTAATTGTATACCGCCTGGTTTATGTAAACGGATGGCTCCACTGGCCGCTTCGTGTTTCTTGGTGTTTTTGTGGTTAATTAAATCAGCTCGTTTGGCCCTTATTTGGCAACAACAGACTTTGCAAAATGCTTTCAACGAATCGCCTTCATAAGCAGACAACCAATCTGCAAATAGTTTGTCCTTCAGCCATTCAGACCGAAATGATTGATTGTATTGGGGTTTCCCCATGCTTAAAGCATTAAGTTTACAATTTATTAAATACTAATTAATTATTAAATGACTTATTATTAAATACTATTAAATATTCTTGTATATTATAAGTATAATAATTAATAGTTAATACCATAGACAAGAATTGTAAGGTTAATACTTAATACTTAATAGTAGGTATTCTGTGATAACTGCTATCTGTCAACTTAATAACACACTTGATAAGGTGTATAGATAATAATAATAATATAAAATATGGGTAATGTTATAATCATGGTTTAAGATAGTATATGGTTATAAGTGTTTAAGGGCCAGTTATACCGTCTGCGATTAAACCACAGACTAGATAGTGTCAGCTGATAACACGGGCAAATTCGGCCGATTAAACTCTGATTAATCATAATCATAGACGGTACAAATCACGGTAACCCGATGATGAGAGTAGACAAAGAAAGACATGGCAATTTATTGAAAGTAGTAGAATTACGTACACAAACACTTTCATAATTTTTTTTTTTTTTAACCAGAAAAAGTTTTTTATTAATGATAAAAAGCTAGAAAAAAAACCAGGAGCTAGGTGACGAATTTTCACGACTTTGAAAGATCGAAAAAGCCAGATCTAGCTCGAAAAAGGCCAAGTTGGCAACACTGCCGGTCTGCGCTTTTGACAACCACCACCACGGGCTACGAGCGCGACATCGCCAACTCTCCCACCACGCCACAGTGGCATGGCGGGACGGGAAGGCGAGTCGCGAAAGACGAGTACCGGGCACCGGCCGCCGGCTGGTCGCCCTCTCGACCACCAAGGCACCAACGGTTATTTAGTGCACACGTACGCCGAAACGCGACCCGCCGCGAAATCAACGCGACCACGTTACGACCGTTATTCTTGTGATATATACTATTGTCTCATCATCGTTGTTTACTTGTACTAAACAATATACGTCCCCCGAGGACAATTTAGCGACACTTGTGCTCCTTCTGTTCTCACCATACCTCTCTACGCCACTCACAGGCGCTACACGACCGGCTCACTGCTAAGTGCTAACAACCAGATCACCATCGCCGTAGCCGCGTCAAAATAATAGTACTTCCTAATATTATAAGAGCCAATAGGTACTTTTATTTTTTAATCAATGGTTTATGAAGTTATTAATTATATTTATTTAAATGCTATAGTATTTTAAATCACAAATGAGCATACGAAACTATTTTATTTATTATAGTTAAGTTATGACTTATGTTATACTAAAAATAATTAATTTAAATAACTTACCTCTAATTATAATTTCAACTGAATTGTCTAACAGCAACGACGAATGACGGCTGAAGAATGACAAATGACAATTGATAATATCCTATAGATCCTAGTTTGTAATTCATGTTATTAAAATGGAAATATCTAATCCGATATAAATAACTTTTAAAGTCAATAATAATAAAGGATAATGATAATATAATATTATCACAGAAATTAATTCAGTCTTATATTTTGTGTGTTTGAATGCACCATATAAACATATTGTACCGCGTAAAATAATACGGCGGCACAAATCCGTGCGCACCAGTGACGTCACGCGTATACGAACGATCGCTATTTGACACAGAAGGAGTGATCGGATAATTTTTTTGAAAAGACGAATAATAGTTTTCATTTCTAATTTAATATTAAGATATAAAAATAAAAATGATTTTTATTGTTTCATGATCCTTTAAGCCTTAAAATTCTTAAAAATAACTTCATGATATAAATATTCTTTTGTTTACTGTAAAATAATTTAGTTCTTTAAATATTATTATGCAGCTGTATTTTTAAAAATAAATGTCACGAAATAAAACACTGTTTTCAATATTTAATAACATTTCTCGCGGCACACCTAGACAATCTCGCGGCACACTAGTGTGCCGCGGCACACCGGTTGAGAACCACTGCTTTAAGGTGTCCACTTGTTGGGCCCACTGTGCCGCCACGTCTATTTCTCGGAACAACGCATTGTCGTCTTGCAGCGGTTCCAGTAGAAGGGGGTCGGCAAGGGGCAAACCGTAGTCGACCGCGAGTGACTTTCCGTGCCCGCGAAATAGATCCTTGATGGCTGCCAGACAAGCGGCCCTCGAGCTGTCGACGTCTTGGAGAAGCTGGTTGAAGTCCTCCATCAGGTTCGCTTCGTTCGCCCTGTATAACGCCAGCGGGTCTGAGGCACGATTAAAGATATAATGGTTGCTCGACACAAGCGTCTAGAGACAGAAATAGCTTCACACAGATATATATAATAAACTAGATTGCCAACATTGATAATACGTGAAGCGAAGATCCGCCATTTTATCTGAGGCCAGAAGTATTATCAATTATTATCACAGTATTAAATAACGAATTATGACCACCTGTTCACTGTAGTTGTCCTGTCAAGTGTCAACGTTTTCGGTTTTTCTACTTTTTTTTGAAATTTATACTTTTTACTGTGGTAAAATTGGTTTAATAAAAATTATTAAAAATAATTAAATATTAATTATTAATAATTACTAAATAATTATGCCCTATAAATGTTGTGCGTATGGTTGTAATAATGTCGATAGAGTGGACAAAAATAGTAAGTTATTTAGATAAAATTATAAATATTTAATGGACAATTTATCTATTACGTATTTTACTTATTTTATTTTAAAGATTTCCCTTGAATGAAACCACGAAAAAAGAATGGGTGAATGCCATCCAGAGAAAAGATTTTAAAGCATCCAAATATAGTAGACTGTGCAGTGCACATTTTAACCCCGATGATTTTGTTGAAAATCCAGACAGATTAGTTTTAAAAGAAGGTGTAGTTCCTAGTAATTTTAATTATACTGCCGCTCCCATTAAAAAATACACAAAGAAAAAAATAACTGGAAATGTTTATTCTCCAGTACTTAGTGAAATAGTTCAGAATAACAGTCATCCAGGTATTTTAACCAATTATCACTTAGGTACCTATCTAATATAAAGTATAAATGTTAATACAAAATTCAATTTTTAGAAGATTTAACACCTTTAAATGAAGTAGATACAGCAATAAAAGCTATAATGATTTTTATACTATACAATCTGACAATGAATGTTTAATTTTTAATACTTGATACGTCATATGTGATTTATTTAATTTATTTAAGAATTTATTAATGTTATAAAAACTGAAGATGATATGTTTTTTTTATTTATATGTAAAACTAAAAATATATAAATTAATTATAACTTGTGAACTAAAGAATTATTTTTCTAATATTGAAAAAAAAAACATTTGTTATCAATATAATTAATAACTGATATGGGGTTCCGGCCTCGGTTAAGATGGCGGATTGCTGGCTTCAATTAAATACACAGGCTGTATAGGCCAGTTAGCAATCTAGTTTATTATATATATCTGTGTGGCTGCATGATGGCGGTCTTATGCTCTTATCAATCGTACGTCTCATCTTCACAAATATTTATCAGTATTATCACAGTGTACTTTTATTATGTGATATTATTTCAATAGATTATGAAATATTAAGTTAAATTAAATTATTCTAATTATTATAAATTAACTTCAATAATAATTACAAAATAATAGGTATACACAATACACGTCATAATACACAACAAACAATGTCTTGTATAGTTACCTCTAAATAGTTATAAGAAAATGTCAATATTCAAATTGGTGATTATAATATAGTTGGGTTCACATTGTCATAATAATAATAAAAAAATAATAATTACAATATAATTGGTATGCACAATACACGTCATAATACATTAATTAGGTAGAATATAAGTTAATTTAAATAAAAAAAAATTTAATATTTTATAAATTTGCTAATAGGCATTTACAAAAAGAAATCCATTTTTCTGTTGGCACTTTGTCTGAATATGTCTGAATATTCAACACCCATATAGTATAAATGTGTATATTATTGACAATCAAAGTGTATGTACATAACATATTATTACTTATTAAATATTTAAAAAGAATCTGTTATTTTTGTTTACAACATGGTTTTATATATAGAAATTAAACATAAATTATATATGATGTTAAATAAATGCATAATATTTACTTTTTAGATGAAGATGCCTTAGGGGAACGGTTAGAGAATAAAGTACCATCAAAATCTTCGTTAGAGCTAAAATAAAAAAAAAATGTTCATTCAATAATATGCAAGTAAAAATTAATAAGTATATCAACAATAGCGTTATGACGATTATTTTATTCACATAGGTACTTGATGGTAATAATTGATAAATAATAATAAATATAAAATTAGTTAAATTTATTAAATTCATGAAAAATACTTAAATATGACAATCTTAGTATAATTACGTCTTTACCAATGAGATAGATAGGCAGAGCTCACAATAATTGGAAATATAGAATTACAAATTATATACAAAAGTGTACTATTGGCTGTCCAATTCCAAGTTAACATTATGGGTAAATTTATAAGTAAAAAACATTTATAATGACATTTAAGGAACAAGTAAAAATAGGTTATAATAATCGAGTCATAAAGACCAACATATGCAAAAAATAGTTCTTTCAAAACAGTATGCATTATATAATATTTTTATTACAAACTGTTAGCCCTATACTCGGCTCTCGTTAATATCTTAACACCCATAGAGTATAATTGTGTATATTATTGACAATCAAAGTGTATTTACATTACATATTATTACTTATTAAATATTTAAAAAGAATCTGTCATTTTTGTTTACAACATGGTTTTAAATATAGAAATTAAACATAAATTATATATGATGTTAAATAAATGCATAATATTTACTTTTTAGATGATTTTTACTTTTTACGATTTTTAAAATTTAACACTTATCTCAGGTGTCTTACTTTCTTTGGTTCATCAACAATAAAGATGCACTTATATTATTCTTCCCGATTTTGTTCGGTTCTATAATAGTTGAAGTTTTTTGTGTGTTTTTGTCTTTTTAGTAGAAAAAAATCGACTCTGATGTATAATTTTCTTCCTTTTTGGTGAAATACTTAATGAAATTTTTTTAAAAGGCTTTTTATCCATATTGTTTCTTAATGCTAATAACGTAGGTTGTGCAGACGAAAAACATTTCTTCAATACCTACATTATACATAAAGTTCTTCTAAACCTGAAACAGTATGTAACATTGTATCAAATATGTTTTTAAATTTTTGTTTTTCATGTTCTTAATTGTCTACTTCATGTATTACTTCTGTATTATTCAGTTGAGATACAATTCTAACAGTCTCATTTTTTTTATTATTGTCTTCCAAACTTAGGTTTTTTGTAAAACTATTCTTCTTCTTCTTCTTCTGGGCTTTTACAGGCCTTAAGGCCCATCACCGCAACAACATATTTTTTCCATTCTTCTTTATCATTTGCACATTCTTCTGCGTTTCTTACGTTCAGGAGTTTCAAGTCTTCCTTTACTCTATCCACCCATCTTTGTCTGGGGCACCCTCGAGGCCTCTTAGTGTCGGGTTTCCATTTAGTTGTTGATCCAATCATTCCCTCTGATCTCCATACATGTCCTGCCCAACTTATCCTCGTACTCTTCAGGGACCCAACAATTGTAGGTTCCTTGTATAGATCATCCAATTCCCTGTTGCCTCTCACCTCATACTCTCCATCGTTATTTCTCTTTTTACCGAAGATTTTCCTTAATATCTTTCTTTCGAAAATTCCTATCTTTCCTTCGTCCGATTTTGCCGTGGCCCATGTACTACATGCATACATTGCAACCGGTTTGACTATGACTTTGTATAACGTTATTTTAGACTTTATTGATAGTAATCTTGATTTGAAGAGTGGCATTAGACTATACTATTTGTAAAACTATTATAATTTATATTTTGTGATATGACAGATAGGCAAACCAAATGAATATGTTTACAAAAATTCCATTTAATTGCACTATCTATACATGTACATGAAAAACAATGAATACTAGTTTTGCATTCATCAAAAACAATTTGGCAATCACAGGAGTTTTTCAATTTATTTACAGTGTACATATCATCATGATCACTTGCCATCACATTTCAACAATCTTCTCCATTTTTAAGCACATTAGTTGATATTTCTAGACTATTCTTGTGCCTTTTTCTTAATTATTTAATTTTAGAAGTAAGTTTTCCTTTATGGAGTACAATAAGTCTGTCTATAGATTTGTCTCTAAGAAATTTCAATAATGCATGTATAGACTTATCAAGTTGCTTAACTTTTTTACCTACTAAATAAATATGTTTCAGAGTGCGGTGCATTCTTTCGATATGCATATTTGTATTTATTCCTGCATGAAGACGATGACAGTAAGCCCAAGATTCAACGCCTGTACCATAATTATTAACAAAATAATGAGAAAAATCAGCAGTGTCGTCATTAGCCGACAATTGGTTTATAGCTTCTTCAAAAATTATTTCAAAGGCTTTTGGATCTTGTTCATGAAGTTAAGTCCTCAAAAGTTTGTATGTTTCACATTGCTTATTTTTAGATTTGATTTTAACCGAATTTTTTCTCCAGGCACGATAAACATGCCAAGTGCAGTATACTCTATGTTTTGGACGTTTCATTTCAACAATCCATGCATTGAAAAAACTTTCGGCCATATCGGACATGAATACATTGGACTGCAATTACCATGTTAATGATTTTATTTTAGAATAAAATATTGTCAGTACTGCCTCATCGATACAATTACTTATCATAAAAGCACATGGAAAACTTTCTCTCATATCGTCAAGTGCTAAGAGTGTTGTTAAATTTAAGTGATAGGAATTCATACCATGAGTTTCATTTATACAAATTACATCATGTCCATATTTTTGCAACATATACTGTTGATAATTATTCATTACAATTGTTGAAATATACAATTAATATTAGTATTCAAACCATGTAAACACACGTGCGTGTACAATGTCGTTTTCTAATAGATACTTATGCAGTTACGATATAGCTGTGTAAAGCCGGATTTACACGATGATAGTAAAACGCGATAGTTGCTATCGTGATAGCTTCTCTCGTGAGAGTGTCATCGTGTAAACGTAATTATCGTAACTATCGAACTATTGCGATAGTGCTATCACACTATCAAGCATGCATGATAGTTGGTAGTTCTATCGTGATAGTCCTATCGTTCTATCATCGTATGGATACTTCACTTTCATGACAATAACTATCAGGCATTATCACGATAGCAACTATCGCGTTTTACTATCATCGTGTAAATCCGGCTTAACACCTTTACTATCGCTTTCTATATTATATACGGATACGGGATGGCCTCGATTGTTCATATAAATAGGGCCTTTGATGTATGTAATATTCACTTGCACAGGCGTCGTTGTACAGAGCGTATACGATGTGTGTGTACTGTCACAGTTTAATTGTCCAGTTGTACGTTATTATATATTATACTTATACATAATCATATTGTCGTGTCATTACTTATTATATTAATACTAACATCATTAGTCCGTCAAGCTTCACTTTCAACAGGTTATGGGCCCAGTCAATAACCAAGACATACAGTCTAGTGGATTCGTGATCGAAGTATTTTTATATTTGTATTAACGCAGAAAACTACAACCAGTCGGAGATATCCTGGATTTAGGAAAACGGCAGAACAGTGTACATAGGTAATGTTTTGTTATAAATTGTTATACAGGAAAGTATACAGGAAATCATCAGTCATGGAAGACACGGTGAAGATAACAAAATTATGTGCGGAAAACTGGTCGTTATGGAATTTCCAGATGAAGGTCATAAAAATATAAATAATTTAACTAGTCGGTTGTTGATTGAAGAATCACGGGTTATCCAGATCAAAGGTGAAGTTGGTGAACAAGAGAAATCGAGTGCATTTCCAGCCAAATTTCAAAACAGATCCGATGGAAAAAACGGCAGTTATGGTAAAGGTAAAAAACAATTTACTAATAAAAGTAATGTTAAATGTTATTACTGTGGTAAAATTGGTCATTATAAAAGAAACTGTAAGAATTTTCTAAGTAGTATGAAGGGTGGGAAAACCGGTACTACAGGTACAAATTTAAATGCATTTGTAAGCGAGTCAAGGATAAATGAAACTACAACAGATACGTGGGTTTTAGACTCAGGCGCGTCTGATCATATGAGCGCGAACCTAGAATGGTTTACAAGTTATGAACCATTGAAATATACACAACAGGTAACAATAGTTGACGGAACAAATCTATATGCAACAGGAAAAGGTAATATTAATATATTATCATACGTGAACGGTAATTGGAATAAAAATTACTTGGCAAATGTATTGCACGTGCCGGGATTAAAATTTAATTTATTCTCGTGCGGGTCAGCGTTAGACAAAGGTTTAGAACTAACGTCAGACAATAAAACGTGTGTGTTCAAAAGAAACGGGATTCCTGTATGCATAGGCACAAGATGCGGTAGGTTGTTTGAATTACAGATCAAAGTTGAAGCACCGTCGAAAGCTGAATGTTTTGCGAACATTGCAGCAGAAAAACGATTAGAAGTATGGCATAAGCGTTTAGCTCACCAGAATATTAAATACGTGAGGAATTGTTTGGCAAAACATAATATTGATTATTCAGCCAAGGACGATCAATTTGTATGCAGCGACTGCATAATCGGGAAACAACACCGTCAATCGTTCAGTAAAAGTGAGACCGAATATTTTAACGTCGGCGATTTAATACATGCAGATTTATGTGGACCGATGCAGAGGGACTCTATCGGTATGTCAAAATATTTTTTACTATTTAGAGACTACTCACATTACAGAACGGTATATTTTATTAAGAATAAATATGAAGTAAAAAATATAATGGAAACATTTATAAAAAGTGTTAAAACAGAAACAGGATCTAAAGTCAAAATATTAAGGACAGATAATGGGTTAGAATTTGTAAACAAGGATATTACAGGTATTCTACGGAAATATGGCATACGACACCAAACTACGGTAGCATATACGCCGGAACAGAACGGGAAAGTCGAGCGTGATAACAGAACAATCGTAGAAGCTGCCAGGACAATGATATGTGCGAAAAATCTTGACGTGTCATTATGGGCAGAAGCTGTGAACACAGCGGTTTATACACTTAATCTAACCGGAACGAGTTCACAGATTGGTAAGCCACCTTACGAGTTATATTATAAAGTCGTGCCAGATATTAAACATTTACGAGTTTTTGGTACTGCGGTATATACACACATACCAAAGAAAAAACGTCAGAAATGGGATCCAAAAAGTGAAAAAGGAATATTTGTTGGATATTCGAACAGCACGAAAGGTTATCGTGTATGGTATTCGAAAACAAATAAAATATCCGTGTGCAGAGACATTATACGAGGGTAATTCAGAAAGTAACCTCCGGTTGATTGAAAAAAATACACCAAGTTAAGTAAAAATATTTTAATATATACATCTTACATCTACATCTTTGCACTATTTTTCGACATAGTCTCCATCACGATTGAGGCACTTATCGTATCTCTTCACAAGCTTTGAAATTCCTTCTGCATAAAAATCACCCGCTTGTGCCTTGAGCCAGCCTGTGACCGCATCTTTGAGCTCTTCGTCGTCATCAAACCGCTGGGACCCGAGCCATTTCTTCATATGCATGAAGAGGTGATAATCGCTTGGCGCCAGATCTGGGCTGTAAGGTGGATGGTTGAAAACGTCCCACTTGAAGGACTTAAGAAGGGCTGTTGTTCTGCGAGCAGAGTGATAACTGGCGTTATCGTGCAAAAAAACGATACCGGAAGTCAGCAGACCACGGCGTTTGTTCTGTATAGCCCGTCGTAATGTTTTTAGTGTTTCACAGTACACGTCTTGATTAATGGTCGTCCCACGTTCCATGAATTCAACCAACAACACCCCTTTGGCATCCCAAAACACCGTTGCCATCAGTTTTCTGGCAGAAAAATCTTGCCGGGCTTTTTTTGGTTTGGTAGGCGAATCTGAATGTGCCCACATCTTTGATTGTTCTTTTGTCTCAGGGTTCACGTACTTAATCCAGGTTTCGTCATCGGTCACGATTCTGTTTAACAATGGTTCTCCTTCGTCCGCATAACGTGACAGAAAGTCTAATGCAGAGGCCATTCTTTGAGTTTTGTGGTGGTCGGTAAGAATTTTGGGCACCCATCGTGCACAGAACTTACGGTAACCCAATCTTGCTGTCACTATCTCGTACAAAAGAGTCTTAGAAATCTGTGGAAAATCAGTAGACAACTCCGCCATTGTGAAACGTCGATTTTCACGAACTTTTGCATCAACTGTCTGAACGAGTTCGTCAGTCACCAAGGATGGTCTACCACTCCTCTCTTCATCATGAACGTTTTCTCGTCCACTTTTAAATAAACGTACCCATTCACGGACAACTCCTTCACTCATAACTTTTGGTCCATACACGGCACAAAGCTCACCATGAATAGCTGCTGCAGAGTATCTTTTGGCTGTAAAAAACCGTAAACAGCACGCACTTCACATTTGGCGGGATTTTCTATTGCAGCACACATTTCAAACTGCCACAAAAACTAAACAAGCGCAGGTACGATGTTCACTCGACTACAGCTTGATGCCGACTGACCTGCTGAGCGCGTCCCAGCGGTTTGATGACGACGAAGAGCTCAAAGATGCGGTCACAGGCTGGCAGGTCAAGGCACAAGCGGGTGATTTTTATGCAGAAGGAATTTCAAAGCTTGTGAAGAGATACGATAAGTGCCTCAATCGTGATGGAGACTATGTCGAAAAATAGTGCAAAGATGTAGTTTTAAGATGTATATATTAAAATATTTTTACTTAACTTGGTGTATTTTTTTCAATCAACCGGAGGTTACTTTCTGAATTACCCTCGTATTCGAAGACGAATGTAATAATTATGAAAATGTAATTGCAGACACATTAGAGTTTACAGACACTCAAATTAATTCAACGGGCGTGCGTGAGAAGGACGAAAACATAGTCGATGATAGAAATGTTATGGTTCTACGTGACAGGAATACACTTAAGAAGCCGGACAGGTATAATGTTCAGACTTTTATTGCTAACTGTGTCAGTCCATTGAATTATGATGAGGCAATTACTGGGTCAAACAAAAATGAATGGAATAATGCTATGAATCAGACTTGGACTCTAGTCGATTTGCTACAGGATAAAGTTGCATTACGAAATGCATGGATGTTCAAAACCAAATATAAAATTGACGGTAGTATAGATAAATTTAAGGCCAGATTGGTCATTAAGGGTTGTTCACAGAAATATGGTATAGATTACCATGAAACATTTTCGCCAGTGGTCAGATACGAATCAATAAGGGCGATATTCGCAGTAGCAGCTGTGGAAAAATTAATACTACGACAATTCGACATCAAGACAGCATTTCTGTACGGGGAACTACAGGAAGAAATATACATGGTACAACCACCAGGTTACGAAGATGGGCTCAAATCAAGTATGTAAGCTTCAGCGAAGTTTGTATGGCTTAAAACAAAGTCCAAGATGTTGGAATATACGCTTTAAGAACTTTTTGAATGCATTTGGTTTACAATGTACCGAAGCGGATGCATGTGTATTCAAAGCTGATAACAGCCAAATTATTCTTGCAATATTTGTTGACAATGGTTTAATCGCGGCAGATGATGAAGAGATAATAGAGAAACTTTTAACAAACTTGGAGAAAGAGTTTGAGATTAAAAAGGGAAACTTAGAATATTTTCTAGGTATGCAGGTAAACTTAATGAAAAATGGTTCATTATTTGTGCATCAGACAAATTATGCATGTAGCATAATTAATAAATTTAATATGCTGGACGCCAAGGAACTTTCAATTCCGATAGACAAATCACATACTATTGAACAAAAGGAAGAATCGGAGATATTAAGTGAAGAAATACCTTATAGGCAGGCAGTAGGTAGCTTACTGTTTTTATCACAGGTAACGAGACCAGATATAGCATATGCAGTAAACTTTGCTAGTCGTTACTTAGCAAAACCAACTAAAGCTCATTGAAACTTGGTAAAACGGATTATACGATATGTCAAACGAACATTTAATTATGGCTTGTATTTTAATCATAATACACAATTGTCATTAGAAATATTTAGCGATTCAGATTACGCAGGTGACGTTCAGACACGACGTTCAACGTCAGGATTTCTATTCAGATACGGGTCGAGCATAATTTCATGGACATCGCAGAGACAACATTGTGTGTCATTGTCATCGACCGAGGCTGAATATATTTCGGCCAGTGAAGCTGTAAAAGGGATCATGTGGATTACGCGGTTGATGATAAGCTTATCAAAAACAGGTGACAAACAACCAGTATTATTTATAGATAATCAGAGTGCTATTCGTTTAGTTAAGAATCCGGAGTTTCATAAGAGGACAAAACACATAGACGTACGATATCATTTCATACGGGAGAAATACGAAGAAGGACAGTTCCAACTACAGTACATTGGAACAGAGGACCAGATTGCGGACATTCTAACCAAGCCTTTGGTTAAGGAACGATTCGAAAAGTTGCGGTCAGCCATAGGAGTGACTACAATTAAAGAGATTATTAATTGAGGGAGGGTGTTGAAATATACAATTAATATGTAGCACATGTAGTCAGCCTTGACACGTGTGTACAATATAGTAACTAGTTATGTACGAGCATAAGACTCACTCTCTTCACGGATGTAACATGACCTCGGTCGTGCATATATATAGGGCCTTTGATGTATGTAATATTCACTTGCACAGCCGTCGTTGTACAGAGCGTATACGATGTGTGTGTACTGTCACAGTTTAATTGTCCAGTTGTACGTTATTATATATTATACTTATACATAATCATATTGTCGTGTTATTACTTATTATATTAATGCTAACATCATTAGTCCGTCAAGCTTCACTTTCAACAATATGGATTGGTGATGAGGCTTGACGTTTTGGGGCGGGAATGTTTAAAAGTTAGAACGTCTAGCAATCCGTCACGAACGTTGTAAATGGATAGGTTGGATACGATCTCCAGGATCTCCTTGCGTTGTTAAAATTGTTAAATAGTGTAGAGTCGATAGGTGTATTCGATTGTCTAGCTATCAGTCATCAAATCACATAGGTAGGCAATCGCGGACATAATGTGAAGCATATATCACCAGGTATGCAATCCACCTGTGATTGATTGCGGACCACGTTGGTATCGTAGGTAACTGAAGAATGGAAAATATAGTTAGACCCCTTGACCGGCTGGAACCCGACTGAGCACGATTGACCTTTTTCACAACCCGATTGAGCATAGTTGGAATCAAGCAATATTAACCCAAAAAAACTCAAAAAACAACACGATTGAGCACGAAAATAGGTGCGACGTTGCCAATGTTTATCGTAGAATATTATTTAAAAAAAATAAGATACATTGAATGTAAATATTTATAAATAAAAATCTTTTATTGGATTTTAATCACATATTATTACATATGTACATCAGTTAGTTTATTATATTATATTACAATTACAATTTATTCCGCGAAATACTGAATATAAAAATATATAATATAAAAAAGGTGGGTAAATGGATGTCGCTCTGCTGTACAGTAGGTTACAAGTGGGTCACTGTATAATGGATGCTATTAAATTTGAATTCAATGATACAATATCATTGTATAAGAAAAACGATTCTGAGCGAAGACGGTATGTCAGTCTAGGTTTAAGGCAATTATATACATATCTATGGTATTAAAAAAAAAATTGACCTATAATAAATTCCAAATTAATCATATCACATTATCCATTAGGTACTTATAACACGTTATACATCAATAACAAACCCTGATACTATCATAGATATATAATAGTACACTTTAGAAGTTTCAAGTACCCACGAATAATATTATTCAATCACAACAAAATAACTAAAATAGTTTTTCTAGGTTTTTTAATATGTAATTTCGTTCAAATTTGAATTTAAAATGTCTGTAAAAAAAAACTGTGTTCATATATTTTTTAGATTTTTTGGTTACAGTATGAACTATTTACGAGAACCTTTGTGTTGAATTTGCAATCCTTAGCTAGAAAAACTGAACATTTTATAATTTATTAATTACAATGATTGATAATTTTCGAGATTTTGATAAATTTTGTCAAAATTTGATCTTTAAATGCTTATAAAAAAAAAACTGTGCCTATGTATTTTTAATATTTTTCAACTGATATTGTAACAATATATCAGGAGCCTTGTATTACATTTTTACACTTTTTGGCCCAACAGATAAAACTTTATTGATATTTATAGAAAAAAAAACTAAAAAAAATTGAAAGCTGTAAATGTCCATAAACAGCTCAAAAAGAGTCAAAATATTTTCAAAATTGTATGGTGTATAGGAAATGATAATATAAACATTCAGTGAAATTTTCATGTATCTACAGTTATTCGTTTTTGAATTACAACAAAATAAGGAAATCGCTACATGAGAAATCGAGTGAACATCCAATGTTGTAAAAATTTGAATTTCAAACGCTCATAAAAATTTAATTTGACATTCCGGTAGAGATTTTTTTATTGATAAAGGTAGATAAACTTATGAGTAATCTTATATTACATTTTCAAATCTTAGATTTAAAAAGAAAATTTTTTACGAATTCTTAACTCAAAATAATTTGCTAATTTTCGTGATTTTTCCATATTTTGTCAATTTTTGAACTTAAAATGCTTATAAAAAAAAATTGGGACTAAGGATTTTTAATATTTTTCATCTGCCTTTGAAACAACATATTAGGAGCCTTCTATTAAATTTTCAAGCTTTCGCAACCAACAAATAAAATTTTATTGATATTTCTAGAAAAAAAACTAAAAAAAAATGAAAAATGAAAATGTCCCTCAACAGTTCAAAATAAATCAAAATATTTTGAAAATGTTATCGTGTATAGAAAATGCAAATATAAACAACCAGTGAAAATTTTATGTATCTACGGTCATTTGTTTTAACGTTACACCAAAAACCAAATTCGATTTTTTGGAAAATCGATTTTGCGTAAAAATTCCCGTTTTTCCTTAATTTTTATGTTGTTTTTCCCGGCGCTTGTGAAAACTACTGGAAAATGTTTACTTTTGACCCCCCAAAGTACCAACTAGATTCACTTTTCTATCAGAAAAGTTACTATTGAAGAAAATCGAAGCACTTTTACTGTCCCAAAACGTGATGACAGACACAAAAATATAAAAATATAAAAATATAAAAATATAAAAACACACATCATTGTAAAACCAATACATTCATCGCTCCGCTCAGAATCTAAAAATGTTGAAAAATACCAATCAAAATGTGGAGTGACTACAATTAAAGAAATTATTAATTGAGGGTGGGTGTTGAGATATACAATTAATATTAGTATTCAAACCATGTAAACACACGTGCGTGTACAATGTCGTTTTCTAATAGATACTTATGCAGTTACGATATAGCTGTGTAACACCTTTACTATCGCTTTCTATATTATATACGGATACGGGATGGCCTCGATTGTTCATATAAATAGGGCCTTTGATGTATGTAATATTCACTTGCACAGGCGTCGTTGTACAGAGCGTATACGATGTGTGTGTACTGTCACAGTTTAATTGTCCAGTTGTACGTTATTATATATTATACTTATACATAATCATATTGTCGTGTTATTACTTATTATATTAATGCTAACATCATTAGTCCGTCAAGCCTCACTTTCAACAACAATTAACAAGAAATCATCTTTTTTAAGTTTGAAAATTGTAGATCTAACATGTCTTGTTGCTTATACTTATATAAGGCTAAATTTGTCATCTTTTTTTTAAATTTTGAACCCAACTTTCAACACTTATTGCATAAGTATCTATTAGAAAACGACATTGTACACGCACGTGTGTTTACATGGTTTGAATACTAATATTAATTGTATATTTCAACAATTGTAATGAATAATTATCAACAGTATATGTTGCTAAAATATGGACATGATGTAATTTGTATAAATGAAACTCATGGTATGAATTCCTATCACTTAAATTTAACAACTACATTGCATGTAATATACTTCATTTACATATAGTAACATCAATATGAGATGGGCAGTATAAATTAATTTTATTCGAACCTAGTGTTTTTAAATGCCTCAGACCTGTACCTTTTGAAATATAATTTCCATTCCTATGGAATTTATAGTATATAAATGTTTTATTACTATGATCATTATCAATAGATCCACAATTTTGTATGTAACATGATATTATTTGGATTTATGTTCCATTTCATTTTTCCATAAATTAAATTTTTCAATATTTTCGAATTCAAGACATTCTATGGGATACATCAAATCAGGTTTAACTATTTCTATTGAATGGGCAATTGCTTTATGTTCATTGAGATTTTTGATATCGCAAAATGATTTGTCACATTCGCTACAGGAGAACACATATAATTCCTTGTTTTTTATTCTTTTGGTTGGTGCTATACTGTCAATATTAGTTAAGGGATGTTTTTTTTAATATGAGCTCTTAGATTTTTTAAGAACTTAAATTGATTTCCACACTCAGTACAAATAACTGTATTTTCGACATGTTTGCTAAAACCCAGTAAAAAAATTTAATTTTGTTTTACTTATTTACACATTTTAACTGTAATATATTTTAACTTACTTTTAAATATTGCAACCCAAAATGTACACAATTCACTTAAATAAAAAAATGTATTTATAACTTAAGCAGTAAAGTAGTATTCAAGTGTCAAATAATTATAAAATTTACTGAACTCTCTGTTTGTATAATATAGAACAAGTGTATTGAAGATACCTTTGTACTTCTATACACCTTTGTACCGTACCTTTGATAGATCTATACTCCCAAGTCCTAGGATTGGGGAATCATGAAACTGATACATTTTTCATAGTAGGACTCTAATCTTGGTAATAAATTAGATAAATAAATACTATACTTTATACTTGCATACAGCTATTTATAAAACATTTATTAGGAAAATGTTATAGCTCCATAACAGGGGTCTGCAACTTTGTTATGTCAATAGCCAAAGATTAAAGAATAAGATTTTAATTGTTTTCATTAATTGTATTTATTTATTTATATTATTAAATCATACATAAAATATAGGATAACAATCTTTTGCGTTGTCTTAGATATCTGTGTGATTTTCTGATTTACTGCCATTTTACAATTTCTAAAAAGAAGTTGTTAAAGTATCTATTAATTTAACGTACATTTCACCAGCCCCCCCCCCCCCCAAAATTATATTTTTGAAATTTTTTTTTTACCAATCATGAGTGGGCCATTAGTGTGAATTTGTGTGACTATTTTCAGAATTTGTGCGATACTGGTTTAACCGTAAATTAAAAAAATTATATGGGGGGCTGGAGAAATGTTCCCCAGCCCCCCCTCATGGAAAAAATCACATTTTCAAAATTGTTCTTTTGCCAAACATTAGTGCGCCATTAGTGTGAATTTGTGCGACTACAACCAGAATTTGTGCGACACCCGTTGTACTCGGAAAAATCGTTTTTCTTTTTTTGGCATTTCCCCAGCCCCCCCTCATGGAAAAAATCACATTTTCAAAATTGTTCTTTTGCCAAACATTAGTGCGCCATTAGTGTGAATTTGTGCGGCTACAACCAGAATTTGTGCGACACCCGTTGTACTCGGAAAAATCGTTTTTCTTTTTTTGGCATTTCCCCAGCCCCTCCTCATGGAAAAAATTACATTTTTAAAATTTTTCTTTTGCCAAACATTAGTGCGCCATTAGTGTGAATTTGTGCGACTACAACCACAATTTGTGCGACAACCCGTTGTAAATTTGTTTTCATTATAAAAGGAAAAATATAGAGAATACAAGAATTACGTTAATATTATGTTTAATAAGTTCAAGTACCTACACAAAACCAATCCTTACAGCTTCAATGTATCACTATATTTACCTATATTTTTGCGAAAATATTAGACATATCCAGGATGAATAAACCTACAAACAAAATAATAAATTCGTTTTCTAAAGTTGTTTGGTGATTATCTGCGTGTAATAATAAAAATATAAATATGTTGACAGATCAGTACCTCAAATGTTCGGCAATCTACAGTACCATACACTATGAGTACCTAAAATTATGATGTGCGAATGACGTAAAATAATAATAAATTATAGTTATATTATATAAAATATAAACTATACCATCCTGGTACCCAGGCTACCGAAATTTCCTTTTTTCAGTGACCACAGGGCATAGGTACTGCGTATATCTAATTAGTAATTTTTAGAAAAGTGATTCAACCATGTGGTTTAAGCGTGGCGGGTAGATCACAATTGAATCGAACCTTATTGGTTTATCTTGCGCGTATTAAATACAAAAAACGACGTCACCTTTGTACAAAGTTGCCAAATTTAATAACACAACAATATACATTCTAAGATAAATTTCATATTTATACTCATCTTTTATTGAAATGTTGAATTTTCTATCTATTCGTTATACATAGATGCACTGCAATTATTGCACTCACACGTAAGTAGTTAAGTTACCAACTAATTTCACTGTATCGGTAATTATATAATTTATCATTATGGATTCAATAAACATAGTACGGTCTAGGTATTTAATAAAAAAAATCTTGTTAGTAATTTTAAATATAGGTAATCAATTAATTAACAAAAGAATATACAACTAGAAAAAAGTGTTCTGCTACTTCACTGACAAAATTAGATACATTTTATCAATCAACTTAAACACTTAAACTAAGTATCAAGAAAGTATTTATGAAATCGTTATTTTATTATAAATAACAAAATTAATTTAGATTAAATTAAAACGATTAATTACATAGGTACATAATTTTAGAAACCTTATTTTGATTCATTGATATAATATTGTGTTGTCTATAGTTTCTACATCTACATATTTAAATTTAATAAGACCTACCACAACGATTTGTAAAAAAAAAAAGGAAAAAAATCATATTTAAAATTATACCAAAGTACAATAATGTGATATTTTTTTCTAAACAAGCATGCAAGTAATATTGGTGATTACTAAATATGAAAATGTTTGATTTTGAGCCAATGTTAAAATTGAATATTTCGACTTATCTGGAAGACGGCCCAAAAATGTATGGGGACAAACGAAAAATTGAAAAACAGTAATTTTTTCCATGAGGGGGGGCTGGGGAAATGCCAAAAAAGGGAAAACGAATTTTCCGAGTAGAACGGGTGTCGCACAAATTCTGGTTGTAGTCGCACAAATTCACACTAATGGCGCACTAATGTTTGGCAAAAGAAAAATTTTGAAAATGTGATTTTTTCCATGAGGGGGGGCTGGGGAACATTTCTCCAGCCCCCCCCCCCAATATAATTTTTTTAATTTACGGTTAAACCAGTATCGCACAAATTCTGAAAATAGCCACACAAATTCACACTAATGGCACACTAATGTTTGGTAAAAAAAAAATTTCAAAAAATTAATTTGAGGGGGCTGGGGAAATGTACGTATTACTTTATCATTAAGACAATTTTTTTTTTATTTGATGATATGTTATAAATTGATATAGCATTAAAATTTAACATTGTTTGCTCAATATTAATGTTATGATATTTTAATGTATAATTAATCCTTTCATAGATGGAAATGATTTTGTGTGATTGTATATGAACATAACATACTACTATGCTGACCATATAAATGAGTCTTTGTGTGTTTTATTATATTGGACTTCAAATCAAATAATGGCATTACAGTCATTACAATAATATACATCATTAATTTCCGAAGTATCTTTATATTTTGTTCTTAAATGCTTATTTAAACCAGACACTGACATATATTTTTAGCATCACAAACTTGCCAATTAAACAAGGTTCTTAATTAGATGTGTAGATGTTTAAGTTTCTAAAATCACCAAATACACTACATGTTGTTTAAGCTTATATCATCTATTTTATTAATAAAAGAGAAATTCTAATTACTACAGAACAAAAACAATTAGTTAAACATGTTATAAAAAGGGCATAAGCATGACGAAAAAATTCGTCATGATCATAAGTACATGAGGAAATAGGAATGAGGATTAATAATATTGTATTATTGTATATATAATATTTCATAATTTCTTGAAATAATATCACAATAAAAGTATACTGTGATAATACTGATAAATATTTGTGAAGATGAGAGGTACGATTGATAAGAGCATAAGGCCGCCATCTTGCAGCCATTTTCTGTCTCTAGACGCTTGTTTGCCCGACGGTCTATGTCACAAGCGGTATTATCACATGGCAATTGAAATTACTTTCAGAATCAGCTGCTGAACTAACTTAGTGTGCTCTCTATCCGTGATAATAATGTTTTATTAAAATATTTTCTTAAACATGTACCTACAGTGATATTTGATTATGGGGTAAACATTTTTATTTTAGATATTTTCTTAATATCTTATGTTAGAATTTCTGTTTGTTTCATCAATATTTATAATATAGGTAATACAAACTTCAATTATTAAGTATCAATTATTACTTTTCGCCATTCATGCCATTCTTTGGACGGTCCGGGTATGCTGTTCAACATAGTTTGGCATTCCACCCACATTTTTTTTGCTATAGCTGTTGTGAAATTTATGGAAAACTTTCCTTTCCTTAGATCGGGGTGGTTTTCCATAAATTCTACCAAAGCTTCTTTTTGTGCCGGTGTTATAGACTTTCTCGCCATCGTACAAAAAAACAGAAGTAAAACAAAAAGAGAAACAGGGATCGAGAACGGAAAGGTCGCTATAAAAAAAAGTCGAGCGTGTAACAAGTACGCGGGGATGAAGTGAAACTTCTTTCAGTCATGCAACTGATATGAGGTATTGGAATAAAATAAAAATACACTTTACAATTTTATATTTAATAGAACTGTTTTTTTTTTATTATTATTTATTTTTACTAATGATACAATGGGCTTATGATAGCTGAAATAAGTTAATAAGTTTTTGATTGTACATTATTAAGATATCGTGTGAAAATAGCATCTATTGTGGTTCCTGACCGAGTTGTTGGAATTTTTGGATCATTATTCACAATGTTGCCCATTGAATCTGTAGTTTTAAATTTTTTTTTCGGTAACTTGATCTTAACACCATCTTTTGGCATGTTTGATTTAGCTAAGTTTTTGTATAAGATTATCGGACATAGTATGGTGCTGGAAAGTTAAAATATTATAAAAATGTATAATTTATAATATTATAATAATTATTAATTCTTTTTTTATAATTATAGTTAAACCACTAATTATTTGTAAGCCCAAAGATACGATGGTACCTGAAAAAGTAGACATAACCTTAGAATGTGAGGTAGTTGGTAAACCTCCACCGCGTGTTATTTGGCTCAAAAATGGTGATCAAATTATGCAAAGTGATTACTTTAAATTTGTTAATGGGTGAGTAATTATATATCTTATTATATTTTATAAAAATATACAATGTTTAAATAATCTTAGTTGATGATTAATTATGACAAATGAATTACTCATCAAAAGATTTTTTAGACAGCCACATTGTTATTTTCCCTGATTAAATAAATAAATGTTATAATATCACTGAAAATAATATTCATTAAATAGACTGTTGGATACATGTTTTATAGGACCAATTTAAAAATTTCTGAGTTAATGACAGCAGATTCTGGAATATTCCAATGTTTAGCATCAAACTCTGCTGGAAATACTCATTCATCAGCATTTTTAAACGTTGTGAAGGAACAACTAACGACTAACCAAGAGCAAGAATCTAACAGGTTAATTAATTATTCATTAATGTTATGTTAAACTTTGTATACGTTTTTTTAAATTTTAAATCAATCAATTAAATGTTAAATCTTGCAGAGAACATTCGACAAACTCTTCAGAAACTGATATAACTATTAATGGATTAATACCTGATAAGCATTATATAACAAGTAACGAATATGGTATGGGCAAAAGTTCGCCACGTCTGAAAGTCATGACTAAGGCAGAAATTAATTTACCTGGACAGCCGTTCAATGTGTCTGCCAAAGCAGTTTCACCTTCATCAATACTTGTCTCTTGGTCAAGACCAGAACATGGCAGTAAAAGTTTGAAAGAGTACAAATTATTTTATAAGAAGGTAAGTAGTTTATTATGAACACCAACCGTATTTATAATAACTTATTTGTTATAATTATTTATTTACATTTCAGATTTATCAAGGTCATTTCTACCAAATGGCAACTACAAGTGGAAAACAAACTATAACAACTACAACAGAAAATATACCAGTCAAAAAATTAATATTAGATAATCATTATTCCTCCAGATACATAAACAAATTAATTCTAATTGCATTTTGTATTTTTATAATATTATGTATATTTTATTTAGTAACTTGTGTTATATTGTTTTCTACGGCCTTCATTTAAATTTTGTTTAAAATTCATAAAATCGTAGTACATAGTTTTTGAATACATAAATCCCCTTGAAGAAAAATCCATTCCCGAATATTCAAATTTATAATTCAACGAATTTTCCCATTAAGTTATATATTTTGTTTATTATATGAATTATGTATAAAACAATGATTTTTGAACTTACAATTAAATTATATTTAAATTATTATTTGTTTTTATATCTTGTACTCTCAATATTTATTTATGGCAAGGTTAGGTTCTTTTAGGTTCTGAGCGGAGCAATGAATGCATTGATTTTATAATGATGTGTGTTTTTTTTTTTTTTGTGTCTGTCATCACGTTTTGGGACAGTAAAAGTGCTTGGATTTTCTTCAACAGTATCTTTTCTGATAGGAAAGTGAATCTAGTTAGTACTTTGTTATTATTATTATACTAGGTAGGTAGTACTAGTAGATAGGTACCAGTTTATTCACCACATTAGTAATAATTGATACCATGATACCTAACCTAACCTGGCAGTGAACAACCACTTATCACCCGGAGGGCAATCCAGTCGAACGTGCTAACCGAGAGATAGGCAGAATGCTACGAACGTATTGTCATGATAAACATACCAACTGGGTGAAGTGGATCCCAAACATTGAATATTGGATTAACCATTCACACCACCAATCAACGGGGTATACACCATACCAAATAATGTACGGACAAGAACCAGATGTCCGCATCACATCCAAAATACAATTCCCAGACTATGACGATGTCATCAACAACGAACCAGTTGTAGAAATTGTACGAAAAAAGTTGAGATCTAAAGCAGAGTCAAGAAATAAGACTAAAGACCAACTAAAGAAATTCAGACAATATCAAGTTGGACAACAAGTTCTGATGAAAGAACACAAGTTATCATCAGCCGAGAACAACGAAATACACAAGTTTTTCCTGTTATACAAAGGGCCATACACCATCACAGAAATCTATGGAAATAACACGGTGATGTTGGAAGACCAGTATGAACGAGCCATCAGATGCAATATGAGCAATATCAAACCATATCACACCATGGTTTCCCCGGAGGACCCCTCTTTATGCTTTCCTCCTGATCCTGGAATTACCAGTGATCAATCCTTTTCTCATCCAAATTAAATAACTAAATCTGTCTGTGACCATGATTTTCTTACCCTCCTTAGAAACAGCTGACAGAGAGAAAATCATGGACATCGACCAGTTGTTGTCGGAACGGGTGTTGGAACTCTTTGGGCCCGAAACACTCGAGCTCGATAACCAATATCAAGTCGACATATCCCTGCAACACATCCAACCAGTATCTTCCGAGTATGTAGATCAGAAGGAGCAATTAAAGGCCCAGGCTAAGTATCGCCGCGAAGCTGACGCCAAACTCACCAAATACTCTTTAGAACCGACATTCTATATGCCCAGTACTATTAGAGCAACACCTATCATCTATACTGAACCTGAAGAACAAGAGCCACCACAGGAAAACCAAACATCAGACCAAACACCTACCTCACAAAATTCACAAACAGAACATCAGAATAAGATGAGCAACACTAAAAAGCGGAAGGAGCGATACAAGGAGACCAGAAGGAACATCCGGAAGCAACGTAAAGAAGAAAAATCCGCAAAACCTCCTCCAACCACTTGAAAATCATACTACATCGGAACTAAAGTTCCGCAAATCTAAACAAAATATACTGTCTCTTTTACTCAAGTTTTAATTAATCAATTTTCGGCCACATCATATTCCAAATTTTAACAGAAAACAAAAATTGATCAATGAAAAAGGGGACTATGTAACGAGACAAAACTACCTACTCTCATTTTTCTGACGATAACATATTCACTAGCGCCTACAGTGCACAACCGACGCGAACCACACACGACAGTGCAGATTACCGACGCGCCACCAGTATATAAATGTGCAACTATCTAGTATCGGTAGCCAGCCCGGAACGCCAAATACTGATACTAGATAGCATGCACCACGCACAAAGTTATGTTCGGGACCATCGTCACAATAATTACAAACTTTGATTAATTATTAGACACCAATTGTAATAACAACATGAAGTGCACCAATAATAAAAAACGTCAACTCAAACACACATCCTCAGCGATGTTAGATACCGTCAAAATCATTAAAACATAAACACCTATAGACATCATTACTGCTCACGGTGGCAACTGAGATAGTCGGTAAATAGGCCCCGTGAACAGCATACTGATACTCACACTCACTCGATATACTACGATATTCTTACCAACTGGATATGGAATAAAACCCAGGTCAAACAGTTGAGTAAGAATATCGTCGTCGTTTCCGTTCCGTTCGTTTTTTCATCTGCCGTGCTCGGATATGGTCTAAAAGCCAGGTCAAACGAGCCGGTACGATCAACTCGCTGCCGCCGTAGTATAACACCGCCGCCGCAGTTTAACGTCGCCGCCGTAGTATAACGCCGTCGCCGTCGTAAGTCCATTCGTTTTTTCATCTGCCGTGCTCGGATATGGTCTAAAAGCCAGGTCAAACGAGCCGGTACGATCAACTCGCTGCCGCCGTAGTATAACACCGCCGCCGCAGTTTAACGTCGCCGCCGTAGTATAACGCCGCCGCAGGTTAACGTCGCCGCCGTAATATAACGCCGTCGCCGTCGTAAGTACGTTCGTTTTTGTTTTTCATCTGCTGTGCTCGGATATGGTCTAAAAGCCAGGTCAAACGAGCCGGTACGATCGACTCGCCGCTGCCGCAGTCTAACGCCATCGCTGTTGCAAGTCCGTGGCAAATCCGTTGTAAGTCCGTTGTAAGTTCGTTATACGATGTTTCCCTCTGCCGAATATTGAGAACGCCGAGCATACGCCGCCGTCCAATACCATTCCGCCGTTGAGGACAAATATCGCTAACTAAAGTACCTACTTGCCGCCCGTAAATATATCGACACCGAGAACGAGCCGTAGCTGCCGTCCGACCCGTATATATACGCGCCGCCAGAAAACCACTTACGAACGTCGTACACACGCACACGCATGCACGCCGCCGTATAATAGTAATAACGAACTATTAATTGTCGAGCATACCTACCGCCGCCGATCGACCGTCCGAATATCGGAATCATTACCAACGACCGCTGTATCAACCACCGCCCAGCTGTACACAGGAAGATAGAGCCCAGGAGCATCGTGAGTCAAAAAACTATATTCTCCAAATATCTTTCCCTGTTATACGTTTTTTAATTAATGTCAAATCACCACTGAGTGATATAAATATTTTAAAAGAAAATACTGTGATCTAATACTCATTCAACCACGTGTATTTCAATAAAAACATAATAATTATTGTATGAACACCATAAATCTGCGTTATACTCATTCATAATTATTACACTACTCTCATCAGACTCATTATTTTCCTCATAATTCGGATGGTCATTCATCAAGAGTGGGTCGTAAAGTTCACCAGCGTACTTAAAAAATTCTGTCAATACGTCCAACTTTTGATAACGAACATATATTTTGCCATGTAACCACCGTAATATTTTTTTTTTGCGGCAATACTGTGATAGTGATGCTTTCGCGTGGCGCCACATGCCTTCGACATTATTGGTGTGTGCGCCGGTATCTGGATTGAGAAATTGAATCGAGTGACTCACTGTCAGGTGTAGGAAACCTTCCTCTTCTAAACAATCATAAGCCTAAAATGTTAGCAATAAAGAAATGGAAAAGTTTTTTTGTTTTAGTTTCCAATGTAAATTTGTTTGTATAGGTTTAACTTAATTGTACCTTCCAACAATCACTAATTATAGTCGTGCCCGACAAAATCCAGTCTTTAATTAATGATAAGAGAGTGACCTTGTCACGACGTTCAACAGGAACAAGAAAACAAAGCCCAGATTCCCGCTCAATTCCTCCAAAAATCCATTGGCCTTCTACTCGATGGCCACGATGAAGCAACTAAAAAAAAATTAATTAAAAAAATAATATAAGGTATAAATATATAGCTTAATAAATTATGTAGGTTCAATAAATTTATATGTCATGCAATTCTTCTTGTTTTATATATATGCGCATATTCTTCAATTTGCTCCCTGGTTAATGTATACAATTGGTTGATTATATAATCACCTTTCCTTAATTCATAATTGAATATCATCGACTTAACCAGGGGATTAATGATATTTATGGTATAGAAATTAAATGGTAATATACTATATAAATTGTCTTTGTAAGCAAATTAAGTGTTATTTATTTCTAGTTTATGATCATAGTTCTCATCATAGGGATGATGATGATAGTAGTAGTCATGATGAAAAAGAAGATGTGGCAGGAACTAGTAGGGTGGTGTTCCCAGCTGATGATGATGAAGAAAACCCAAAAAAATTAAATGGTAATATACTATATAAGTGTTAGTCTTTATAACTAAATAATAAATACTATTTTGTTACTATATTTTAGAGCTGAGTATTAGTTCATCTAGTGATGAAAATGATTTGATACCTTTGGTCAGACGTAAAGCTCCACCTTTAGCATCGAGTGCTGCTGCTGATGATGATGATGATGATGATGATAGTGATGAAAAAGATCTGTATGTGGCAGGACCTAGTAGGGTGGTTGTCCCAGCTGAACCAGTTGTCGTAGATCGTAAGTACTAAGTTCGGTAGTATAATTAACAAAGGTGGACATTAACTTTAGTTAGTTTGTTTTCTAATTAACTTATGAACTTAACTAGTTTAATTTACAGTTGAAATAATTTAGCTTTTCTCAGTTGATTTAAAAAATAAATAAGTTAATAAGTTAAAAATAGTTTAATTTAATAAATAATAAAAAAGTATACAGTGTACATTACGATAAAAGTTAAATCAAATTGATTTATAATTTATAAATTAGAAACTAGAAAGACACATTCACTATTTATGTGATTTACTTAATATACTATTTATTAAAATGTAGTAATACTCTGTGGGTGTGTAAATGTAAGGACCTAAAAAATTATTTTTTATTTTTTTATGTCTTTAGTGAAAAAGAAACGCATCAAAAAAATGTTGAAATGCATGTTGTGCCCTGTATCATTTAGGTACAGGTCACATCTGCTTAGACATATGGCCAAACACGTTCAGCCTTTATGGCAATGCCATGAATACCAATTAAAATTCAGACGAGAAGACACATTAGATCGTCATATGGTAATACATCTCGCAGATAGACCTGAATACAGTTGTAAAATATGCCAAAAGAAATTCAAACAATCTTCATCACTAAACTATCACATGTCACACAAACATTCAAAACAGCCACCATCATTCAACTGCAATCTATGCCAAAAATCATTTACATCGAAAAAGTCATTAAGGTACCATTTAAACGTGCATACATCCATAAAGCCGTTTAAATGTACTATTTGTAACGAAAAATTCTGTCGACCCTGCGAAAAAAGTAGACATATTAAAAAAATGGTAATTTATTATACTTAATAAGTCAAACATAATTTTAATGTTATAATTTATAATTTTTAGCATCCAGTATGAAGATTACAAAAACGGTGGACTAGGGCTCTAGGCGAAACCACCTTTATAAAAAAAACGCGCTTATGTGTAAGACCCCTTGGGTAGTGTGGAACATAACACTTATATGTTGTACTCAATATATGAAGACTCAACCACTTCCATCTGCAACAATGATCCTGACGGTGGCGGAGGCAGTACCTGCTGTTCCATTTGAGTTATTATGATTCGAGAATGGGTGCCAGTGAAAAAGTAGTGGAATATGCATTAATGGTTCTGAAAAAAAAAATCTTTTAAATCATTTATTGTATTGTATTTTGTTTAAGTTATTACCATTATAACATGTGTTTTGCAGTGGCGACTCTTCTTGTAAGGTGCAGTAAACGTCAACCCACACACACCACACCTAAATTCTTGTTTATTATGATGTGCGTTCAAGTGGTATCGTAAAGTTTTTTTCGAAGATAGACTTTGTTTGCAGATCTTGCATATGTGTTTTTGTTTCTTCACAAAGTGACTGTTTATTATATGCTCCTTCAATGAACTTTTGTATTTGAACCTCTTTGAACATGTATTGCATTTGTTCACTGTTAGATTGCCTAAATGAATATATTTTGTGTGTCTTACCAAGTTGTCATTTCTTTTAAATACTTTTGAACAATAATTGCATAAATACTTTCCTGGCATATGAGTGGACATGTGCCGCTGATACAATGAGTCGAACGAGAACTTCTTTTTGCATGTACTGCACTGGTAGCGTTGGTGTGTGTTTGAACATTCATCGGTCAGAGTAGATTCTGAATTGCAGCCGTTTACAATGATTGGTATGGTACCGATAGGCTCTGGAACGTAATAGAAAATATATAGGTATAATTTATAGGTTAGTACCTGCAGTGTTTTCAAATTACTTTTATAGGCGTGTACGTCAACATTTTTGATGACATTTACAAGAGGAAATGGTCCGCGATGATTGCTTGCCAGATGGCACAGAAATGTCGATCGGTTATTAAATTTTTTAATGCAAACATTACAATACTTATTCATTATAAATTAAAATTTAATATTTAATAAGAACAATAACACTGTTATCATAAAAATATTTTAATATACATTATCAATTTATTTCATATCAGTTGTTATCATGGTATTATCTGTCTTGTGGCAAGCTATCAACACAATATTCCCTCTCTACGGTCACACTGCAACGAGTGGCCCTGTACTTCTTATTATCAAATCAATCTGATAACATGATATCATATAAATACAGTTAAATACAATTATACATAATTCGTCGCTTATACTGCAACAGGGCGTATCTCAAAATTTGACAAAATGAGATTTTTATCGATATTGATAAAACAGGGCGTGTATAAAATATTTTGTTCTATAATTTTTTTTGTTAGACTCCTGGCTACACTGTTAATCAGGAAAATGATAACACAGCGTATATCAAAACCTTGTATCAACATAACGTATCTCAGCTAATAACATAGCATGGCAGTAGCATTTTGAAAACTCGAAAGTAAACTAAGTTTATTTTATAAATTAAGTAAATATATTCTTTAGATAGTGGTTAACTGTTGAACATCTATAACATTTTATTTTTTAAAGTGGTTGAAAAATTGGAAACAGCATGTCATTTGGTCATTGATGATGATTATGTTGATGATGGTGTCTAAGTGGAAAACAATTTTAAATTGCTTAATACGTCGGTTCTTATTGATCTGAAATGAAAAAAAAAAAATTAAATTAGGTCCACATTAAAAAAAAAAAGTAAGTATATAGCCATATAGGTACCTTTTATAAAAGGTTTTAACATTTTGTTTCATACGCACTGGCGTATCTTCTATTACTGTTATTTGCCTTGTCGATCGATTTGCCGGTGTTGTTGGGGGTGTTATTAATTGGGTTGAATAATTTTTTAAATTTTTTGGAAAGCTGCTGTTTTTTAAATATTTAGTTAAGGAATTTATTTGTGATTTGTAGGAGATAATATTTTCGTTATAAAAATTTGGCAGATCGGAAGCAGGGATTTGAAAATTTTGTAATGTAAATTGGTTAAGGATATATTGTATGTAATTTATTTTGTTTTTAATTTTTTCTATGTTAAGTGGACTTTTATTTATGATATTATTTTTTATTCTTTGCAATTTTGTTTCATTCATGTTGAGAATATTTTGTATTAAAAAGGTTTTTTTTAATTTAATAATTTCGGGGTTTGATGTGTTTATACCGTGGTGAAATCCAGATTTATTGTGTTTTTGTATTGAATTAATTATATTTTTTTCTTTTAGTGTTATTATAGTATTTTTAAGGGATTTTAAATTTAGATCATTATTATAGTTTAAAGAAAAGTATGTGGAAAAATGTTTTAAATTGGCGTACAGTTGTTTGGTCTGAAAAAATAATATATTATGTACAAATATTTGTTATATGTATTTATAATATATTTATATTTTTACATTTAGGAATTGATTTTTAGTATCAATCCAATTATAACTGTTTCCATGTATGAATATTTATGACACATTATGGGGTTCATATAAAATTTAACCAAGTGATTGCCCACATCAACCATCATAATATCTTGGGTCTCAAATCTGTATAACAAAGAACAGTTTATTAAATGTAATATAATTTTATTCAAACATGTTATAATAATAACACTCACTGCAGATCATGGTATTCATAACTGTATATATTTTTGTCAACTTTGTATAAAAATTTTTGGAATTCATAATAAATTGTATCATAGACATATTCACCATGTTGAGTGTATACGTTTTTTAAATTTCTCTTTAATCTTTCATTGAATTTGTTTAATAAATTTAATTTGCATACAATCTG